>SNQJ01S0010212.1:108878-150299 GCA_010110895.2 Picea sitchensis | reverse complement strand
ATATATATATATATATATATATATCTTTGTGTGTGTGTGTGGCATTATGTGAAAATTCAGTATGGAGTTACGTGTCAGGGAGGGATTGAATTACATACCTTAATTAAGGTTAATCAACTTAAGTATATTACGAAGAAATTAACCTCATTGTGTTATAATATAATTACTCATAATTATCATATGAGTAATTAATTGAATTAGTTCTAAACTACTTCTAAAGGGGGGAAAGAGGAAGTAAAACCTTAGTAATTATTGGGCCATGAGCATTAGGCTAAGAAAAAATTAGTTACTGGATAATTAGCTTGAGGAGAATAATTATCCTTAATGAGTTTTAAGTAATTAATTAACAAAGAATGACATTCTATCAAATTTTAATTAAGTATTTTTATTGGACTATAGGAGAGGGAAAAATGTTATTCTCTGGTCGAGCAAGCCTAAGAATCATACGGTGACATGGAGAAATGATGTTGATTAAGAACATCAGTGTGATGGTGCATTTTAATATTCAATGGGTTGACGAGTTTAGTGGGGTCCGATAGGATTGGTGAACCTTAGGTGCCAAATGGATCCTAACCATAGATCGAGAGATCTTGCATGCATTGAGACTGTCCATTCGAGAGGAGATGAATATTCCCTGATGCCATATTCATCGGAAGTAAGCGAAGAGTGTGCTGGGAGAAGGCCTGATTTATGATGGTTGCATGCTTGGATGGATCGAAGTTCCACTGTGGCAGGATAGGGTAGTGCCACATCAATACTAGGGTGTCACAACATCAGTTGGTGTGGACAATGTGAGGTCACAAGGATGGCATGTGGCAGTGAGAGAGATGTGACCTATGTAAACTCAAGAAGTTAGTAAGGTCATAAACGTTGTTCCAGAGCTCAGTTCTTAGTGAACATACCGTCATTGGAAATATATTGACGAGCAAAAGATGATGGAGTTGTGATAGGGTATATTTGAGATGATTGCAAAAAGTGAAAAACTTATACCCCATCCCTTAAAAAGGTACTTAGCAGTCAGGTGTGTGATAGATTGGTATTAGAACAGTAAACAACACTTGGCCTGCTTGGGCTTATGAACGAGTCCCATAAAATTTTATTAGATAACTTTTAAGGGGTAACACCCTATCTTACCCCATTCATAAGAATATTATTTAAACCATTATTTAAGAGAGAAATCAGACTTCCTGTTCTTGTTATATGTTTTAAAATTATGAACTGTGTTGCCATTGTTTCCAAATAATGAATTTGATTTCACCTTACAAATTGCATGTGTTGCTCATAAACTAGTAGATAATTAACCAACAGAAAATATTTTATCAAAACTCAAACAGTCAGTGGATAGCAAGGAAAACTACAACGTAAAGAATGGTGACACACCATGATTTGGGGGAAATTTCCCACAATAAAGAAGAATAATCTGATGAGAATAGGCTGATGGAAACCTCTCCAGATTTGGTTGAAACTGTAAGAAGCCGCATGGCTGAATTACAGAGTTGTAAGACTGAGAATGAAAGGTTTATAAAAGAACAAAACAACAAACTAAAATTAATGCAGTCCTATTGCAAATCTTATCAAATATACAAAGGTAGTTGCAACATGGGACAACAACTAGTAATGTGGATAGACATCGTACTAAGAAAACCTAAATTCCACTTGAGGTCTAAAAGCATGGTCCTGAAAGTAGACACACAAGGCGTAGCACCTCAAAGAATTCCCAACATGGAGCCAAGAGACATTCAACGAAAGAATCCTTTAGTGAGGAAACTAACAACTCCAAGGAATTGTCTAGTAGTGAGACTAGTTCACATTCCCATAGGAGAAGAAAGAAGAGGAAACATTCCAAGAGCCAAGACCCTGAAGGGTTTAAGAAATAAAACCCACCCACTTTCGATGGAGAAATTAAAAAGGGGGAAGTAGAAGTTTGGCTACTTGGATTGAAGAAGTACTTGAGAGTCCATGACTACTTTTAAAACTTAAAGTCTCGAATATCCATTTTCAACTTGAATGGAAAGGCCTCTATTTGGTGGGAGGGTCTTAGGAATGTGAATGGAATCCATGAGAAGGAATTGTCATGGAAACAATTTGAGAAATACTTTAAGAAGAAGTATTTGTTTGAAAAATACTTTAATGGGAAGACCAATGATTTCTATGAACTAAAGTTGGGACAACTCACAATAGATGAATATATCAACAAATTTCTTGAGTTGTTGAGGCATGTTCCCTTCATAAAGGATGAAAAGGTAAATATGAAACAATTTATTAGTGGACTTCATCAATCCTTATGTGCCAAAATTGAGTTTGATGAACCAGAGAATTTAGAAAGAATTATCTAGAAGGCAAGGTACTGCTATGAGCAATTCAAAACTAAGGCAGAACCTCATAAGGACTAGAAGAAGAAAAATAATTTGGGATTCGAGAAGAAGGTGTTTAAATCCTCAAGATTTATGAATCATGGGAAAAGTTCTAAGATGATCCTTCCTACTAAAAGTGTGTATCAAAATAATTTTCCACCTCATAGTGGTAATAAACCCTTTGGATCATCCCCAGGAAAGACTGATTATACAAATGGAGAAGTCTTGAAATGTTGGGGTTGTGGAGAAGAACATATGTTGAGGGACTTCCCATAGGAAATAGGACAATCATAGACTCTACAACATCTAGGAGGCTACCACAATCAATGATGTGTCTAGGATCATGCCACAAATTTATGCATCCTTGGATAATAGACAAGATGACCACCAAGCTTTGGTGGTGGAGATGGAAGGTATGATTGAAAACCATATAGTTTCCATTTTAATTGACCCTAGTTCTAATCTAAGTTAGGTTTCCCCTCATGCCATTGAGAAATTAAATTGAAGCAAGTAAAACATGTTAAATCATGGCTAGTACAACAAGCCACTGGAACAAAAAGAAAGGTAACAAAGGTCATATCAACATGTCAATTAATTATGAATGTATTACCCACCCAAGCAACCCTAAAAATGATCCCTTTAGGATATTATGACCTTTTGATTGGCATGGAGTAGTTGGCTGCCCATAAAACCAATTTGTATTGTTACAATAAAAATTTGGAGTGTGAAGATGAAGAAGGGAGAAAAATAACCCTACAAGCAATTCAAACACCTGTCTTAGTGAGACAAATATCATCCCTTCAAGTGAAGAAGTATTGTAGAAAAGGATGTCCTTTGTATGCAATACAAGTGTTCAAATATATTGAGGACAATAAACCAAGCCTATAGGACCATCCTATATTAAGAGAGTATAAATATGTGTTTCCAGAAGAGGTACCAGGTCTACCTCCAAGAAGAGATATTGACTTTTCAATAGAATTTGTACCCAGAGTGGTGCCAATGTCTAGAGCACCCTATAGAATGAGTACGCCAGAGTTGGTTGAGATCAAACTATAGCTAAAGGAGATCTTGGACAAAGGTTATGTTTGGCCTAGTGTGTCTCCTTGGGGAGCACCAACTAATTTTGTGAATAAGGAGGATGGTACACTTAGGTTGTGCATAGACTATAGATAACTAAATAAGATGACCATTGAGAATAAGTATCCCTTGCCAAGGATTGATGACTTCTTTGACCAATTAAGTGGTGCTACAAATTTCTCCAAGATTGACTTGAGGTATGGATACCATCAAGTACGAATCAAGGATGAAGATATTCATTAAGGTTGGTTGTCATTGATGTCAACCCTTGAGGAAAGACCGGTAGAAAAAAGGTTTGGGTAATGGACCCAAGTTTGCTTGATGTAAATATGACTCATTATTGTCTTGTCATGGTTGATAAGAAGTACAAATGGATGAACTCCAAAGTGGTCCCCTTATGTTTAAAGCCCTCATGGGAAGACGCTTTGTGGATTGCGTTATACTAGAAGTATGGTTAGAGAACCCATGCTTAATTATGGAATAATGAGAATAAGGTCAATGAATTTGTCAATGAAACTATCCTATATGGATAGTGCTTGTCATTCCATTTTCGATGGTATGTGGAACATCACATAAATCCTCACGATTAGAGAGTTATGCGGATATGAAGTTGAATAACCCTCATGAGTCATATAGAAGACCCCAAAAGTCAAGTGTTTGAAAAAGAAATTATTTAAATAATAAAGTAAATGGAGAACTCCCTAAAATAAGGAAAGTGTGATGCTACATGAAAGTATAAATAAGAGGCAAGGCTCTATCATTTAAACACACTTGAATATATTTGAATATCTATTTTTTGTGAAAGGTTATTTGGGTAGCTCTTATTGATAGAGAAAAATTGCAGTAGAAAATGTGCAGGAGGAAAAGTGTGGCAGGAAAACTGCGGTAAGAAAAGTGCGGCAGGAAAACTGCAGCAGAAAAAGTGCGACAGAAAAATCACAGCAGAAAACATGCGGCAGAAAAAGTGCGACAGAAAACTCATGACAAAAAAATCGCGGAAGAAAAATGGTAGTAGAAAAAGTGCGGCAGAAAAATCACAGAAACAACATGGTTGGGGTCTATTTATGAGAGACATGGCACATCTTGTTTGAGGTATGTTTTTTGAGCTAGGGTTTATCTCTTGAGATGGTATTGGATGTTCAGTATTGCTGCATATATCAGATTTTTTGAGGGATACAATTGGTATTTTGTTGTTGGTATTTGGCATATGGGTATTGGTCTTTTGGTTGTGATGTGTTGTTGAAGTTGTTGGTTTATCATGAGGCTACATAACAGTGAGGTTGTGGCATACGGTTTGATGTAAGATTTTATGGTATTTGGTTTAGGGATAGGGTGATGAATGTTTTATGGTTATATTGGTGTATGTCTTTGGTATATGGTTGAGGTACATGTTGGGTACATTATTGAGACCTGTAGTTGATGAGTTGGCACATACATGAGGTGTATAGTTGATGAGTTGTCACATACATGAGGTGTATATTTGTTGATGTTGGTACATCTTGATGAGTCAAGGTTGATGCATGGTTGATGCATGGTACATGTTGGTTTAGGTTATTGGTATAGTTTGTTTGGTGGAGGTTGATTAGCACAAGTTTCTATAGGTTATTGGTATAGGCTGACAGTGACAAGTTGAAAGTGGAAGTGATTGATTCAGCGACAATGAAAGGTTTTCTACATTTGGCATTTATTTTTCAGGGCGGTTGGACGGGGCAAGGACAAGTGGTTGTAGCCACCTTCCGGTTGTAGCTAGAGAAGTTAAGGGCTTGTAGCCTTTTTCTAGTTGTAGCTAGAGAATTGGGGAGTTGGAGCTTCCCTGAGGTTGTAGCCTAAGATACTAGGGGGTTTGAGCCTCCTTCCTATTGCAGCTAGAAAACAAAGGAAGTTTTTTCTTCCAATGAATGTAATTCTTTAAGACATATAAGAAAAATCATTATGTGGTTTTCTCCCTCTTTGGGTTTCCACGTAAAAACACTAGTGTACTGTGTATGTGTGTGATTGCTCATTTTTTCATTGTTTATTTACTCTATAACTATTGGATGATAATGATACGTTGATATAACACTTATATTTTGGTGAAAAAATATTATATTTCTCTATTAATGATTCACCCCCCCTCTAATTAATCCAACAGGAGACGTCCACAAAACAACCTTTAAGATGAGGCATATGAAATATGAATTTGTGGTGGTGCCATTTGGGCTTACCAACGCACCAACAACCTTTATGTGCTTATTGAATAATGTACTCGGAAATTTCTTGGATATATTTTTGTTAGTTTTCATTGATGATATCCTAATATGTTCTAAGATTAGGGAAGAGCATGAAGAACATCTCAAGTTAATGCTTCAAGTGCTAAGAGAACATCAACTCTAGGAAAATTTTAGTAAGTGTGACTTTTTCCAAAAACAAGTCCATTACTTAGGCCATGTTATCTCTGAAGGAGTGGAACTCGATCCTGAAAAGATCAAATCCATTATGGATTGGCCTACCCCAAAATATTTATCTGATATTAGATCCTTTATGGGCCTAGCAGGATATCATAGAAGGTTCATAAAGGGATTTTCCAAGATTGGTCACCCAATTACCTCCCTTCAGAAAAGGGGAGTTAAATTCATTTGGACATCAGAATGGGAAGAGAGATTCCAATAGATGAAATACCTTCTAACCAATGCACCTATGTTGAGGATTGCAAACTCAAACAAGGATTTCCTTGTGTGTATAGATGCCTGCAAGGAAGGGCTCGGAGGAGTCATTATGCAAGAAGGGAATGTGATTTTCTACGAATCCATAAAATTGAATGAGCACAAAATCAATTATGTAACACATGATTTTGAATTGGCTACCATAGTACATGCTTTAAAAATGTAGAGGCTGTTGGAGCCACCCTTGTTTTTTAGCCTGTCACAATTTTCATTTTGATGCTCAAAATCTAAAGATGGTTTTCTTTTTCCCTCCGAGATATCGATGATCTTTGAAGCTTGATCACGCAAGAAACAATGATTTTTCTACTCTCGAAACAAGTACTACCTTTCGTAAAAATGTTTCCTCTTTTTGTTCTACTTTAGGATCTTGCAGGTCGAATACTATAATTTATGTAATCTCCATATCCCGAGTCATGAAACAACGAAATCATGTTAACTTTCCACTCAAGACAGTAACAAGGGTAAATTTTTCCCTAACTCTTGATTAAGCGTCATCGGGGTTTCGCACCTCGGCGTTCGCCAAACCCAAATTTTTATTATCACAACCCTGATAGCCGAGGACACGAGGTCCTTTTGAATAACCCATGTCAATGATTAAAGGTAAAATCTAACCGTGGTAAAATATGTTCTCGGCGTCTCGCCACTTGACAGTATCTTTTTCGAAGGTTACAACATCTACACCCCAACTCGTGAATTCATGATGCGATTATAACTTGATTAATTAATCACTTAATTCAAGATTATCTTCCCTTTTAATTAAGTCGTGATTATCGCGATCTTGCGGTTTCGCAGCTCAGCATGTAAATCTCCCAGGAACTTATCTCCGAAGCTCCGATTTGCGATATGGTGAATATAATAATTATAAAATTAATCAAGCCCCAAATCACGACTACCTTTAATTAAACCAAAATCGATCTTCGCAGTCTCAGGAGTTGGAGACTCAAAATGTTAAAGGAAAATCCCCGATATAACGAGTAGCGAGATATTGATTAACGTTGGCGAGATTGGATTAATTAAGCTAAATCAAGACATATCTCGCGTTTCGATGCTTGCACGATTCACGAGGAATCCTTTTCTCTCCATACGCCAACTGACTTTTAAACCGCCAAAATTTATGACATTAATGAGGAAATAGGGTAAATCTATGAATATAAGATCGGATTTTTACGGCATAAATTTATTTCTAATTATGATTTGACAGGCTTGTTTTGAAAGGTACCGAGTTTTCAAATATATGTAAGAGTTGTGCTTCATTATAATGAATGTATTTTCATAGCACGCAGAGCTCATCACTTATGAGTAAACTGACAATTGTATGTATACGTAGTTCTATCGTAGAAGAGCTAAAACGCAAACTTCAGCCATGGCTCTGCGGAAAGAAGCAAAGGAGAATGTTGAGGTTTCAGGATAAGGATCAGACAATGTCTCCGATACTTCGCCCTGAAGTATCGACTCGGTCTCGAATTGGTCACATGTTTCAGATATTCTGCAAGCAGAATTGGTGGATTATTCTGATGACTCCAACGAAAATGAAAGATATGATTTAACCACCAATTACAAAATAGTCGTCCAATCCAGAATGCACAGAGTAGCATCCAGACTGCAGTTGTTGCCATATTATGACATGGTCCGATGGGCGTTGGATCATGTGGACATACCGACCCGGACTATCATGAACGAGAAGAAAGTCACCATCAGGACTTTCAGGACGGAACACCTGCAATCCATGTATAAGTTGCCCGCGATGTCTGACCATGTATATGGTGCTGAGTTCTTGGAGGAGTTCAAGGAGAAAGAATGCGTACAATATGATAAAACCATGGCCAATTTGATAAAGGATTGGGTTTCAAACACAGCGAAGTTCAGAGTTGATAACCATGACATATATTCAATCGCTTATTTAGAGCCGCAATACAAATATGTGGCCATGATGACATGTTGGTTATATGGGAAAGAGGACACAATGCACTTTTTCCTTGCATGGGTGCCTTTAATATTTCGGGTCGCAGAAGGCATTTCCTTTAACTAGGCAAGGATGCTTTCGGATAGCTTGACTAATCGGGTCACAGAGTATCGGGAGCAGAAGGAAAATGGGAGGTCGTCCTCATTCTTCATGTCCACATATATTATGGATGCAATTTGTTCTACGACACCATTTCCATTAATGAGCTGGGGTTGGACTCCGGCCGAAGACAAACCCATACATGTATATCATGAAAAACTATGGGAAAACAAAGCAGAAAATTTTGCGTATGAAATTTTTAACTGGGTGATGGTGCCCCTGCATGTCACCATTTTTGGTCACCCGCCACCCCGTATCTCGGACAACATAGTGACAAATCTGAGCAGCATATCAGGCTGGTACGTGGAGGCAGAATTTTCATACCTCAGAGTTTTCGGGGCTTCTGTTCCCCCACATGTGTTGCCATTGTTCATTCCTGACAAGGTGGCTTGTCGCGAGGTCACTCGGTAGATGGTAATTGGTGGTGTAAGTAAAGAGCTCAAAGGGTACTCAAAGAAGGTATGGTCGTCTTTTCCCATTCATTTGAATTCTTATTCTTTATTACATTTTGAGCATGCCAAAGCCGAGGCTGCATCCCTAGAAGACCTAAATTTGGTCACCATCGAATACAAGAAGCACGCTCCACAGAGGGTCGTGAGAAATCATTTGGCTAATTGTAGGCTCAAAATATTTGAGCATGAGAATTCACCCTCGGATAACATTTTCTGAGGACGAAGGTCCTATGAAGAAATTCTATCCCGGATTCAATCCTTGGCACCCGTAGAAAGAGCCGATGTGTTGAAGTTCCAGGAACACCGACGTAGTTGTCTTCCAGTTGTGTTGCGAGGTGAGGGTCCAGTTGTTTCGGAGACAAAACAGAAGGATATCGAAGGTTCTAAGGATGCAACTCCTGACCAGGCAAAACACCAGGATGAGGAGGAACAAACAAAGAATCCGGAAGAAGAGAAAAAAACTCCAGACCCACCAAAGAAACAGAATCCAGAGACAGAGATAAAGACTCCAGAACCGCCAAAGAAGCAGAATCCGGAGACAGAGATAGATACTCCAGGAAAATATGTGAAGTAGATTGGAGAACCCATCACATCAGTTACACACTTGCAGTCAACGCAGGGGAACATCGATGCAGGATGGATTTTCAACGAAGCGTTGAGGCCCATAGGAGTAGAAGAACTCCCTCCGAACGAGTTTTTCTTTGATAAAAAGAGGAAATCAGTAGTAAAAAGGGAATTCTACCAGGAGGGAGAGTCGACTTCCAAGAAGTATAAAATTATGACCGAGGGAAAGGATAAAAAGAATGAGCAATTTGCCACTGAAATAGTAGGCACACTAGGAGCATACGCCTCGGCGAATAAATTCTCAGTCGGGCTCCTAAAAAACCAACTTAAAAGAAAAACTCGCCTAATTAAGACCCTTGAAGCCAGACCAGCCACAATAGTGGAGAATGTTAGAGATCAGGCGAGCGTGGGAATGGAGCAGGCCAGATTGGCCAATAAAAATGAAATAGAGATGCTCAAAACTAAGCTTGAGCAAGCACATCTGGTGGTTCGAGATGGTCAGATGCAAGAGAGCCAGCAACAGAATTTGATCGAGCAGCTGTAGACTAGGGTGGAGATCACCAAGAACAGAATGATATACATCGGGATGTTCAAATCCCAGGCGATCGAGATTCGTAGAAGAATCTATTCGGCACAACATAATTTTCCTGCCAAAGTGGGAGCGATCTAGGAAAATTGTCTGCTGGTCAATAAAGTTTTCGAGAACTTATAGGCCAGAGAAAGGGATGCAAGAGTGGCTCGGGTCGCCTTCCAGGAGGCGGTAATAGCCACGAACAATAGGGTTTTGGTGGGTACTCCCAGGTTCACCATTTCAGAAAAAACTCGAGGAAACATTTTGTTAAAGGAATGGGAGCATAACATCGCCGAAGGCAAGCAACAAGCCGAAAAGATAACCAATTCCTTAGAGGAGGCCTTTAATTCTATAGATGGTGATCTGCTGGGCATTGGCAGCGGAGGCAATGCCGAGGCATTGATGCAAATGAACGTGGAATAGATCTCACTTGATCTGAAGGAAAGGGAAGAAAGAGATTTGGTCGATATCTCTCAGATGACTATGGTGGACATGGTCCAAGTTGATAAATGGATGATCAAACCTAGTTCGCAACTATGTGCCATAGACCTCATCGATAGACAGATGGAAGACAGGCTGCAACAGTTAGCCCGATAATGTTACTTCTTTGAAGCCAGTTGTCAAGCAGAACCATCGCGGCTAATATCTTAGCTGGTGGAAAGATGTATCACCTGTACCGAGCTCGCGCAACGACAAACATCTAGCGCCAAGTGAAGACAGAGTAGGAGAAATGGAGCGATTGCTCTCTTCTCTATCATTATCGAAATTTTATGACTATTGAAATTCTACCTGTTTTGTAAAATTGTATAAATATATCACAGAAAGAAATAAACAGGGCTGGACCTTTTTGTGTCAACTATAACAGATTTTTTTACATTTGAGAAGTTAATACAATCAAATCTGAAGATTCTCAATTCCGTCACGACTGTGTTACAAGTTTGTTTCTTTGTATTTCATTTTCATTTCATTTCATATTCATAATTGATGTGCTTCATTTCATTGTCTTTCCTCTGCACCAACTATCAGCGGGTGTAAGACCAATCTGCATTTTCAGAATTCTATATATATTCTCTGCTACATCGGTTATTTCCTTACATTTTCCTCTCCTATTTATTCATGAGATTCTCCCCTGGTAGAAGCCTTACACTATAGACAGCTAAATGTTTTTCTCCCACCTCACACCTTTTATCAAATATAATACAGTTACGGGAAAGAGCCTTTGATTTGCATTCCTATTTTATTCCTAAAACCGTAAATTCTCTTTTATTCGACCAAATCGAGACAACACTTAATCTCTCTTTGAAGTCTTTCCTACTTTTATTGTTCCCCCATGACTGTCCCTGTACCAACACAACCTAAAATCGAACCTGGACTATCAGACCAAACGCATATCGCTTTAAAATTATTCGACACGATCCTTAAAATAGCTACTAACCAGGTCGAACTTGAGCGTTCATGGGAATCCATTGAACAAGATATAACTATCCAAGAACAGTTGGAAGCTAGACAACGCCAACGTAGGAATCTTCCCTAGTTTCCTTTACCGAAGGTTTACGCTTCCCTTTTGTCCATATTTTACCCACTTTTGGATGCCTTGACACTGTATTTTTAAGCCTTAAGTACAGACTCAGGAACAACATCTTTCTGGCGTCGTTGTCGGGGACCGAAGTTACGAAATCTTTTTCCTTGGGAAAATGACATTTGTTTTTTTTCATTGAAAGTGTTACCCTTTGATAGTGAACAAAGAGTACACACCCTTAAGGCTTTTAATATTTCACTTGGCAACTCCACAAGAAATAAACTGGCATCCGGTCGAAGGAATACCAGACAAAACCAGGATGGTAAGCAGATTACGCCCGTTATTGATCCCAAAAAAATTATAAAGGCGAGAGGCTCTTTAAAGCCAACCGCTGCAGTTTACAAACTTAAAACCCCATCACTAAAGACTAAGAGTCCTTCCGAACCCTCAACTTCGCTCAGTCCTCTCTTTGACACTAAAGATTCAACGCTGACCTGCTTCGAAGTTAGGAGTGAAATTCATCCAACAGTCCCCTTAGCACACAAAGGAAAAGGCCCTCTTGAAATTTCGTCAGCTTTTGAAATACCATATTTTCTTCATTTGAATTTTCTGACTTCACCAAATTTTGAAGAGTGTGTTATACACTTGGTTCCCACACCCGTCGGTTCTCCTGATTTTGTCTCTTGCAAATCCGAGGAACCGATTCCTCACGTGCCTCACCTTTCCTCATCGGATTTTTCTCTTCGCAAAGAAAATAAAGATTCCCTTTTAATTTTCCAAAACCCCCTTTACAACTTTTCACAAACAACGATGGTAGCCGCCGGAGGAGGAGGTGGAGGGTTTATAGGAGGAGGCGGAGGGTTTATCGGAGGAGGAGGGGGAGGAGCCCCTCTACGAGGAGTTGGAGGCCAAGGACCTTCTCCCCCTCCCAGAGTGTTTGCGAAAGTTGCAGCTAGATATGATCCATTAGTATTTCTCGTCCCTCTACACGATCTTCCAGAAAATTACATAAAAAATTTACCGAAATTCACCGGGGAAGGGGATCTGACAGCGGCCGAACATATCAATTTTTTCGACCAATTTGCAGATATCTTTGGTATCGAGCATGAAGATGTATATTCTAGACTCCTTTTCCAAACTTTCGAAGGCCAGGTCTGAACTTGGTTTCGGAGCCTGCCTGCAGCATCTATCTTTTCTTATGATGCTTTGGAAGATGCTTTCCTCAGACAATGGGGTGAGAGAAAAGACCATCTCTATTATTTAACTGAATTTGGTTCTTTGAATAAAAAGAACTCAGAAACAGTCATGGAATTCATTCAGAGATTCAACAAACTGTACAATAAAATCCCAGCCGAGTTTAAACCATCTCAACCTGCAGCCAAAGTGACTTTTGTCGGAGCTTTCGAGCCGGATTTTGCACTACTTTTGCGAGAGAGAAGGGGAGCCACCTTGAACCGAATGCAGGACGATGCGGTAGAAATAGAGTCTAATATGATGTCTTCGGGTAAGCTTAGAACTAGATTAGAGACTGGAAACTGAGAGACTAAACGCTTTAGAGAACAAGATGGTCCTTCAGGGTCAAATAGATCCACAGATGATAGGGTGGATGATATGGCCAGAGTGATTAAATAATTATCAAATAAAATAGCTAGAATGGAACTCGAATAGGCCAAGGCTGACTCTTACCCCAAAAAATATTTCAATAGGAACCCAAACCCCCCTAACCAACAAAGACAAATAAAAAATGAAGATCAAAAAATACAAGCTCCCTTAAAGAATGCAAATTTTATAGGAGCGAACGATTTTCAAGACTTAGGAGATTCAGACAACGATGTCACGAACTTCGGTGATGACTGTACTCAACCCTATCTGACTCGTGAAGACTATGGAAAATCCTTAAACATGCCACAACCATCTAATGAGGGTGAATAAGGTGACCACACTGATCTCTGTGGATCTCAACCAGAAATCGAGATGATAATGGCTGAGTTTCAACCCAAGTATAACTTAAGATCTAAGAGTAAGCCCACCTCAACCACTCAACCCAAGAAAATCCTTCAAAGAGGTCAATATTATGAGCCTCCTTCAGATGAGACCTTATTACCCAACAATAAAACTAACGTAGTAAGCACTTGGGAGTCCGAGGTGGAAAAAGTTGGAACTCAAACACCAGAAACCAAACCAGTAAATAAAGTTACGTCCTCAACTAGGACCATGAGTGATAAGTCTGTCCAGACAAATAAGTCGGAAAGGAAGAATTTCGAAGTCTCAACCAGAGAAATAGACAAGGTGAGCGGAGCTTTCAGTTTTGAAAATGAGTTAAACAAAATTAAGATACCAATCCCTTTGGTAGAATTAGCAAAAAACCCCATTTAACGGAAGCAAATTACCAAAGCGATGGGTGTCTCTGAGCTAGAAATCCAGTCTGATGTTATAAACTTGGAAGATGACAGACCTAACATCACCTTTGGTCCCCATTTCAAAGGGTCTAAAGACACCATTTCTCCATTTTATATCACTCTAAATGTGTATGATCAGTTGCTGCATAATTGTATGTTAGACTCTGGAGCTTCCCCTAATGTTATGCCCAAGATTATAATGGACAAGTTGGGTCTCCAGATCACAAGACCTTATGGAAATATTTACTCTTTTGACTCGAGAAGGGTTAAATGTATGGGGATGATAAAATATCTGATAGTTACCCTGGCGCAGGTCCCGGTTAAGAGTATCCTGATGGATGTGCTTATCGCAGATATTCCCCCTAAGTATGGCATGAATTTATCTAGGTCATGGGAAGCCAAGTTGGGGGGTTCTCTACAGTTGGACATGATGTATGCCAAAATCCCTGTGTTTGGTGGTCAGTTCACTCAGTTATACAGAGAAACAAGATTAGCATATACAGTCAGTGACCCTCAAAACCCAAATAACTTCCCTATTTACATTGCAGACTAGGATCTGGGAAATTGAATATTGTCTTTTGATGATAGTTTGGATGGTTTTCCAGAGGAAATTGATATAAAGAAAGAAGAGTCAAGTCATGTGACAGAAGATCTGTGTAATACCGGAGTTTGGAAAATGTATTTTGATGGCGCTTTATCTTCTGAAGGGGCAGGTGCGAGAGTGATTTTAGTAGCTCCTGAAGGTAAATTCATTGTTCCTTTCTCCTACTGACTACAGTGGGACATAGATTACACTAACAACATATGCGAATATGAAGCGTTGATCTTAGGATTAGAGGCTGTCAAAAAGATAAATATAAGTAACTTGGAGGTATATGGTGATGCAGGGCTAATAGTCAAACAAATAAACAGACAGTACCAAGCCAAGCATCCCAGACTAAGGACATACAAAAATTGTGCTTGGGATCGCATGGAAAACTTGTTCTCATATGTAAAGGTCCATTTTATCCCTCACGCAGAGAATCTACATGCTGATGCATTGGCAAAGGCAACTTTAACCTTCTCTCCTCCCACAACTTTCAAACTGAAGTACCACATTGAAATCCAATACAAACCCTCTATACCAAACAATATCCGACACTAGCAAGTCTTTGAAGATGACGAACAAATTAAGAAATTTCTTGCAACAGTGGGTGAGTTCTCTGAAACTCATGAAGACCAAGAGGATCAAAATGACCCGATGTGGATCATGCAAGAGGGGGAAGACCATGAAAGATTCCGAGAAAAAATCGTGGATCATCGTATGTTGGTCCTTAAAAGAAACCAAATTCCAAAAGGATCAGAATGTAAAATCCACTTTCCAACCCCAACCAGAAGAAGTGGAGGACTGCGATATAGGGACTGAAAAAGAATCCAGAGTGGTAAAAATATCCAAGTTCCTCCCTCCTGAAACAAAAGTTAAGTATAAATACCTACTCAGAGAGTATAAAGACGTTTTCGCCTGGCCTTACAATGAGCTAAGAACATATGATACTTCCATAATTGATCACAAGATACCTTTGAAGCTTGGGGTCAAACCGTTTAGGAAAAAGCTTAGGCAAATTAACGCCATTTTGTTACCCATGATTGAAAAGGAAGTTAAGAAGCTTTTAGATGCAAAAATAATCGTACCTCTGAGATAATCGGACTGGGTCGCAAACCTGGTCTCGGTCAGGAAAAAGAATGGAGAAATCAGATTGTGTGTGGATTTCTGAAACTTAAATAAGTTTTCTCTCAAGGATAATTATCCGCTGCCCAAAATGGACCATGTACTAGAAAAAGTAGTTGGAGAAAATCGAATGTCTATGATAGATGGATCCTCTGGTTATAATCAAATCGCCATGAACAAACAAGACATGGAAACAACTGCTTTCACCACACCATGGGGTACATTCATGTATGACAAAATGTCATTTGGATTGATGAATGCAATGGCTACATTCCAACATGCTATGGACATCACTTTCGTAGGAGAAAGAGACAAGTTCGTAGTCATTTACCTCGATGATTTGATGGTTTTCTCTAAAACCGATGAAGAACACTTGACCCATCTGAAACAGACTTTCGAAAAATGTTGCAGGTTTGGTCTATCTCTGAACCCAAAGAAATCACATTTCTCTATGCGAAAAGGTAAGCTTCTGGTCCATATCGTATCTAGAGATGGGATCAGGACTGATCCTAAGAGGATTGAAGCAATAGATACTATAAATATTCCCATAAATGTAAAAGAGATTCAATCTTTCTTAGGAACAATAATTTTTTTACGAAGGTTTATCCCCAATTTCGTTGAGATTCTCAAATTGATCACAGGAATGTTGAAGAAAGACAGTGGAGTAAATTGGATGACCGAGGCTAGAGCATCGTTCACGCATATTAAAAAATTCATAAGCGAGGCACATGTGTTAGCAAGCCCAGATTATCTGAAAGATTTTCTTATCTTCTCATTTGCCTCTGAGCATATTATCACCGCGGTGTTCCTACAAAAGGATGAAGAAGGATTCGAATGGTCGATCGCATTTTTTAGCAAGAGCCTCAGAGACGTAGAACTGAAGTATGACATAATAGAAAAACAGGCATACGCAATTGTAAAAGCGCTAAAGGCATTCAGAACTTATGTACTACATTCAAAAATTATCGCGTACGTGCCTACCAGTTCTGTGAAAGATATATTGGTACAACCAGACAGTGACCGAAAAAGAGGGCGATGGCTTGCTAAAATCAAAGAATTCGATCTGGAAGTTAAACCGACCAAATTGATAAAAGGGCAAGGCCTAGCCAAACTCTTAGTGGAGTCAAATTTTAGAGCCCTTGATATCAATTGCATGCCGGAAAGTGACGAAGACACAGACCTAAATGAACTGGATGAAGAAACTAGTCCAAACCAGATCGAAGAGAAGTTTTTATCATCGGGCTGGTATGGAGACGTAGTGTTTTACTTATTGAACCTAAAATTCCCAGATGAACTATCACCATCTAAATGCAGAACTTTAAAACTCCATGCAGTTAAATATTGTATAGCCGAAAGTCAACTATATTGGAAGGATCCACTTGGGTTCCTGCTAGTCTGTTTAGTTGAATCAGAAACTCAGCACGTTATAGACGAATTTCATAAGGGCGTCTGTGGGGGGTATCACACATGGAGATCTACAACCTACAAGATCTTGAGGGCTAGGTACTATTGGCCGAAACTCTTTTCGAATGTCAATGCCAAAGTGCGTGCCTCCAACCCTTGTCAACTATTCGCAGGTAAACAGAAACTCCATGCACTGCCTCTAATTCCAGTCAAAGCTGAAGCCCCATTTCAACAATGGGGTCTAGACTTCATACGGGAGATTAATCCCCATTATAGTGCTCAACATAAGTGGATCTTAACGACTACAGATTATTTTACTAAGTGGGTGGAATCCATTCCAACCAAGAGGGCAACAGACTCGGTGGTAATCGATTTCTTGGAAGACAATATTTTGTCAAGATTCGGTTGTCCCCGAAATATAGTTACTGGCAATGCCCAGGCCTTTAAATCTATGGCTATGATCAGCTTTTGTCAGAGGTATAACATCGTTCTTGGCCATTCCACAACATATTACCCCCAGGGGAACGGATTGGCCGAATCATCTAACAAGAACCTGGTGAACATAATCAAGAAAGTACTGGATGAAAATAAAAGGTCTTGGCATGTGCACTTAAAATAGGCATTATGGGAAAACTGCCTCAGCACTAAAAAGTCTATCGTCATTTCACCGTTTCAAATGGTCTATGGGACAGATGTTGTTCTACCTATAAATCTAGCACTACCAGTGATGAAGTTATGGCAGGATCAAAACGAAGAACCCAATCATGTAACCAGGAGAATTAATCAGCTGATTGAGGTTCAACAGCATAGAGTTGAAGTTGATGAAAAGATGTGAAAGTACCAAGATGATATGAAAGCATTGTTTGAATGCAAGGCAAAGGACAGGGAATTCCTTCCAGGTGATTTAGTGCTAAGATGGGATGCAAGAAAGGAGGAAGCCGTGAAGCATAGTAAATTTGACCACCTCTTGTATGGACCATTCAGGGTCTCGGCTCCAGAAGGAAAAAATTCTTTTCTACTGGAAAACATAGACGGGGAAGTCCTCCACGCCCCTGTCAATAGGCGGTATCTGAAGCATTACATGACGTAACAGTCGCCAGATTTAAAAATAAATAAATAAATAAAATTTTGATATATATATTTTGTGTACATATATGTATTTCTTTTGATTTCCTGTTTTCTTTTGTTCATAAGTTTTTGACACATTTCAGATAAGATTCGTATATGTCTTTTGCAGGATTCCAGCTGCATACGAAACAAGCAGGAGGAGTAAACTGAAAGTCGGTGTCATAAACAAATCGGCATAAACAGATGATACCAAGAACAATTTCATATTGCACAAAGAACGTAAAATGAAAAGTTAAAGATGAGGTTTCTCAAAAGATACGTTATAAAGGGTTGTTAAAGAAAACTGAGGTAACGCCATTCAAACTGCGATATCAGCTAAATTGATAGATAACAAGATCGTTTCTTGGTTTGATAATCTTTGAAAAAATTAAAATAATTTGATTAATTCACTCAATCTAAAAACAGTCTGTCAAAGTAAACTATCCCCGAAAATACCTACAACAGTCAGTCTCGAGTTGTTTGACCTCTGTATTTTCATTCAGTAAGTCACTACCTAGCATCCTTTCTATCTTCGATTTTAACTTTTAACAAGTCACCATCTTTCTGTTTCATTACGAAGGGATAAATTTTTTTCGTTTTAACCTCGTGAGTTTCAAAATAGATTGTGGAAGGAAAGCGGGTCTTCACAACTACTCAATCCCCTGCTAAGTGAAGGAACATTTAGAACAATCCTAACTTTCCTAGTTTTTTCAACGGTATCGGAGGATTAAATATTTCTCAAATGGGATGCCCTTTAAAAGTATTTTCCTTTTCTCCCTAAGAATGAAGATGTTGTGAAGGTCAAGGGAAGGTTGGTACCAAGCAATCAAAGTAAGTTGACAGACCTCTAATGTAAAATATTACACAAATATTAGCCCTGATACAAACTGATTGCCCCCATCTTCGCGCTCAAAAAAGTAAATTATAAGACAGGTGGTGAAAGGAAATTCAGAAATGATTGCCCCCACCTAGTCCAAGAGACGATGAAAGGAAATTCAGAAATCATTGCCCTCGTCTCAACATTTAAATGCATAAATATATTCTGAAGTGGTGAAAGGAAATTCAGTAAAAGGGGCCAGATAACTTCACCGGGGTACCGAACAGGCTCGCTGGCAGTGAAGCAATATCTGAGATATATGTAAGGCTGTTATACATGAATATCACTCTACTCTGGTAACCAATGCTTTCTAAAACCTAATCCACATCCCAAATTCAGACGGGACTCCCCAGTTAAAAACACATAATCTCATTCTTTTGATGCAAGCCGAGAGCCACAAGATCTGTTGAGTCTCCTAGGACTGTTTCGATTGTCTGAAAACATACCTAAATTTAGTAGTGGAAAAGGGAAAATTGTGAAAGGGACTACAACTATGTTCGGAAAGAGTATCTGATTTTGAAAAAAGTTTTTAAGGTAAATAATGGAGTCTTTTCCCCCCTTCAATCCTCTTTTCTCGGCAACCTTTTCGCCTGATTGAGTTTTTGACTCCATTTACCCAATATTGGCACGTGGTCTACTGTTCTTCCCACCTCACAGGAAGGCGGGATTCCTAGTTGGAGCCTATGTTGGAGCCTCCCTTGTTTTTTAGCCTGTCACAATTTTCATTTTGATGCTCGAAATCTAAAGATGGTTTTCTTTTTCCCTCCGAGATATCGATGATATTTGAAGCTTGACCACGCAAGCAGCGATGATTTTTCTACTCTCGAAACAAGTCCTACCTTTCATAAAATTATTTCCTCATTTTGTTCTACTTCAGGATCTCACAGGTCGGATACTATAATTCATGTAATCTCCATATCCTGAGTCACGAAACGGTGAAATCATGTTAACTTTCCACTCAAGACAGTAATAAGGGTAAAGTTTTCCCTAACTCCTAATTAAGCGTCGTCGAGGTTTCGCACCTCGGCGTTCGCCAAACCCAAATTTTTATTATCACAACCCTGATAGTTGAGGACACAAGGTCCTTTAGAATAACCCATGTCAAGGATTAAAGGTAAAAGCTAATCATGGTAAAAGTTGTTCTCGGTGTCTCGCCACTCGGCAGTATCTTTTTCGAAGGTTACAAAATCTAAACCCCGACTCGCGAATTCACGATGCGATTATAGCTTGATTAATTAATCACTTAATCCAATATTATCTTCCCTTTTAATTAAGTCATGATTATCGCGATCTCACGGTTTTGCAGCTCGGCATGTAAATCTCCCAGAAACTTATCTCCGAAGCGCCGAGTTGCGATATGGAAAATATAATAATTATAAAATTAATCAAGCCCCAAATCACGATTACCTTTAATTAAACCAAAATCGATCTTCGTAGTCTCGGGAGTTGGAGACTCAAAATGTTAAAGGAAAATCCCCGATATAACGAGTAGCGAGATATTGATTAACATTGGCGAGATTGGATTAATTAAGCTAAATCAAGCCATATCCCGCGTTTCGATGCTTGCATGATTCACGAGGAAACCTTTTCTCTCCATACGCCAACTGAATTTTAAACGACCAAAATTTATGACATTAATGAGGAAATAGGGTAAATCTATGAATATAAGATCATCTTTTTATGGCATAAATTTTTTTCTAATTATGATTTGACAAGCTTGTTTTGAAAGGTAATGAGTTTTCAAATATATGTAAGAGTTGCGCTTCATTATAACGAATGTATTTTCATAGCATGTAGAGATCATCACTTATGAGTAAACTGACTTCTGTATGTATACGCAATTCTATCGTAGAAGAGATAAAATGCAAGCTTCAGCCATGGCTCCGCCGAAAGAAGCAAAGGCGAATGTTGAGGTTTCTAGACAAGGATCAGACAATGTCTCCGATACTTCACCCTGAAGTATCGACTCGGTCCTGAATTGGTCACATGTTTCAGATATTCTGCAAGCAGAATTGGTGGATTATTCCGATGACTCCAACGACAATGAAAGAGATGATTTAACCACCAAGTACAAAATAGTCGTCCAATCCGGAATGCACAGAGTAACATACATACCGCGATTACTGCCATATTATGACATGGTCTGATGGGCATTGGATCATGTGGACATACCGACCCGGACTATCATGAATGAACAGAAAGTCACCATCAATACTTTTAGGCCGGAACACCTCCAATCCATGTATAAGCTGCCCACGACGTCCGACCATGTATATGGCGTTGAGTTCTTAGAGGAGTTCAAGGAGAAAGAATGCATACAATATGATAGAACCATGTCCAGTTTGATAAAGGATTGGGTTTTGACCACAGTGAAGTTCAGAGCTGATAACCACGACATATATTCAATCGCTTCTTTAGAGCCGCAGTACAAATATTTGGCCATGATGACATGCCGGTTATATGGGAAAGAGGACACAACACACTTTTTCCTTGCATGGGTGCCTTTAATATTTTGGGTCGCAGAAGGCGTTTCCTTTAACTGGGTAAGGATGATTTTGGATAGCTTGACTAATCGGGTCACAGAGTATCAGAAGCAGAAGGAAAATGGGAGGCCTTCCCCATTCTTCATGTCTGCATATATTATGGACGCAATTTGTTCTATGAAACTATTTCCATTAATGAGATGGGGTTGGACTCCGGCCGAAGACAAACCCATACATGTATATCATGAAAAACTATGGGAAAACAAAGCAGAAAATTTCGCGTATGAAATTTTTAACTGGGTGATGGTGCCCCTGCATATCACCATTTTTGGTCACTCGCCACCCCGTATCTCGGACAGCATAGTGACAAATTTGAGCAGCATAGCAGACTGGTATGTGGAGGTAGAATTTTCATACCTCATAGTTTTTGGGGCTTCTGTTCCCCAACATGCGCTGCCATTGTTCATTCCTGACAAACTGGCTTGTCGCGAGGTCACCCGACAGATGGTAATTGGCGGTGTAAGTAAAGAGCTCAAAGGGTACTCAAAGAAGGTATGACCGTGTTTTCCCATTCGTTTGAATTCTTATTCTTTATTATATTTTGGGCATGCCAAAGCTGAGGCTGCAGCCCTAGAAGACCTAAATTTGGTCTCCATCGAATACAAGAAGCATGATCCATAGAGGGTCTTGAGAAATCATTTGGCTAATTGCGGGCTCAAAAGATTTGAGCATGAGAATTCACCCTCGGATGACATTTTCCGAGGAGCAAGGTCTTATGAAGAAATTATAGCCCGGATTCAATCCTTGGCACCCGCAGCAAGAGCCGATGTCTTGAAGTTCCAGGAACACTGACGTAGTTGTCTTCCAGATGTGTTGCGAGGTGAGGGTCCAGGTGTTTCGGAGACAAAACAGAAGGATACCGAAGGTTTTAAGGATGCAACTCCTAACCAGGGAAAACACCAGGATGAGGAGGAATAAAAAAAGAATCTGGAATTAGAGAAAAAGACTCCAGACCCGCCAAAGAAACATAATCCGGAGACAGAGATAAAGACTCAAGAACCGCCAAAGAAGCAGAATCCGGAGACAGAGATAGATACTCCAGGAAAATCTGCAAAGCAGATTGGAGAACCCATCACATCATTCATCCCCTTGCAGTCGACGCAAGGGAACATCAATGCATGATTGATTTTCAACGAAGAGCTGAGGCCCATAGGAGTAGAAGAACTCCCTTCGAACGAGTTTTTCTTTGATAAAAAGAGGAAAGGAGTAGTAAAAAGGGAATTCTACTAGGAGGGAGAGTCGACTGCCAAGAAGTATAAAATTATAACCAAGGGAAAAGATAAAAAGAATGAACAATTCACCACTGAAATAACAGGCACACTAGGAGCATATGCCTCGGGGAATCAATTCTCAGTCAATCTCCTAAAAAACCAAATTAAAAGAAAAAATCGCCTAATTAAGACCCTTGAAGACAGACTGGCCACAACAATGGAGAATGCTAGAGATTAGGCGAGCGTGGGAATGGAGCAGGCCAGATTGGCCAATAAAAATGAAATAGAGATGCTCAAAACTAAGCTTGAGCAAGCATAGCTGGTGGTCTGAGATGGTCGGATGCAAGCGAGCCAGCAAAGGAATTTGATCAAGCAACTGCAGGCTAGGGTGGAGATCGTTGAGAACATAATGATAAACATCGGGATGTTCAAATCCCAGCTGATCGAGATTTGTAGCAGAATCTTTTCGGCACAACAGAATTTGCTCGCCAAGGTGGGAGAGATCTGGGAAAACTGTCTTCTGGTCAATCAGGTTTCCGAGAACTTATCGGCCAGAGAAAGGGATGCAGGAGCGGCTCGGGTCGCCTTCCAGGAGGCGGTAATAGCTACGAACAATAGGGTTTCGGCGGGTACACCCAGGTTCACAATTTCAGAGCAAACCAAAGGAAACATTCTGTTAAAGGAATGGGAGCATAACATTGCCGAAGGGAAGCAACAAACCCAAAAGATAACCAATTCCTTAGAGGAGGCCTTTAATTCTATAGACGACGATATGCTGGGCATTGACAGTGGAGGAAATGTCTTGGCGTTGATGCAAATGAACGTGGAATAGATCTCACTTGATCTGAAGGAAAATGAAGAAAGAGATTTGGTCGATATCTCTCATATGACTATGGTGGACATGGTTCAAGTTGATAAATTCATGATCAAACCTAGTGCGCAACTATGTGCCATAGACCTCATCGATAGATAGATGGAAGACAGGCTGCAACAGTTAGCCCAAGAATGTTAATTCTTCGAAGCCAGCTGTCAAGCAGAACCCTCGCGACTAATATCTCAGTTGGTGGAAAGATGTATCTCCTGTACCGAGCTCGCACAACGACAAACATCTGGCACCAAGTGAAGATAGAGTAGGAGAAATGGAGCTATTTCTCTCTTCTCTGTCATAACCGAAATTTTGTGACTATTGAAATTCTACCTACTTTGTAAAATTGTATAAATATATCACAGAAAGAAATAAACAGGGTTGGACCTTTTTGTGTCGACTGTAACAGAGTTTTTTACATTTGAGAAGTTAATACAAGCAAATCTAAATATTCTCAATTCCGTCATGACTGTGTTACAAGTTTGTTTCTTTGTATTTCATTTTCATTTCATTTCATATTCATAATTGATGTGCTTCGTTATACTTTAGTACGACCACTACTATAGCAAATGAATATTGGTTTTCTGTAATTTTTTATTGTCTTTCCTCTGCACCAGCTATCAATGGGTGTAAGACCAATCTGCATTTTTAGAATTCTACATATATTCTCTGCTACATCGGTTATTTCCTTACATTTTCCTCTCCTATTTATTCGTGATATTCTCCCCTGGTAGAAGCCTTACACTATAGACAGCTAAATGTTTTTCTCACACCTCACACCTTTTATCAAATATAATACAGTTACGGGAAAGAGCCTTTGATTTGCATTCCTATTTTATTCCTAAAACCGTAAATTCTCTTTTATTTGACCAAATCGAGACAACACTTAATCTCTCGTTGAAGTCTTTCCTACTTTTACTGTTCCCCCATGACTGTCCCTGTACCAACACAACCTAATATCGAACCTGGACTATCAAACCAAATGCATATCGCTTTAAACTTATTCGACACGATCCTTAAAACAACCACTAACTGTGTCGAACTTGAGTGTTCATGGGCAGACATTGAACAAGATATAACTATCCAGTAACAGTTGGAAGCTAGACAACGCCTACGTAGGAATATTCCCTATTTTCCTTTACCGAAGGTTTACGCTTCCCTCTTCTCCATCTTTTACCCACTTTCAGATGCCTTGACACTGTACTTTTAAGCCTTAAGTACAGACTCAGGAACAACAGAGGCATTACCTCCTAGCTATAATATTTCTACTTATGACATACCATAGTGGTTTGAGATATTTGTTTGATCAACCAAAACTCAATGCTAGACAAGCTAGGTGGATGGCCCTCCTTAATGAGTTTGATTTTGAAATCAAGCATATTAAAGGAAAAGAAAATAGGGTGGCGTATTCCCTTAGTATAAGTATGAAAGGGATTCACTTGGAAGATGTAACCACTTGTGAATCGGGCATCAAGGAGAGAGTCAAAAGTGCACAAGAAATAGATGGATTTTTCAAGACTTTGAAATCATACCTAGGGCAAGATCCCATAGGGATGAAGTATGAAGGTTGTCAAATGTTGAATGATGGCCTACTATATTACAAAGTTAGGTTGTATATTCCAAATTGTGATGACTTGAATAGGTTCATAATGGATCAACTACAAAAAAAAAACATGTAATGGTCATCCTGGTTATCATAAAATGATCGCAACCACTAAGAAAATAATTTATTGGCCCGGACTAAAAAAGGACATAGTAGATTACTTATCTAAATGTATAGAATGTTAGTATGTTAAGGAAGATCACTTGCATCAAGCAGGATTCTTGCAACCACTACCAATTCCAGAGTGGAAATGGGAAACCATCTCTATGGATTTAATCACAGGATGCTCACTTTATCCCCATCAAGTCAACTTGCAAGGAAATAGATATTGTCATTATTTTCATGAAGGAAATATTTAGATTGCATGGCATTCCTAAATAAATCATATCAGACAGAGATACAAAATTTACTTCAAATTTTTGGAAATATTTGTTTGCTAATTTTGAAACTAAATTGTTATTTAGTACACCCTATCACCCTCAAACTAATGGGAAGATAGAGAGGGTAAATAAAGTGTTAGAGGACATGTTAAGGATGCATGTGATGCATCGTCCCAAGAAGTGGGAAGACTACCTACCACTAGTAGGGTTTGCTTATAACAATGGCTATCAAGATTCATTGAAGATGAGCCCTTTTGAGGCTCTCTATGGTAGAAAATGCAACATTCCAATCAAATGGAGTAACCTAGTGGATAGAATTACACTCAGGCCAGATATGCTAAAACAAATGGAACAACAAGTAGTTCAAATAAAAAATAATCTAAAAATAGCTTAGGATAGACAAAAAAGTTATGCAGATAGAAAAAGGACTCCTAGAGAGTTCAAAGCGGGGGATCATGTTTATCTCCTATTTAGGCCCAAAAAAAGTTCCTTGAGAATGGGAGCTTGTGCTAAGATGACACCTCGATATTGTGGAATCTTTGAAATTTTGGATAGAGTGGGACCTGTAGCATATAGACTATCACTTCCTCCCACAGTGAAGGAACATAATGTTTTCCATGTTTCCTTACTGAAGAAATATGTACATGATTCTAGTCATATAATTTATTGGTGTGTAATTTAGGTAGAACTAGGAGGATAATTCCTGCCAGAGCCATAATGAATAATAACCAGGAAAAAATCCCACTTAGGAACAAAACCATTGCGTAGGTCAAGGTGCAGTGGAAACACTTTGGTCCAGATGAAGCTACATGGGAAATGGAGGGTGCCATGAAACAAGCATATCCATTTTTGTTTACTTTTGTACATATAGAGCACATCGACAGCTAGATCATCAAAAATGATGTTCCTTTAAGGGGGAGGGGATTGTAATACCCCTATTTCCCCCAACTTGTAAATATAACTATAACCTGCTAAAAGAGTATGGGAAAACTGACTATGTGTAGATGTTGGAATTGATGAACCTTTTTGTTATAAAAGGTAATGTATATATTTTTGTTACAAAATAAAATGGAAAGTGTTGCATAAATGTTGAACGAATTTTCCAAGGTAGATCATGATGTATGAGAGAGATGGTGAGGGGAACCAGTAATGGTTGAGATGACCCTACCAGACCAGTACTCTACTATATTTAAATTGTTCAGACGCGGAATAGTCCTATGACCCATAGGATTTAATTACCAGTTAGGCTGGTAGTTGGGAATTCCTCCTCACGATTAAATGAGGATATGGGAAGAGTACCAATCTATAAAAGCTTTCTGAACTGACTACGAAATTGAGATTTGGACCCACAAAATCTTGTTGAGGAAGGAAAGAAAAGAAATGAAAATCGTGGGAAGAAGAGACGAGGCAAGAGGAATAGGTCTGGTGACCATTTGTGAAGAGGGAGATCATGTACATCTCTCTGGTTTTGAAGAGAACTGAAAAACGAATTTGTTTAGGGAACAAGAAATTGTTGGGCAACGTTTACAGTCCAAGATGATATATTGGGTTGCAAAGAAGATGAATGAATGAGGAAGCAATCATTGCATACACCCTTGCTTGGTGGAGAGATAAATGATCTACTAAATTCTCATGGAAATAGGAGAGTGATCTTTGTCCCTAGTTGTTGTTGAACAAGAGAAAGAGTCTCTCTCTGAGAATCATGATCTAGCTAGGGGGTGGCCTGTGGTAAATTCGTCTAGGATTTTTTATTCCTACGGTTGGGAGGAAAATGGCACCCCTTTCAAAAATTTCATCATTATCTGGTTTCTAGATAAGTATATTTGGTTAAATATTTCTAGTGTTTAAATCATAGAAAATTTTACACTATGTTTTAGAACTATGTAAGTTTAATTTTTGACAAAAGTGCCTTGAGAAATTTAAGTAAAATAAAGAGAATGTCTTAGTTGAAGCTCATTTGATTTAATTCCTTATTTCTTGACTATCTATGTGCTAAAATAATATTTTTGGGAGTGGATGTTTTATTTGATTGTGTTATACAGTTTAATGCATGCTTGGGAAATGGTGACCGAATAGTTAAAAATATCTATAAAACATCTGAAAGAAGAGAGAGTGATTTCTCTCCATAATGGTGTTCTATTTTAGTATGTCCTCAAATTCTATGCTAGAAATCCTAGAGGATATCATATATGTGTGGAATTTAGGAAATAATCCCAAATATGGACAAACATTAAAAGTCCTTATAAATGATTATTGAGGAAAAATAATTAGGAAATAAACATGAAATTTTCCTAATATTAGAATTAAAATACAAAAGTTCTCAAAATTTTATTTGGGGAAGAAATAAACATTTATGTTAAAATTGTGTTAAATCTCCTGAATTTGGAAAGAATCCGCTTAAATTTTGGTGTGTAGTAAATCCTGGTAGAGATGCTGAAATTTATTGTGGAGGTAAATCTTTGTCTTAGGACCAATTTCCTTAAATTTAGTAAGAGTATTAAATAAAAGTAATAGGGAAATAAAATTTATTCATTTACCCATGAGAAGGGATATATTATAATTGTATTTTTAATTTCCAGAGTGAAGAAATTTCCTTTATAAACTTTTATTAAATCCCTTTATAAAGACTTGAAAAATATATTTTTTCTTTTCTTATTTTTTTGTAAGAGAAAATAATTTCCTTTAAATTTTCTAGGTAACAAGACTATGCAAGACTATATATATATATATATATATTATTCTTACACTTCCGGAAAAATGGAGGGTAAAGTTTCCTAGAGAATGAAAGGCATGAAACCAAAAGAAATATAAATAAATAGGATTTCCAAATGCCAAAGTACACCATGGAATAACCTGTCCCTAAATGCCTTAATCATATCATGGTCTTTGGAAATCCGAGAGTTTGGAGCTTCGGGGCTCTGGGATGTTTGGGTCATGGAATCCATGAGCCAAAGTTACTGAAAGTTGAACCTTAACTTTCCTTGTACAAGGTTGCTTAGATAACAATTATAATTAATTATTATTATTGTATTTAATGTGATCAATCAACCTAATTAGTTTCCTTAAGATTTTAGGGCCTGTATCATAATCACCTCAAGCCATTTCATTTACACGTGGCTCTTGGCATTGGTATTCCTAGATGGCGTAGATGTGGCATCCAACACCTGCTCCTTCATGTAACACATAAGCCTAAGGGAAAATTTGGTGTTCCACACTTTAGCGTTGAACTCCCCTTTTCTTCCTACACATGTAAATGTGTTGAACCTACACAGAATAGATCTAGCTAGAAAATACTACACACATTTGCAGAGAGAAATTGAGAAAGAAGAAGGAGAGAAAGAATGTAAGAATTCTCATTAACCGTACTCCACACTCAAAGAGTGAATAATCTACAATAGATATAGGATACATGAGTAACTAATGTGCCATAGTGGTGGTATAGAGTTATCTCGACACACACCAATAGTTACCGGATTAAACTTCCACCTAGTCTAGTCTCTCAGGAAGTTACGGGAGTGAACTGCCACCTAGTCTAAGTTAACTAGTCTATGAGTATTTAGTTAACTGACTAAAACAGAGAGAAGTGAGGAGGATATTAGAGAATCATGAGTAATGTGCTAGTATGGTGATGATCCCAAGGACAATGTGCATTAACTGGTGATGATCCCAATGTTGCATGGTGATAATCCCAATGTAGCATCTAGACTCCACTCAACTGATCAAACTGAAGTGAAAACTGAAGAGAATATTCTCCTGGAGGAATATTCTTCCTAAAATATAGGAGACTAAATAATTCCTAATAAACAAGGAAAAATCTTAGGAAAAGTAAATCCTACGTGTGTGTGAAGTAACTCCAACACCCCCCTGAACATCACTATGGTGAAAATAAAGAATAGGTCTCGGCAACGAGGCCATGTTAGGTACCCAAATACAAAAGATACACTAAAAATAAATGAGGAAAGGGGGAAAACCTCATGGGAAACCTCCCCCCTCAAATTACAATGCATAAAATAAAACAAAATGAGAAGGAACAAAAAGCAGTTGCTAAGAAACCCTATCCTTTAC
Source organism: Picea sitchensis (assembly GCA_010110895.2). NCBI lineage: Eukaryota > Viridiplantae > Streptophyta > Pinopsida > Pinales > Pinaceae > Picea > Picea sitchensis. The sequence goes on along the minus strand of SNQJ01S0010212.1, from coordinate 120,836 downwards.
TCCAAGAATACCTCGCAAATGTGCAATTTTTTGCTCGTTGAATATTTTGTTGAATATGTAGATGCCTACATGGATCTAATGAAGTAGATGCACCATTGAGATGTCCACACATGTCCACTTTATCTTCTTGTAATGAAGAATATCCAAATAAACTTTGGATGAAACTTTGAAAACCGTGCGGTCGTTTCCGGAAAAGCGTTGAAATTTTGTTGATTTTAAAATGATCATAACTTCACTTCCCAGACTTCATTTCAGACGTTTTTTGAAATTGGATATTTTCTCCAGAGGAATTCAAATATCCAATTTTTGTCCTCAAATTTTACTCATAAAATATCATAATTGATTTTGATGTCTGCGGCTCCCTTTTTGTCTCTAGAGATGCATGCATTACACATGGAAAAGTGTCTACATGTGACCCCTGAGATGCATGCCACATATCTTCCACATGAAATTCATAAATCAAATATTAAATTGAGTAGACATCATCTTCAATTAATGGAATACAAATTTGTGCAAATACTTTTGTAGAAGTCTCTTCAGAATAAGAGGTTTGATCTTTTGACAACTTCTCTTATGGCTCTATATGTTCAACCTCTTGCATGAAATCTTCACAATCTTCTTTATTCCTGAATAGAACCTCCAATATGGTCCATAATTCATTTGGAGTTTATTGTTGTGAGTTTTCATATACTTGATGGAGAATTTCATTAGAAATAAACCAGAGGATACAACCTATGGCCATATCTTGTCTATTGAGAAAATTATTTTTCTCATTGTTGGAATCAAGCTCTAATTCCATTTCCATAGTTATTTGGTACAAGCCTTTGCATCTGAGAAGAAGAAGAAAATTTAGATTCGAGTCCAAATAGTTATTAGGCATGAGAAGTATTGTCGGCAAATAATCCATCTTTTTTTCTTTCTTCAATCTTCAGTACCTGGAAAAAATAATTTGGTGTAGCTATTTCTTAGCAGTCTTTTGGTTCTGATACCATGTAAATGTGTTGAACTTGCACATAATGAATCTAGACAGAAAATACTACACACATTTGCAGAGAGAAATTGAGAAAGAAGAAGGAGACAAAGAATGGAAGAATTCTCATTAACCGTATTACACACTCAAAGAGTGAATAATTTAGAATAGATATAGGATACATGAGTAAATAATGCACCTTAGTGGTGGTCTAGAGTGATTTGGACACACACCAACAATTATTAGATTAAACTGCCACCTAGTCTGAGTTAACTAGTCTATTAGTCTTCAGTTAACTGACTGAAACAAAGTGAAGTGGGGAGGAGATCAGAGAATCATGAGTAATGCACTAGTCCGACGCAAGGAAAATGTGCATTAGATGGTGATGATCCCAATGCTTCATGGTAATAATCCCAATGTAGCATCTAGACTCCACTCAACTGATCAAACTGAAGTGAAAACTGAAGAGAATATTATCCTAGTGGAATATTCTTCCTAAAATATAGGAGACTGAATAATGACTAATAAAAAATAAATATAGGTGTGTGTGAAGTAACTCCAACAATGCGTGTATCCTTCGGAGTCCCAAAATCCCAAACTCCTGAAGGATATCAAAATATTTCCACATGGCTATGGCCTTCGACCCATTTTGACTCAACTGATCTCACTACTCCAATCCTCCAGAGTATCGAATTCCCATAGTCTCTAAGGGTACACACTTACATGTGGTGATGCATTGAATGCAGAGGCATGGACAGGTGGGTCTAGGCCTTCGATAGATTTAACCCCAGCGTTCCATCCTCACAGTCTTCCCAAAGTCCCAAACTCTCATAGTCTCGGGTACTCCACCAGATTTTAACCAAGCGCTCATGCACAAGGAGAATGACACACAAAAAAGGGAAGATGTGACATTTGGCCCCATTGTTGGGTGACATGTTTCACATTCAAATAGGCTCATGGGTCCTATGAAAACTATGAATCAGGGTGACATGTGCCACGTCAAACGTCAGTCAACGTCACCCTGGGTAATGTAAGTGTGTGATGTCCCTCTGAATTGACAACCTTCCAATGCCCCTTAGATCTTCATGGTCGTGATGTATCCACATGGATCTAAAACATGTGCGAAGTTCCTTCTCAAGCATACAAACAATCTCAACTATCTCTTGACGCCATCGTGGAATGATAGCCATATGAATCTCTTTTGATGTGATCCAACGTACAAATGACAATAATTTTTATATGGCATGCTACAGGTCCTGGGGGAAGTCATGGTTCACACAACCATGGATGCGAAAATGATAATGAAACTAAAAAATAGACATGCACATCATTAAGTTTCATAAAACTATGAGTGCATAGAATATTTTTACCAACGTCAGTATAGAAGAAGAATAATGTATCCAACATACATACCCTTAGAAGGTTCATATGGTCATGTGATTTAAACCCCTAAAAATTCCCTTCTATAGTGAAGTAGAGTCATGGATTTGACCCATATAAAGAAGGTGCCTTAACACCCAATATAATGTTCTTCACCATAGAAATATCATATTTCTTCAAAATACATGGGACATCACCTTCTTTAAAATACCAAGAGGGAACGACCTCTCCTCTAGTTTATTTTCTTGGCCAATGTCTTTTTTAAGTATTTGAAGCAATAAGGTCTCTCCTAACAACCAATGTGTCACTTTTATTCGATGATATGTGTCTTCATAAAGAAGATGAAACATTTTTTAATGTATGCATGGGATCTAGTAAGTGGTCAATTTTAACATGCTCCCAATATGGAAGCTCATAAAATACAAATTTCCTTTTCATCGAAATTGGATTTTTCTCAACATACATGTCAAAAAATTCAGGATCATCGAACATAGGTTCCCCATTTGAATCAAACAATTATTCCATTTCCTTCTCCTTCTCTATGTCATATTCCCTAATCCAGTCTGTTGGTGTCATTGTTTTAGGTTTCCAAGTTCTATATGGTTTAGCATTGAAAGAAGATGCAAATCTTCTATAAGGGTTTTCTTCTAGGAGGAATATGCTTGAAAAATCATACACTAACTTTCATAGGTAGTTTTCCCACCTATCATTTACAGAAGGTCCACAACAATTATATCCATGATACCCTTTCGTTACAATACCTGCGATGTTTGTGCACAGAGCATGCTAGTGTCAAAGATATAGTTGCACCAAATGAAGTATGCCAAATAACATTACAAATATAAAAAAATAAATCAACATGATTACTAGAGAAAAATCCTAGTCTTGGATAATTGTGCTTGGTGTATGCACATATGACATACAATGTAAAATAAATCTCCATTTGTATGGGTCCTGATACATCATATACATGTATCCCTTCCCATAATTTATTAAATTCATCGATCAGTGGTTGAAGGTAGACATCCATTATATTCACATGTCTTCTACTCGAGACTATAAGAGCCAACATAAGATGTTAATTCTTTGTAATGTACCCCAAACATTAGCTACAAAAAAAAAATTAATAGAGGGGGAGAAACTATGAGTCTTGTTGTCAATTACATTATAACTCTAACCAATGTTTAAATCATTCATTACTTGAATCAACTCTTTGTTTTCAACTTAAAAACTTTATTTAAACTATTAACTATAAGAGAGGAAATTAATACTCTTCCTATAATGACACCCATTCATATCATTATTACCTTATTCTTGTAGTACCATAACGATTTTATTCATAATAGTTTATTCCTAAACTATAAGGAAAACCCTAATCATAACCCATATCATTTCATGCTATTTCATAATGCATAAGGATTGATCCATATTGAAATTATTTCCTAATCTAGGAGTAATAAACCTACCTATCACGATGGATTGTATCATGCTTATTATATATATAAAACATGTTCTTCCCATGTAAATTTATATAGGTCTTAACCTAGACATATAATACACTAGAGCGCATAAGGTCCTTTCTCCAGGTCGTGATTCATGGAACCACTCGTTAAAGGCAGTTTCATTTAGTTAAAACACTTATTCGACATATGTGACACCCTCCCTAACAAGTCCTTAGTCCCATTAACCAACAATGTAATGGGTACGGTGGCTTGTTATGGCATAGTAGATGACAAAACAAAATTTCATTTCAGAATTTACGACTTGAAGGTGTTCTTTCTCGCATTAAAGGTATGGAAGACACTTAAAACGATTTACCTACCCTATACTCTAGGTTCTAACACTCTAGGAAGTTAACCATACTGGCTCTCCACTTCACTGGTTTCACGTGGAAGTCATGGGGGGGGCATACTATGTCACCCTTACACTCTAAATGATGGGATCGAGTCACCATCATGCCCAGTTCATTCGATCTCTTACATTGTTTCACTAAGATTCCCTCCATGGCATGGCTCTTGTGACGTGTTAAACCGTAGAGCTCAACTCTAGGGAAAAAATACATGCAATAGCTTGCCGAAAGTTTCGTATAATCGGGTAAGGTTTTCTACGCGTTACTAGTTTTGATTCGAAAAAGACTCTAGTATTGTATTTGTTATCTCTGTTAATATTTAAATTTCTTGACCCATGTCTTTCTTTATTATTTCCAAGTTTTAAAACCCATGGCCAGATTTCCACTGTGTGTCGCTTATACATAATTAAACCCTTTAAGTTTTACCGATCCCAACTTAGGTTTAAACAAGGGTATTGACAACTCTGTGATCCATTGATCGGGAGGTTCTAAGTATGTGAAAGAGGATATGCACATGTATTCTTCTTCCCTTGAGTCTTTGCATACAGTCTCTTCTTTAACCATGTCCAAACGTTAATCCAATCTAAGTCGCAACCCAAGGCTTAACCATTATTCTTTACCCGTTGAATATAATTATTGTGTTCTCTTGTTGTTTCCAGGACTTGAGTGTATCCCTCGAAGCTTGTTGTGTTTACAGTTACACCATAACCTTGACAGTTTTTCGTAGCTGCCATATATTCAAGACCGGTCTACTCTGTGCGAAAGTGTTGATACAATGATTTTCTTTACATGCTATTGTTGTTCTTTGTATTTATTCACTGGGTATTTTAATTTCCCTAACTAAGAGATCCGTCTATGTTCTATGAGGAAAAATTTGTAGATCTATCTCCTTTAAATGGTTATTGCTATTTTTGTAATTTCTTCACTTGATATTTTGATTTCTCTAATTAAGAAATTTGTATGTGTACTATGAGGAAATGTTCGTAGCTCTGTCTCCTTTAAATTGTTTCTTGCTATCTTTGGAATTAGACTTTATAATTGGTTTCGGTGATTGTCCTCTGACATTTAGCCTTTGTACTAGACTCTTCTCTGTAATTTCCATCTCTGTATTAGACTTGGTAAATGTTTCTTTGTTATGATGTGGTATAGATTCATTTTAAAATTGTAAAGGTTAACTTTGAGATAACATCTGTATTTTAAAGAACTCATGAAAATCCATGATGGATTTATAAAAACAACAAGTCTCTATTACAGTATCTAGATCTAAAATTATATTTGAATTATTCTTATGGATATGAGTTTGATGATGAGTCCCTTTTCTTGCGAGGAAACCCATCAAACTGTTATGATCCCACTCCTCCTCCCGAGTTGTGGACTTCTTACTTCGCAAGGGTAAAAGGGATGGCCATAATTCAACCAGTCCCGAGATAAGTACATGCTCTTTTCTCATTTTGTTTATATTGTTCCTTTGATTAGGTTGAGGTGGTTTAGTAATCATATATATATTTCCTTTTGTGGGTTAATTTTGTGTGCTATCATTATGTGAATGGAAAACATACTGTGTTGAAAAGGTACTTCAGGTTCCATTGCAGAATGATTTCTTCCTAAGATTCATTTCCACAGATCAATGAAAGATTTGTGTTTTCTTATTATGTTATAGACGGTTGATGTAGATTCTTTAAATTGTATTTTGAATTAGCTAACAAAGCTTATTGGGTATGCAAAAACCCCAATTGTATAAATATTTTTACCTAGAAGAAATCTACAAGGCCCTATGTACATCAACGGCCTATCAGTTGTGTAATCAAATTTTACTATGAAAATCTCTGAGATTCATTGTATCAGATAGCCATTTCTTTAATATATATACATATATTTATAGGACTTTGAATTTATCTATTTTTATTCTCAAAAATGATTGCAGGAATTTTCTTCGCTCCACTGGTTTGAGAGATAAAATATAGAGAGAAGTTAAACTATGTAGTTTACTTATTGTTGTTCTGATACAATCTTATTTTTTTTGTTCGGGTGTTTCTTTTCTGAAGTAGTAAGTTTTTATGAGCGAAAATATTCATACAGTGACTATTTAGTTTTATTACCTACACATTTGTCTATGTAGATCCATTATGTAGCCTACATACATATATTGTAACTAGTGCAAGTCAAATTCCACTAGAAACATTAACAGGTAATTAAAAAGTAGGAAATTTAACAAATCTATTATGGTCGTGAGGCACACCTATATAAATCATTACCTACATATATAATATCAACCATTATAACACTTCATAAAAATGAAAGTAAATAATTAAGACACATATTTGAATAATAATGTTTGGAAAGAAAATGGAACAACCACATTCCGCCCAATCATAGATAAAAACAACCACATTTACTTCCCCTGATCACCACCTAGCCTGACCATGACTTCATAAGAGAAAAATGAGCATCACTCCTTAGCCATTGTCTCTCTAACTAGTTCAGAAAAATTGTTTGCCTAACACCAGATGTGCTCATAACAGTAAAACAGTTCCTTTCCCAAACATACTAAGCAACATCCTACATCCCACATATGTTGTATATATCTCATGCCTAATACATTCCATTATTTTCCCTCTTTGTGAAATTCTTAGCTTTACAAATCCCTAATTTCTAGGGGCTGCTAGTGACAGAACTCAACTTCTGACACTTGTAAAAATGAACTCTGAGTTAACTCAACCATGTTCCCCACTCATGGAGTCATAGTTAGCTATTTTTAACATGTTTGTTCCATCTGTTCTCCAACATTAAATTTATTAAAAAAAATTACCTCATACATGTGTCCATCAAGAGAGGACAATTGGCAAGTCAAACTTTTGTCCAATATTCATAAAATAATAATCACATACTTCCAAATTCTAAAATTTGAATTTCCAAAAATGGAAATTTATTTTTAGAATAACAAATTTGAAATAATTTATTTTTTAATAATTTGAGGATATCACATCCTTCATGGAAATCCATGGGGGGGTATTGTTATTGATCACTGCCAATGGACAAACAAATTAATTATTTTTTTTGAGGGATTATAGGTTAACTCCATCCATAGCTATGATCAATCGTAAGATTTGTACTTCATCCTTGAATTTATCAAACCATGTATCCTCTATATGCTTCATGGCTATTGAATCTGTTGGGATTCACATAACTCCCATCTCACTTCTATGTTCAAGGTAGCCACCCTTGAAACATGGTTAATTGTTTATAATGAAAGAGTATTTGAATCCTTGGAATTATAGGCATGTGCCTCAATATCTTATGAGGAGGACCATTTACCTTAACCTTCTTATTTATTTATGTTACTTGTCATGCCCACATTCTGGACATATATATTTGTCCATATATTTGTTTATGTATAGAATACAATCATTTGGACATGCATGGTATGATATGTACTCAACACCCAACATTTTCATCATCTGCATTTCCTTTGTGTAGATATCTGGAAATACATTCTCAATCATAAGTACCATATATTTGAATAACCTGTAATTAGTGAGAAATAGAAATGTACACTATCATGAAGCATGAGTAAAATCAACCCTTTTCTTCCTTCATTGTGTGATAATATTCCTTAAAACATTAGGGGACTTAATGGTTAGTTACCTCAAAAGAATCGATAAACACATATTTGGTATACCATACATTACTTTGAAGTTTTAAAGTAACATTTTGTCCCTAGATGGGTAGACCTTGCATACCTCTGTACTTGACCAAATAGAAGGGTGATGGAAGCATATTTCAGGATTTTGAAAAAGGTATCTAGAACATCAACATCATCCCCTAGTTCATTTTGTTGGAATTCATCTAACAAAATTCCCTCATTGACTCGGGTATCACACAAGAAATTATCCATACCAACCTTTAGATCATTTCCTTCATCCCCAACATGTGAAGAACTAGTGTTAATGTAGAAATGTTGAATTGGTGACTCATGACGTAGTGAGAATTGAATAGGTGGTTGTTTCCAACATTCTTGGTATGCATCCTCTATGTGTTTTTCGTTTAGCAACAATCTCATGACTTGAGATCATAGTGGGGTGAAATGGTAGATGGTGGAAAGATCGCTCATCATCAAAATATTGATTGTAAAGGTATTGAACATTACATCAATAATATTAGTACCACAATGTATTTAATATGTTCAAATATTATACCAAACACTTATTAGAAGCATGGACATTTTTTTCCCAATAATAAACACAAAACCAACCACTTTATAAAATAAATGTTGAATTAGTCACTACATTTACATTACTTCCAACAAAAATCCAAAAAAACAATTCCTCAATCATGTTTTTCTTACACCCTATGAGGTTGTTTACATAAAAGAGATCCAATTCACAGTGTAATATTGTTGACCCAGGTTGGTTGTTGGAAAATTCCATGTTAGGATTGGTAGGGTAAAGACGCTATCCATTTTGATCAAATATTTTCTTGCAATATCTTTCTCCTGATAAAATCTTGCATAATTTTGGGACTATGGGAATATCTTGAGCATTTGAACTCAATCCTGAATCTTGATCTTGCAAAATTCAATGAACAATTATTCAACTGCACCTACATACATAACATAAATTCAATGAGATAAATGAATTATAAATAAAATATAGACATACTAGAATCGACATGAGAGAACTTGAAAGACTTCTAATAATACAGATTGAGTTAGAATATTAAGAATTGGCGATTTTATACTACAATTGTTTTTTTCCTGCATTTGAGCCAAAACCGTCATATTCGGAAGCATAGAACAACCTATCTTCAAAAATAATTTTGAATAAATTTTATAACTTAACGGTGAGCTTAATCATATAAAGACTCACCAGTGTGTATTGATAAAAATACACATTTTGTTTAATTCATAGAAGCACTGAAAATTATCCTTAGTTACTGTTTTTTCAAAGAAAAACCTCCGCAAAATTTAACTTTGGATGTTTTTATTTGCCTTTTGCAAATTAAATTGTTTTACAGTGCATTATTACTTACACACTACATCGGTGCGTTTATAATTGTATAGCGCACCAACTGAACAAATTTTGAAAAATAATGTGCGCTTACTATTAATGCATTGAAATTTATTACAAAAATAAATTGGTGTGTTATACATACAAACCACACCAGTGTACTACTCACTAAATAGTGCACCGAAAACATGTAACTTTCAAAAAAAAAATGGTGTTCACATTTATCTTCAATGCGTCGAACTATACAACGAAAACATTGAGCGTAAATTTCAATTTTTTGTTTATAAAGGAAATCCCTATTCATTATTTTATTTCTTTTCCAAAATTTAGAAGAGAGAGTTGTGCAACAGATATTTATTAGCAAAGAAATCAAAGTGGGTGATCTGATACATTGTCTTTGAAGTGACTTATAAAGAATTGTAATAAATGATCATAAATTAAAGTGCACCATTAAAGAAGGAAAATATCAATAATGAAGAGACATAAGAATAAAATCTGAACATGAAAACTTCATACTGGAGTTCGTCCCTGGTGGACTATGTCTCCGGGACCTTCTCTCACATGGGTGGGCCTTTTTATTAACTCAACAAAAGAATTTGGAAAAATACATAAGTATACCTCATTCTGGAAATAAGTTGCAGAAGCTTTACTCATATTAGAAAATAGACAACACCATTGAATCATGGTGTTGAATTACCCAAAATTTATTTTCTCCACGCCTCAATCCGACTCTGCCACTCCCAGGCGCAAGAGAAATTTTGTCTCAGTTTTTATGCCTACAACCTGCAATTAATTCATAAAAAAATTTCCTCAAAAACTATGCTTGGTTGTACCGTCGCATGCCCTACTCCTTCCCCCGCATGCACTGGAGAATTTCAAAATTTAAATAATAACTGTGGGCAGTATAAACAATGGGGTTGTTTGGCCCAATAATTGGCGGAGGTGATTTAAGGCTTGGTTGTTGGGGGAGGTCCCAGGGTCAAACCTGCAGGCCTCCCCTCTTGGGCTCCTCCATTGTAATTGTTACCATGTATGGCTCGTTAACACTGACAAACTTTTGTTATAACAAGGAATATGCCACTAGTTTGGCGGTACCACTATCTCTAGTGAACCAGTTAACATTTTTGTGAGATGCAAGTTTAAATATGGAGTTTTGTTGATTGCTCAATGGGATATTCCACCAAATCTGGTGGAACTGTCGCCAGATTTGGTGGAATTCGTATATATATATATATATATGTGTGTATTTTCAGTAGTTTGACCTCATTGAGCATTTTCCCACTGTGACATGCCAGTCCATGACTGGGCCACGTGGTATCCATTTATTGGTCCACATCATTCGCACAGTCACCCTTACACATCATCTTCCATTTCATCCTTCCATGTCTCGTACGGTCTACCATGTGGATGTACGGACTGCCACGTGGTGCTTTTTCATTGGTCCATGGATTGGCCCGAAAAATCCAAAAACGAGTGACACGTGGAAGCCTCTATAATGCAACTGGTGTTAGTGAAATCTAACAGACAGAGCTAAATTTAGGTATCTTTCGCTATAATTGGCAGTTCGGTTCTTTTGGCCAGACTCTTGTTAATTTTGCGGATTAAGCGCCTTTTGTTTTACTAGCACCCAACGGAAATGTTTTTACACATGATGTTAAACACCTTATAACCACACGATATGACCGTAAACTCAACGGAAAACACTTTGAAACCTTTTCGTACTTACCTTCACATCTTTGCTTCCATACACCGATGGACACATGGCCTCAGCGGAAATCACCAACCTCATCGGAGTTTGAACCCTCCATTTTTCGCTGCGATCTGGACCGTCGCCTCTTTGTTGTTTGATTCCGCTCTGATCTCCACCCTTAATCCCAATACTTACAGAATGTAAATATCAGTTCAATACAGATTTGTTTCGATTCCAAGCATCATTGAAGTAATATGATAGATCAGATATGTTCCATCAACGAGAACAGAGATATCATAATCATCCACAGATGAAATAGGGTTTCACACATATAAGAATGTCGCATAATGGATGGAAACATTTTATTAATGAATTCTCTTTCTCTCCTCTGCAACGATTATGTGCATTCTCTCTTTCTTTCCTATCTCTCTCGTCCTCTCTTTACAATCGAACTTAGTTTGCTTAAATACAATTCAAACTTAGGTTTTCAGATCCACAAAGTCTGGATCGAATCCACTTAGATCCTACAATTTCTGCTTGTAATCCTAACTTCTCCTACAGCTATTACATTGTTAGGATTCGAGATACTTTGAAAATTTATTTAATTTGAACTGAATACAACAAAGTAAATTTAAGAGCACCCACTCTCTTTAGTAAAATTTGGCTTTGACTCTCAACAACCATAGATCTTCTAGAACTGTGAGCTTATGCTCCTGCATCAGACTCCTCAGGTCAGAAAAAAATCATGAACTCCTGTCCATGAGTTCTTCCACAGTGTTGCCATTTTCTTGTATAATTGCTTCAGTCATCCATGTAGCATCCTCCACTGGCTGATTCTTCCATTTGATCAAGTACTCATAGTACTCATGTCTTCTGGTCTTCTTCAGAACTCTGGTGTCCAATATCTTCTCTATTTCCAGCTTTTGTATAACAAGAATTTGTTTCTGCCATGCTGTCTTTTGTCCAGTATCTGATTCATTTGTTGATGAAGTCACAGTTTCACCCCCCTGATAAGGATATAAATCTGCAACATTGAATATAGGTGAGATACCTATATTATCAG
>SNQJ01S0010212.1:80420-108868 GCA_010110895.2 Picea sitchensis | reverse complement strand
AAATACAATTCAACTTAGGTTTTTTTTTTCAGATCCACAAAGTCTGGATCGAATCCACTTAGATCCCACAATTTCTGCTCGTAATCCTAACTTCTCCTACAACTATTACATTGTTAGGATTCGAGATCCTTTGACAATTTATTTAATTTGAACTGAATACAACAAAGTAAATTTAAGAGCACCCACTCTCTTTAGTAAAATTTGGCTTTGACTCTCAACAACCATAGATCTTCTAGAACTGTGAGCTTATGCTCCTGCATCACTCTAGTGTTTCCATGTCACCATGATGATGTCATCATGACATGTGTCTCCTCCTATGTGTGCCACGTACATTGTATGGATGTTGAAATCATCGATACTGATGTTGATGTCACCATTACAGATCCTGACTCATCCCCTACTGACTGGGCTAGGTTGAACAAAACTTTGAACGCAAATATATTTTGATCCATAAATCTATTTGACAAGTCATTTATTCCATTGGAAAGTGTCCGACACTCTCTTCACAATGATGCCACTTTCATTGAGTTTTGAGTTGAGTCCATTATGAGCTTCATGAGTTGCTTCTGTGAATTATGGGCTATCCTTAGTCTTCTCTGGATCCTTTTTGGATCACGCCTCCCCACTGAGGGATTTTTGGACCACCAAAAGCTTTCATCAATCAACAGATAACTAAGGGAAGAGTTACCTCACCCTTTCCTTCTCAATCCACTTTTCCTTTCTTGGATGTGTTCCCTTTAAACCTACTTAAAGATAATCAACATCACCCCTACGTGAAGTCCTCTTCCTTCTGTCCAGGATGATATCTTCCTTTAACTCATCCAAATACTCAGGAGAAAACTCATCAATTGAATCTATTGAAACTTCCCCATATGGATTCATGATAATGGGAGGCTCAAAAAGTTTCAAGTTCTCTAAATTTACATATAATTAGATCTATATATAAGGTGGAAGATCTAGATGAAAAGCATTGGTACCACTTTTCTCCAAAATAGTGAAGGGTTCATAATGAATGGGCTTGAGTTTCTTTCCTTCACCCTTCAATATTTACTTGTTGATGTGAAGCCATACATGGTCTCTAACCTAAAACTAATGATAAACCCTGTGTTTGTCATGTCGAGCTTTATACTATGCTTGACTTTTCTCCAACTGTTCCCTGACTGCTTAGTGTACCTGTTGGATCCTCTGGATGATCTTGTGCGCTCTGTCTTCATTTATTTCTTCATTTGAATCCACATCTAAACCATACATCAAGTCCAAAGGAAATTTAGGTAGGTACCCAAAACATGTCTCAAAAGGAGAACACTAAGTGGAGGAATGTAAGGCTCAGTTGTAAGCATGTTGTACATAGGGTATCTTTTCATCCCATAATTTGGGATGCTTGCTACAGTAGCCTCAAAGAAAAATTACCATTATTTGGTTAATAACCTCTGTCTTTCCATCGGTATGTGTATGGAAATAAGTTCTCCTCTTCAACTTGGTTTCCATCATTCTCCACAATCTTGTCCAAAAATCTCCAAGGAATCAAGTATCTCGATCCGAGATAATGGATGTGGGTAACCCAAAATGAACCTAAACATACTGAAAGAAGATATTAGCAGTCTTCTCAACAATGATCTTATTTTTACATGGCATTAAGATACACATCTTGTTGAACCTATCCACTACAACATACAAATATTCATGACCCCTTTTTCAACATTGGTAAACCCCCTACAAAATTCAGGGAGATACTTTCCCATGGATTTGATGGAACAGGTAGTGGTGAGTATAGTGCTAGTTTTCTATTAGTGGGCTTACAAGTAGAACACATCACACACCCCTTTACATATCTAGTTACAATTTCTTTCATTTGAAGCCAATAACAAAACCTTTGCAAATGAGCCATAGTTTTTCCTACCCCAAAATTCCCAGACACAAGATAAGTGTGAGCTTCTCATATTACATGGATTCATTCACTTGTAGGAATACATATATTTCCAAGATGTTAGAGTATTTTTTCATGTAGACAATAGTTCTCTACCTATGCACCATGGGTTAGATTCTCATATAATTATTTAAAATATTCATCAATGGCATATTGTTCCACATATCTATCATGACATAAAGAAGGATTATCCAAAATAATAGAAGCAGCAATAGGAGGTCTAGAAAGCATATCAGCTACCTTGTTACTCGTACCCTTTTTGTACTTGATTACCAAATGAAATTGTTGTAGGAAACCCATCCATCTGTAATGTCGATATTGTTGCAGTTTGGTTTGTGCTTGGAGAAACTGTATGGGTTGATGATATGTATGTATGATTATTTCCTCCCCTAACAATTAGTGCTTCCATTTCTTTACACTTTGAACTAATGCATACAACTCTTTATCATATGTAGGATACTTAACAACAACTTGGTTAAAATTTTCAGAGTGGTAAAAAATAGGCTTATGATATTTCATCAATCCTTCCCCCATGGTGTATCTGCTGGCATCTATATCGATATCGAAAAGTTGTTGAAGATTTGGTGGTGCTAATGTTGGTGCGGTACTGATCTTTTCCTTCAAAGTGTTGAATTATTTTTGTTTCTTTCCTCCCCACTAAAAAGTGTTCTTCACACTGGTTAACGCATGCAAAGGAGCTTCTATGAAGGAGAAGTTTGAAATGAACCTCCTCCAATACTGGACTGCACCTAATAATATATGTATCTCTATTACACTTTTGGTCTTAGGCCAATTTAGAATTACATCAATCTTGGAAGGATTAATTTTTAATTGTCCTCATCCTACAATATGACCTAAGTACACAAGTGTAGTCTTACCAAATTTACATTTGGACAATTTTACATACAAATTTTCCCTTTGCAAAGTATCCAATACTTTCTTTACATGCCTGACATGTTCATCCCAAGTTCCTCTAAATATAAGAATGTCATCTAAATATACAATCACAAAATCATCTAGAAAAGGCATGAATACATCATTCATCACATGCATGAAGGTTGTAGGAGCATTACAAAGCCCAAACGAAATAACTAACCACTCAAACAATTCTTGTTTGGTTTTAAAGGCAGTATTCCATGCATCTTGTTGTGAAACCCCGATCTGATGGTATCCACTGCGCAAATCCAATTTAGTGAAATAAACAATGTTCTTTAACTGATCAAGTAAATCATCTATATGAATAACAGGGTGTCGATTTTTCACCATTATTTTATTCAAGACCCGGTAATCGACACACATTCTCCATGTGTCATCTTTCTTTGGCACCATCATGATCGGATAACCACAAGGAGATGAGTTGGGCTTGATGACCGCTTGATCTAATAAGACTTGTACCTGCATCTTGATCTTTGTCATCTCTACCACTGACATCTTGTACATGCCCACATTAGGAAGAGGAGAGTATTTCTTTAGATGTATTTCATGTTGGACTTCCCTATTAGGACATAATTTATCTAGTTCCTGGAAAATATCACCATACTTAGAAACAATATCAATTAGTTATTTCTTATGAGAAGGTTCACATCCTTGGAATGCGTCAGATGTTTTGACATATTTCTCCCTTACAAAAATGAGTACATATATTTTATTAGTGTTTATGAGTCTCTTCATTTGTCCTACACTAACAAGTGTTGTGTTTAACCTCATGTTGTGAGATCTACAAATATATTCCACTCCCCCCTTAGTAAGGTGGTATTTTTTCTCATGACGAAAGAAGACTGATTTTCTATCATAAATATAAGGACTCCCCAACACTATTCCACATATATCAAGTGATACAACATCCAAATATACTTCATCAATCAACTTTGAACCAATATCAAATCTGACGCTACATTGTTTCATGACATTAAGTTTTTCTTTATCACATACCCAACCAAGAGGATAAGGCTTTGGATGTGGTTTAGTTTCGAGACCCATATTTTTGACAAGTTCTTTAGATATCAAGTTTACTTGGGAACCCAGATCAAATAATGTATCTATCTTAGTGTGTTGAGATACAACTCGTATATGAAATAATTCATTCCTCCTGCGTTCATCATCATGAGATTCATTATTGGAATTTGAACTAGCATGAAGGGAATCTTTACCTTGTGCTCCAACCGTTGTGATATTTCCTTCGTCTCTTGAATTGGAACCAAGATCTTGTTGCACTATAGCAATTGTCTTTGTCTTTCCCTTTCCACCAAACTTCTTCGGTTTCTTCTCTGGATGTATTTTCCAACAGTTTTCATCATCATGACCACTTTTCTTGAAATGAGTGAAGATGGCTTTCCTTCTTCTCTCTTTACCATGGCGGTCTTCTTGTCCTTCCTTTTAAACTTCTTAAATGGATTATGTGGGAGATTGGAAGGTTTCTTGATGGGATCTTCTTGAACATTCTTTCCCATGTTCATAAGGTGAGTGTCTTGCACACAAACTTCGTCAAGACTGGTGGGGTTAAACAATAACATAATATGACAAATATAATTGTGAAGTGTGCCAATATAATTCATTAACATTTCATAAGAATCCAAAGGAATGTTTAACACAAGATATTTCTTCCTAAATTCCTCTGTGAAACTTTGTACATTTTGACCTTTACTTTGTCTTAAATTTTTCCATTCCATCATTTCTTTATGTAAATAACCTAATGGGTAAAATTGCTTCCTTATCGTTGATTTAAATTTCGACCATGAGGAAAGAAGATTACCACACTTACTTATGTCCTGAATTTTTCTCTCCCACCATACAAGAGTGATGCCTTCCAACTGAAGAGAAACCAATTTCACTTTAACCTCCTCTTCATCAATCTGTTGAACACAACAATATACTTAAACTTGTCGGATCTAATTATCTAGTGTTTAAGGATTAGCATCTCCATTAAACATAGGTAAAGAAAATTTTACATCAATCTTTAATAATGGTTTCTTAAAATAAGCTTTATGGCTAGAATGATGAGAATGATGAGAATGCTTAGAGGAAGAAGAACGTGAACTTGATGGTGAAGATAGAGGATCAAGATGGTCTCCTCCAGCCCCTTAATTTACTGAAGCAACATCATCATCTTGTGATTCATTTTTCTTCTCTTTCTTCTTCATCCTCTTCTCATAGTCTCCATACATTTGTTTGACCATTTCTAACATGCGATAAAAGTCCATATGGAAGTTTTTCTCATGTTCATCACACTTTTCCTCTTCTACCATTTTCTTCCTTCAGGATGCATGACCAACTTTAGGATTGAAAGTATTAAGAGTTCCTTCACCCTACTTATGCTTGGACCTTGTAAGCATTCACACTCAACAATTCACGTCAAATATGACTTCTTTGATACCAACATGATCTGGGATCTTTTCATCAAAGTGACTTATAAAGAATTGTATTAAATGAGCATAAATTAAAGTTCACAAATAAAGAACGAAATTTTCAATAATGAAGATACATAAGCATCAAATATTAAAATGAAAACTTGATAAATGAGTTTGTCCCTGGTTAACTACGTCTTCAGGTCCTGCTCTCAAATGGGTAGGTATTTTTATTAACTTAGCAAAATAATTTGGCAAAATACATAAGTATACCTCATTCTATAATTAAGATGCGGAATCTTTTCTCAGATCAGAAAACAGACAAAACCATTGAATTTGTGGCATCGAATTACCAAAAACTGATTGTCTCCATGCCTCAATCCGAGTCTGGTACTCCCAGGCCCAAGATAAATTTTGTCTCGGTTTCCATGCCTGCAACCTGCAATTAATTTATCAAAAAAAATCCTCAAAAACTGTACCCAGTCGTACCGTCGTGCCCCCTACTCCCTCCCCCCTGTGTACTAGAAAATTTAAAAAATTAAATAATAATCGCGGGCGGTATAAACAATGGGTCTGTTTGTCCCAATAGTTGGCGAAGGTGATTTAAGGCTTGGATGTTGAGGGAGGTCTCGGGGTCAAACTCATGGGGCTCCCCTTTTGGGCTCCTCCATTGTAACTGTTACCAATTATGGTGTGTTAACACTGGAAGAATGTTCTTATAACAAGGAATATTCCACTAGTTTGGTGGTACCACTATCTTTGGTGAGTTGGTTAACATTTTGGCCGGATGCAAGTTTAAATATGGAAGTTTGTTGACTGCTTGGTGAGATATTCCACCAAATCTGGTGGAACCACTACCAGATTTGGTGGACTTCATATATATATATATATATATTTGTATTTGTATTTTCGGTTGCTAGATCTCATTGAGCATTTGCCCATTTCCATGTGGTAGCCCATGATCAGGCCATGTGGCAACGATTTATTGGTCCACGTCATATGCTTGCATAGTCACCCTGCCACATCATCTACTATGTTATCCTGCCACATCCTGTATGGTCTACCATGTGGTTGTACGCACTTCCACGTGGCACTTTTTCATTGGTCCAAAGATTCACCCGAAAAATCCAAGAATGAGTGACACGTGGAAGCCTCTGAGGTTGACATGTCACCATGCTAACGTCAACATGACACATGTCACCTCTTGTGTGTGCCACGTACATTGTACATATGTTAACATCATTCGTACTGATGTTTATGTCAGTTTTACATATGTTGACTCATCCCCTGCTGACCGGGATAGGTTGACCAAAAATTTGACTACAAATATCTTTTGATCTGTAAATCCATTTGACAAATCGTTTATGTCGTTGGAAATCTTGCGAGCACTCTCTGTGATGTTTCCACTTTCACCGAGTTTTGAGGACTTTGAATTTTTTCCCTTTCGTTGTCTTTTGAGGCCATTCTAAGCTTCCTGAGTTGCTTCTGTGAATTTTGAGTTGTCCTTAGTCTTGTATGGATCCTTTTTGGATCAGTGGATATTTTGTTTTAAAGAGACAAATTAGAGGGGCATTATTGTAAGAAGACAAGAAATTTCAGGTATATTATTTCATTCTATTAATCATCATAATAATTCTCCTATTTTATTCAAACAATTTTCGGTGCATTATGAAAAAAAAAAGAGTTTCTTAGTTACCTTAAATATTGAAAACCCTAGTTTCCTCACATTTTTTTTTATTTCTCTTTCTGTATTTCACACGAAGAATTTTTTTAATAAATTTTTTTAATAGGGTTTATTTATTGATATATGGGTATTTCCTATATGTTTTAATGAAACCACTCATTGCATTAGATCCCAAATTGTCCTATCATTGTCAGGTTTTTTTAAAATTCCTTCACGATTACCGGTGCACTATGTACATAGTAAGAGCATCGAGGCATATTTGTATGTAAATAGCACTCCTTAATTTAAATTAGATATAATATTAAAAAAAATCATTGTCAGAGTCAATAGTGCAAATTTTACCTAGATAAGCACCAGGGAACATTTTTTTCAAAGCGCACCATTGAGTTTAAAATGGAAAAATTAATTTTTTTTATTTGGTAACCGATGTGTCTTAAATGTGTTCACACATCGACGATGCATGATAAAAAATACTTAGGAAGCTATGCTTTTCTTAATTCATAGAGCACCAATTGAATACAACATTTGTAAAACATTTTCAATTTCGCAATGCGTTGTTATACAATATTGGTGTGTGTATATATGGTTGATGCACTGATGTGTATAAATATGGTTGATGGCCCGATGTGTATAAATTTACTATATAATCCAGGATTTTAATTTTTTTAAGTTACGTAATTTAAATATATGATGATTTCTATTTTATTTTTTTTGGGGGGGAGATTTTGAATATTCCAAGGGACAAACAAGGGGAAAACTAAGACATGTCAATAGGGATGTCTAAAAAAGTGTAGAAGAAGATGGAGAAATAAATGAACATAATTTCATTACAAGAGGATCCATCCCAACTACAATGTGCATCAAAGGTGTAATCATTTATTTATTCTATTGTGTACATCGAATTTAATTATCGCGTGAAATACTAATTTTCAATTATTTTGTTGCAGAAAAGAAAAGAAATAGAATGCATTCAACACATAATACATGACGACAAGAAATAAAGGGTTGATCACAAACTTTGTGAGTATTTACGTTTTAGGAATTTCTTAAGATTTCATGTTTGTTGGGATCTTTATATTTAAATGATTAATTTACACTTTTCCATTGATGTCTTCTAGTAGGTGATAAACATACAAAGAGGATCCAGCCCATGAATTGATAAACATTGGCTTAAGTATGGGTTGTGAGTATATGTTGAAGTGTGAAAGTTTAATTGACGAATTTGTAAGTAACTATGTTGTTTAGTTTCCCTTGTTTTATAATTAATGAAACAAGAAAACTTTATATTGATTATATCGACTATGTTTTTCCATGTTGTATTAAACATGGAGGAAACAAAGTATGGAATGCAACCAACATAGGATATTTTGAAAGAGTTCATGAACCATGGCTTCGAAAGAATGGGTATTGTTTATGAAAGACTTGGTGCTAAGGTATGTTTTTATTTATTTATGCAATCATATATATATATATATATATATATGCGTGTGTGTGTGTGTATAGATATACTTATTTCAATTTATTTCTATGTTTGTAGATGGAAGATGAAGGGGTAGAACATAAAAAAAAAAAGTTGATCAAGAAAAATTTATGTTAAAAAACCAAAGTACAATATCGCCTACAAATATTGAAAAATTTAGGCATGCACGTAGCTCGAGAAAAAAACAATAGTTGAACTGATGAATGGAAATCAATATAATTGAATGCTATTGCAAGTTGTATGTTTTGGAATATTTGTCTCTGAAAATTAGGGATTTAGTTTAATGTGCTTGACATATTGTCTCAATTGCATGAGGGCATGTTACCAATAAGTGTAACAATTACATATTGGTTGCAATTTGATTATTATGCACCTTTACACTATCCATTTTTGTTTGGCAATGGGTCTCTTATTTATATATAATAAAATGGGTTTCTTATTTCATTGGATTGTTGAGTGTTGTAAAATGTTGCATTCATGAATAATTGATATGTGGATCATTTATATTGTTACAAACAACAGAGGTGTAATTATTTGGATAAATGAATTAATGCAATCATTATATCAAAATGAGATAACAAAAATATAAAAAAATATTATTGTAAAAAAATATTTGATTTTGAAATGACTAATTGAAAACTTGTGAAAAACAATTAATTAAAATATATATATATCAATGCACGGTATTCTTTTGAACTCACTAGATGATGCAACTCATAATATAGAAAGTGATACATTTTGAGGATTCATACACATCGGTGCACATTAATTTTAACAATGCACCAGTACGAACTATTGAGAAAACACATCACTCTATAAATGATTTAATGTTCAATAATATTTATCATTTCAAAATTGTATGGTGCTCATGTTTAAAATACACACTTGAGCACTAAATATAATGTATGCATTGGTGTGTTAATGTTATTACATGAACCATGGCTCTAAATATTATTTACACACCAATTCCCTTACTATAATCTATGCACCGGTGCTTAGTAAAAATAATGGCACCGACATCTCACCTCGAATTTTCAAAATTTCACTACCCTTCGGTGCACATGGTAAAATAGACACTAGTATGTAGTAATTATACATGCACCGAGGCACAAACTATATTAAACACATCAGGTCTCAAGATAAATTGATCGTAGTGGTGTGTACAAAAAATAAATGCAGCAGTCTGCACAAAAACTAAAACACATAAGTTCTTCATACACAAAAAAATCAGAACCGGTGCATAGAAATTATAAGAGAATTGATCCTCTCCATACAATGAGAAAGGTGGAATCGATGTGCAATAGGTATAAACACAGTGGATATATCTTATTATATTAATGCGCTAGGGAGTTTGTATTATCGTAATGCATCAGGGTGGGTTTTTCAATACCACATCGGTGTGTTTTAACAATAACAACACCCAGAAAAAAAAACCACACTAAAACCTCTGCCATCCAAAAAACAATTAGTTATATGGAACATTTATTAAAACCTCTACAGTCAATAAAAGAGGTTGTAGAGAAGTTTTTTTGAAATTTTTTCCAAATTTTGTAACACTAGAAACCTCCGCAAAAACATTTGCTAGAAGGTGTTCTCCTTGTAGTGAAATGGGATGGGGGGAATCATTGTAACAATGAATTTATATATGTATTTATTGATATTTCACTAGGTACAAGTATGTGACTTCATCAAGGAATTCCTCAAAAATACCCAACAATATGTTCAACATGTCGATGTGGCTATTATGTTATTGGGGCTCGATGGTAGGTTCAACATTTTGGAATATGTAGAGATACATTTCTCATTGGTACTATCTTATCAGTGGTTGATTTTGTTGATAACTACACCTTTCAACTTCAAAATGAGATTCAAATCCAATATTATCACTCAGAGAAGGTCATCATAATGATCCATATTACATAAAGGTATGGGCCAGAGAGTAATGAAGAAAACAGAGTTATATTGGAGTATCACTTCTACATAAGTGAAAATCGATGCCATGACTTAGCTTATGTACAACATTTCTTTCAATTTTTGTACAATCACATGAAGGAGAATAACATGCAGATGGATCAATATTGGATTTCATCAAATGATTGTGCAGGCCAGTTCAAAAATGCCCTTGCATTTCAATGGTTGTGTATGTTTCACAAAAAATAGAAGGTACCACATATTTGGAACTATTTTGAGACTGGGCACAAGAAAAGGGAGCGTGATGGAGTAGGTGCATGCATCAAAACTTTTTTATGTAGGAAAGAAAAAAATATTCACAACTATTCCATATTTTGAAATGAAAATACATTGATGAATGGTGTTCCTCTGTAATGTCAGAGAGAACAAGAAGGAGAAGACCAATCAACCGATAAAGGACATGTACACAATTTTTTTTAGGAGGTGGTCAATATAGATCGATCTCAGTCATATGAATGAAAAACAATCCAGGGAACTCATGGATTTCATTTAATTTGAACATCCGATAATGCAATAGTTGACATGTGGAAAAGAAAACTATATTTCTTTTATGGTTTGTGTAGAAGTAGTGAATGGGATGATTGTGAATCCATAGACTAGGTTGATAGTTGATATCATGTATCACTCCCTATTGATGCACATATACCTAGGGAACTATATCGATTGGAGGACGACCAATCAAATATAGTAGAAATGTATGATCATGTCTCAGACCTCATACAACCAAGTTTGGTGAATAGTATATTAATTTTGATTAACTAGCATGAATGTTGTAAAATATTCCCATTTAGTGGACTCACATGTTGGCACTCCAATTTTTCTAGGGCACATATATACAGTGATTACCCCAAAAGTTAATGAATGGGACATTGACTATTGTCCAACTTGTTGTTTTTGACCCATTTTCATGTGTCCCCTTCTTTTATTTTTATGTCATACATACAACCCTTTTTCCACCCACGTTTCTTTAGTTTATACTTGGGAATAAATTTTACAACACTTAGCTATTTTAATGATTTTTGAAGGATTCCTTATCATATGTGGAGATTTCTTTTTCTATAACAATTTTCCTGCACTCCGCACAAAACATTCTCTCGCAGAAGTCATCTCCCACACAACCCAATACTTAGTTTATTTTAACCTTCCCTTTGTGTGGAAGACCGATCATCGCCCTTCTCTCTACACAAACCTCCTCGCTACACAACCCTTTATTTTGTACATATTCTCTCACACAACTCTTATGTATGACACCCTATTGTTATAGTATCAATTGCCACCACTTATACATTAATGACTTTGTTGGTATTTTCCCTATCTTACTTATTGGATTACTGAGAGGGGGGGTGAATCAGTAATACCATAATTATAATCATTTTTCTCCAAATAATCCAAGTGTTATATCAATGTAGAATTATTATCTCATAATGAGCAATAAGAAATGAACAATCATACACATACATAGTACACTAGTGTTTAGAATTCTTTATCTTATATGTCTTGAATAATTACATTCATTGGAAGCACCAACTTCCTTTGTTTTCCAGCTGCAACTGGAAGGAGTCTCCAACCCCCTAGTTTCTCAGGCTACAACCTACGGGAAGCTCCAAATCCCTAATTCTCTGGCTACAACCAGAAGGAGGCTACAACCCCCTATGTTCTTCGGCTACAACCGGAAGGTGGCTACAACCACCTGTCCTTGCCCCGTCCAGCCGCCCTGAAGTAGAAGTAGAATGATGGATCCACTATCATACTATCACTGTGAGATATATTGTTGTAAACATGTACCAATAAACCTGAACCATGCATCAACCTGTACCTAAACCTGTAATCAACATATACCATAAACAAGTGCATCAACCATTCACCAACCTTTGCCAAACAACATGTAATCAACCTATACCATAAACAAGTGCATTCAACCATGTACCAAGTATATACCAATCATGTGTCAACTACTCATCAGCAATGACTCATAAATATGTACCAACATAATGTTATTCAATGTTTTTTATGAAATTCCTCCAGGTTTCACTACTTGGAACCTCTCAGAATAGGAGTTATAGAAAAAATGGCATACATTGTTGAATTCTGGCTTATTCTAGAGAGCGAACTTGTAGAGTGTGCCCCGCATGGAATATTTGTTGAATCAATCTAAAACCGTTAAAAATCATACTAAATAATGTAATATAACCAACACAATTGGTATCACTGAATTTTTATATGTTATGAAGAATTTATGCCATTTTTACCCGAAACACCTGTTTTAGACTAGTTTCAGGACTGGCCACAAACCCTATTTTCCACGGAGTGTATCTCCAAAAATACAACGAACCACAAGATAAATTTGTTACCATAGATACTTGGATATGTATAATCAATGACATATCAATATCACATTCTGACTCATTATAGAAAAAAAGTTATTACAAAAATGTTGAGATGACCTGTAAATAGCATACCTTAGAAAGCATCATGAAAACATTTTATCCTCCCTTGAATTATGGCCTTCTTTTCTTCAATTTACTCAGAAATTTAGCTTATATATCCTTTGGTTACCTCATACACCTATAGGTATTCAATATTCTCAAGTGTGTATTAAATGATAGATCCTTGCCTCTTATTTATACTCTCCAAGTAGCTTCCTTAAAAACATCTTCTAGGTCACTTTGCCCACTTTCTTTATTTTAGGGTTAACCCACTTCTAATTTCTCCATTAAATTTATTATTGAATTAATTTATCTTGTATTCACTTTGAATTATATTACACGCATCACTTAACTTTATTATTTACCTTTTAAAATCTCTTAAACCACTTTGACTACTTTGACCTTTTAGGGCTTCTAGATGACATATGAGGGTCCTCCAACTTCGTAAGGCCATAACTCTCAAACTATGAGGAGTTATGTGATGTTCCACATACCACATGAAATGGAATGAAATGAATTATCCATATAGAATAGTATTACCTTAAAATATATCAAAACTCATACCGTTATCCATCAAACAAACTTCGGTCCATTACCCAAACCTGGGTTCTCCAATTTCTCATGGCCATAACTCTCTAACTGTGAGGAGTTATGTGACGTTCCACATACCACCGGAAATGGAATGATAAGAAATATCTGTATAGGATAGTTTCACTAACAAATTCATTGGATTTCATCTCATTATTCCACAAATAAGCATGGTTTCTCTAACCATACTTCTAGGATAACTCAATCTGCAAACTGTCTTCCCATGAGGGATTTCACCATAAGGGGAACACTTTGGAGTTCATAAATTTCTACTTATTATCAACCATGACAAGACAATAACGAGTCATCCTTACATCAAACAATCTTGGGTCCATTACCCAACCTTTTTGCTATGGGGATTTCTTCAAGGGTTGACATAAATGATAACCAACCTTAATCAACAATCTCCCCCTTTGGCATTGATGGAAACACTATGATGAAATACTGAAATAATATCACTCATGCTTCCCCTGGAACCATGCCTTTGTCCTCTGCCTCTATCCTCTGCATCTGATAAATCTCTCCCCCTTTGTCATCAATGGAAAAGGTATCTTTCCATCTGGGGTTTCTCCCCCTGACTGAATTGTCCTCTTATGGTGCTTCCTCGTGTAAATCTAAGACATATAAGATAAGCATTCAAAAATCATTCATTTTGGAGTAGAAATAACTCCAATTCTCTGGAGAAGATATTCAAAGGATTCCCATGGAAGTGGTTCTGTGAATATGTCTACCACTTTTTCTTTTGTGCCCACATACTCAACTCTGATGTTCTTTTCTACAACCTGCTCCCGTAGAAAGTGATACTTTATTGGAATGTGCTTCATCTTGGAGTGCATCATCGAGTTCTTCGAGATACTGATGGTGCTTGTATTATCACAATAGATTGGAATGGGCTCATCATAATCAACCTATATATTTGCCAAAGTTTCTTTCATCCAAAGAACCTGTGTACAACATGATGTTGTTGAAATATACTCTGCCTCGGTTGTGGATAAAGATACTGATGATTGTTTATTTCTTAGCCATGATACTAAAAATTCACCCAAGTAGAATGTTGCTCCATTGGTTCTTTGTTGGTCATCAATACAACCTAGCCAATATGCATCTATGTAGGAAATAATTCATAGATCCTTTCATTTTGGATACCATAATCCAAACTCTTATGTTCCTTTGAGATATCTGAAAATCCTCTTCACTGCTAACACATGTGACTCCTTTGGTGCTGCTTGAAATCATGCCACCTATCCAACTTCCTGCATTACATCTGGTCTGGATGTTGTCACATATAGTAGGCTGCCAATCATTGACCTACATTGCCTTTGATTTGTAGACTTTGAGTCATCATCTTTTCTCAACTTGCAACTAGTTTGCATGGGAGTGATAACTGGTTTGGAATCTTCCATTCAGAACCTCTTTGTCATTTATCTGATATACTCGGTTTGAGAAATAAATATTCATTGGTTTCTTTGATGTATATGAAGTCCCAAAAAGAAGGATAGTTCTCCAAGTAATGTCAGTTCAAATTCATTCTACATATCTTTTTCAAATTTCTGTCTTAACCTGTTATCATCACTACCAAAAATAATATCATCAACATAAACTTCAATTAATAAAATATTACCTTCACTTACCTTGATGTAGAGTTTTTTTTTCTACACTTCCTTTTCTGAACCCTGCCTGTTGTAGATACTTATCTAGTCTAGAGTACCATGCTCTAGGGGACTGTTTTAGACCATACAATTCCTTCTTTAATTTACACACATAATTTGCGTTCTCTGACAACTGAAATCCTTCTGGTTGTTCAATGTAGACTTCTTCTTCAAGTTCCCCATTCATAAAAGTTGATTTTATGTCCATCTAATATACTTTAACATTTTTGGAGCATGCATAGTCTAAAAGCAACCAGATTGCTTCCATTATGGAAACTGGGGAAAATGTATCTTCAAAGTCGATTCCCTTAATCTGTGCATACCCTTTACATACCAAACTAGCTTTGTTCCTTGTAACTTGTCCATATTCATTTAATATATTCCTAAAAATCCATTTTGTGCCGATCACATTCTTATTCTTTGGTCTTGGAACCAGTTCCCAAGTGTCATTTTTCTCTATTTGATCCAATTCTTCATTCATAGCCTTATTCCAAAATTCATCCTTTTTGGCTTCTTCAAAACAGTTTGGTTCAATTGTAGATAAGAGTTCTAGGTGTGTTTGTTCTAGTGAATGGATTTTTCTTCTAGTCTCAACTCTTGCATCCTTGTTTACAATAATCTGATCTGAAGGATGATTCTTTTGTACTCATTTTCTAGGGGTATTTGAAGATACGTGTTGAACTTGTTCTTCTTTTTCTGTCAGATTCTCTTCATCTTCCTCTTCTACTTCATCTTCTTCTTCTTCTTCTTCGAAAATTTGTTCCATTGATTTGTTTTCTTCTTCCTTTGATTCTGGTCTACTTGTTTCATCAATTGTTACATTGATGCTTTCCACAAATTTGTTCAATCTTGTATTGTAACACTTGTATGCTTTCCTTGTACTTGATTAACCAACAAGTACTCCTTTGTCCACACGAGATTCAAACTTTCCCATTTTTCTATATTCTCTTTTGATGTAGCATTTGCTTCCAAAAGCTCTGAAGTGCTTCACATTTGTTGGTCTTCCTTTCCATAGCTCATAGGGAGTTTTATCATTGTTGTTTCTGAGAATTACTATGTTTTGAATGTGAACTATTGTATGCACTTCCTGTGTCCAAAATAAATCTATCAATTTGGAATCCATTAGCATTGTTCGAGCCATTTCCTATACTGACATGTTCTTTATTTCAACAACTCCATTATGTTGAGGTGTTCTAGCAATAGAGTATTGTCTTTTTATTCCATGACTGCTGCAGTATTTCATAAATTTATTTGAGGTGAACTCTCCTCCATTATCAGATCTCAAGAATTTGATTCTTGAATCCATCTCATTTTCAACCATTTCCTTGTAGATCTTGAAGTTTTCAAAATCTTCTGACTTGTTCTTGAGAAAGAAAATTGCAGTCATTCTTGTATAATCATCAACTAATAACATAAAGTATCTCTCACCTTTTAATCCCTTTGTTATAGTTGGTCCAACTAGATCAGTACGCACAATTTCCAGTGGTCTTGTTGTTGAATATTCCTTTGATTTGAACTTGGTCTTTCTTTTTTTTCCTTGTTGACAATGCTTTCATAATGTGTTGGTTGGTTTCGTGATCTAGGGAATTTCTCTGATTGGTTCTCTTTTTCTGACTTTGACAAGTTTATCAAAATGAATGTGACCCATTATTTTGTGCCATAGCCAACTTTCATCTTCCTTTCCTAGACAACACTTTTCATTTCCAATTTCACTTAACACATATATGTTATTTGAAGTTCTTGCAGTTGTACCAACCTATTTCCCTGAACCTTCTCTTCTTATCTCACAGTTTTGTGAATCGAAAGAAATTTTATGATCTTGGTCACACATTTTAATTACACTTAGAAGATTATGTTTCATATCTTCTACCAGTAGAAAATTTTGTGTCTTTTTATTCTTGTTGCCAATTCGAACTATGTCTTCTCTAATGATTTTGGTTGAATTATCATTTTCGAAGGAGACTGGTCCATTTCTTTCCTTTCGCAATGTAAGAAATTTGTCTCTATCACCTGTCATGTGTATTGAACACCCACTGTCAACATACCAACCATGTTTCTTCTTCTTAGCTTGTAGAGAGACTGTGCATTCTTCATTGCTATACTAATATTTCTTTCTTATCCATGTTGTTTTCTGAGGTTCTTCTCTATGACTGTTGTTATTATCTTGAGGTTCTTTAGGAGGGACTGTCATTCTGCAATTTTTGGCCACATGTCCAAAATTGTTACATTTGTAACATTCCACTTCAGTGCTCAAATATTCAAACCTGTTGTAACTTCTTCTTTGTGTTTCACTAGGTATTATTGAGTAACCCCTTTGTGTATGACTCTCAAAGTTGTTATTGTTCTTGTTCTTAGCTCTAAAATTCATAGCTTTATGTCCAAAATTATTGCATGCATAACATAAACCAAAAAATATAGTTTGATACTTGGGAGTTGAAGATATTTTGAAAGATGAACCTTTCTTATTCTTGTGGCGTATTTGTCTATTGTTGATTTTGAAATCTAGATCTTCTCGGTGGAGGAGTGTCGCTGTAATCTTCGTTATACATCTTCCTACCCCCTTTTATTGTTTCTGCATAGCTTTTGGATTTGTTTCTTGCTATGTTGTTTTGGAGCTTGATCCTTTTTCTGTCTAATTGTATCCAAGTCCAGACTTGTCAAGATGAGATTTTTGACTACTGATAATGTCATCAAGAACTTTTGAGCTATTCTGTATATTTTTTATTTGAATATCCTTTCTTAGTGTGACAATCTTTGCTTCCAAGTTTCCAATGATCTTGTCCTTTTATTCTAGTTGTTCTTTGAGTGCTTCTTGAATTCTTTTGTCTTCTTCTATTTGAACCTTCAATCTTGTGATCATTTGTTCTAGTTCTCGAGTGTCATTTTTCTTGTCTAGTTCTGCTTGTAGTTTCTTATTTTTCTTCTTTTCTCGTCTGATAACTTCTATGGCACACATTAATTCTTCTCGATATTCAACTTCTGCCTCTTCAATTTCATCTTCGAATTCTTCATATCCTTCTTCAACTTCTTCATATTCTTCTTCGGAGTCTTCATTGTTAGAATCTTTTACTGCCATGAATATAACTCTTCCTATCTCTCTGTCACTGATTTCATCTTCATCTGATGATGAGATGTCTTCTTTGATGCATAAGCTTTTCTTGAAATATTTCTTTGTAGTTATTTTTCCTTTATATGTGTGTTTTCCTTTTGAGTAACCTTCATCATTTCTCTTTTTCTTATGAGGACATTTGTTAGAAAAATGACTAATACCATCATAATTAAAACAAATTAAAAGAAGATTACCTCTATACCTACCATTGGTTCTCTTGTTCAGTATTTTGACGAAGTTGGTCACTTCTTCATCATCTTCCGAGACATCATTGTTGCTGCTATATTCTTCTTGTTCCTTTTTCTTTTGATTTGATCTTTTGGATGCTTTGAAGGCTACTTCTTTTACATCTGGATTTTCTTGTTCAGTTCTCATTTCATATGCTGTGAAGATTCCATGCAGTTCATCCATGCTTATTGAGTTCAAATCCGATCTTTCTTCTAGTGCTGATATCTTAGGGTTGAATCTCATAGCAAGAGATCTTAGTATCTTTTGAACAATTACAAATTCTTGTATTTCTTCTCCCAATCCTATGATTGCATTCAGTGTTTCGTCAACTCTTAAGAAGTAGGCTACAATATTCCCATCTTCCTTTATTTTTAGTTTTTTGAACTTACCTCTTTAAGTTTGAAGTTTTCCTGCTTTGACTTTTGTATCTCCTTCATAAATATTTCGAAGCTTGTCCAAAATCTCTTTGGCGGATTTACAATGTGCAACTTTGGTGAATAATGTTTCACTGAGACCATTCAAAACTGCATTTGTATCTTTGGAATTATTCTTACCAAGTTTCATTGCTTTGTCATTTGTTGGTGGCATTGTTGGTACTGTGTATCCATCTACAATTGATTGTCAAATTTCAAACCCCTGTGCTTGCATATATGTCTTCATCCTTATGCTCCAAAAAACATACTTTTGTCCATCAAAGTGTGGTATTCCATTTTTATATGAGTTGGTACTCTCCATGATCTACCTTTCATTGGTTAAACTGATTTCTGAAGGAACCTGCTTTGATGCCAATTGTTAGATTACTGAGAGGGGGGGTGAATCAGTAATAGCGTAATTATAATTATTTTTCTCCAAATAATCCAAGTGTTATATCAATGTAGAATTATTATCCAATAATGAGAAATAAGAAATGAAAAATCACACACATACACAGTACACTAGTGTTTTACATGGAATCCAAAATCGATAGAAAACCACATAATGCTTTATCTTAAATGTCTTGAAGAATTACATTCAATGGAAGCACCAACTTCCTTTGTTTTCTAGCTACAACTGGAAGGAGGCTCCAACCCCCTAGTTTCTCAGGATACAACCTGAAGGAATGTCCAATGCCACAATTCTCTGGCTACAACCAGAAGGAGGCTACAACCCCCTATGTTCTCCGGCTACAACCGAAAGGTGGCTACAACCATCTGTCCTTGCTCCGTCCAACCGCCTTGAAGTAGAAGTAGAATGATGGAACCACTCTCACACTATCACTGTGATATATACCGTTGTAAAAATGTACCAATAAACCTGAACCATGCATCAACCTGTACCTCAACCTGTAATCAACTTGTACCATAAACAAGTGATCAACCATGCACCAACCTGTTCCAAACAACCTGTAATCAACATGTACCATAAACAAGTGCATCCAACCATGTACCAAGTATATATAAATCGTGTGTCAACTACTCATCAATAATGACTCATCAATATGTACCAACATCATCAACTATACACCTCATGTATGTGCCAACTCATCAACTGCTTGTCTCAACCATGACTATTTTTCGATTAGTCAACAACCCTAACTTGAAATAATCATAACTTTGTACTTGTAATGAATAAATATATGAAACTGATACACAATTTTATTCAGTTTCTTTATGAAATTCCTCCAGGTTTCACTACTTGGAACCTTTCAAAAAAGGAGTTATAGCAAAAATGGCATACCTAGCTGAATTTTGGCTTATTCTAGAGAGAGACCTTGTATAGCGTGCCCCACATGGAATATTTGTTGAATCGATCTGAAATTGTTACAAAGAATACTAAATATTGTAATATAACAAACACAATTGGTCTCACTGAATTTTTATATGTTATGAAGAAGTTATGACGTTTTTACCCGAAACACATGTTTTAGACTAGTTTCAGGACTAGCCACAAACCATATTTTCCACGGAGTGTATCTCCAACAATACAATGACCCACAAGATGAATTTTTTACCAAAGATACTTGGATATGTTTACTCAATGGAATATAAATCTCATGGCTTCAATGATTATATAAAAATATTTATTATGAAAATGGTGACATGGCCTGTAAATAGCATACCTTAGAAAACATCATGAAAATAATTTATCCTCCCTTGAATTCCGGCTTTCTTTTCTTCACTTTCCTTAGAAATTCAGCTTAGATATCCTTTGGTTACCTCAGACACCTATATGTATTCAATATTCTCAAGTGTTTATTACATGAGATATCCTTACCTCTTATATATACTCTCCAAGTAGCTTCCTTAAAAACATCGTCTAGGTCACTTTGCCCACTTTCCTTATTTTAGGGTTAACCCACTTCTAATTTCTCCATTAAATTTATTATTTTATTATTTTATTATTTTATTTTGTATTCAATTTGAATTATAGTACATGCATCACTTAACTTTATTATTTACCTTTTAAAATCTCTTAAACCACTTTGACTACTTTGATCTTTTGGGGCTTCTAGATGACATATGAGGGTCCTCCAACTTCGTAAGGCCATAACTCTCAAACTGTGAGGAGTTATGTGGCGTTCCACAACCAACAGAAATTGAATGAAATCTACTATCCATATAGAATAGTATTACCTGAAAATATATCAAAACTCATACCGTTATCCATCAAACAAACTTGGGTCGATTACCCAAACCTGGGCTCTCCAACTTCTCATGGCGATAACTCTCTAACCATGAGGAGTTATGTGACGTTCCACATACCACCGGAAATGGAATGATAAGAAATATACATATAGGATAGTTTCACTAACAAATTCACTGGTGTTCATCGCATTATTCCACAAATAAACATGGGTTCTCTAACCATACTTCTAGGATAACTCAATCCAAAAAGTCTCTTCCCATGAGGGCTTTCACCATAAGGGGACCACTTTGAAGTTAATCCATTTCTACTTATTATCAACCATGACAAGAAAATAACGAGTCATCTTTACATCAAACAATCTTGGTTCCATTACCCAACCTTTTTTCTACTGGGCTTTCTTCAAGGGTTGACATCAATGACAACCAACCTTAATCAACACTAATTCCAGACATCATTTCCCTATACCTCCTCTAGATTCTCTAAAAAAATAGTTTTGTTTACTTGTACACACCCTAACATTTATGCAAGGAGAGTATACATGAGTTTCTCTAAAGAAAGTCACATACATGTGATTAAATGCTCAAAAACTATAAGTTTTCATAATTTCATGTTGAGTTATGGGTTTGGTTAGTTTTCTAACTCCTTTTTCCCATACACAACCATCTCCAATTGCTTGGGGATGATAGAAATATAGCAGGATCCATGAGGAGAAGGTAGTGATCCTTGAGGAAAAGTCATGTTGGATAAATCTTGTGTTGTTTGCAATCCCTTGTATTCTAACTATTTTTTTTTCCACAGACCTAGAAAGCCTCGTTTCTATCCATTTCCATGCATCTCCTTATATGAAAAAGAAATATCCCTAGATCTTCTTTGGGTCTCTTAATTCATTGGATTTAGAGGCTCGTCATATATTCAATATCCTGGGTGAAGGTACTTGTAGTCCATTTAAGGAGTAGTATCGCAACAGGTGCATGTGATAACTACCCCTCAAATTTGTTGTTAATTAATAAAGATACTCTCTCCTTCTAAATTTTGGAATTCTTTGTGTATGTTCATTGTATTTGAATATTTATTTACTTAAAATACTAGTTGTTTCAAATATTTATTCTTTTATACAATTCATAGAAGTTAGTTGTGATATAACTACTTTTCTTTATAGTCTTGCACTTCAAAGTTTTAAAGGTCAATAGAGGATTGTTTTGGGAGGAGTGAAAATGCTTCAGTCTTGGGATCTACATCAACAGTTCGACTCTAAGTAAGTTTTCCTTCCTTCTTTATCAGTAGTTAGTTATCTGATCAAGGTAGTTAAATATTTCTACTTTCTTTATTTGGATTTTTTTTTGTATTTAAACTATTATCGAACTGTTGTATCTCTGACCCATAGCTACAGGGATTTTTCCTGTAACAAAATCAATGACCATACTGGGGAAGTCACATTTTTGGGTTAGTATAGCATGATTTTATATCTTTTGTTTGTTTTATTGATTGATTTTTTATTTTAATATTGAGTTCAATCTTTTAGAAACCTATGCCTTTATTTTCAGTCGTTGAATCTAATCTTTTTCTAATTTTCTTGAAATTTTGGGTGTTGTACACGATGTTCTTCAATAATAGAAGCATACATATGTAGGTTATAATAGGGAATGATGCATACATATTATCCTTGCCTTGGTGACAACGTACATGTATTGTTAAGAGGATTTTTTTCCTTTTTGCTTGGTCAAGGTCTTTTCTTGGTCTTTAAGGGTCCTCGTGAGCTCTCTTGGTTTTTTTCAATATGTCCTTAATAGTATTATAAGTCAGTCTTGGTTTATAAAACTAAAAGAAAAATTATGTTATTTGATGTTTCTATGGTTGTGCCCATTGTTTGCATTTGTTTTCTCTTTGTGTTCCATTTTTTTGGCTTTGTTTATATTTCTATTGTTGCATTTAATGCCTTAGCTTTTCTTTTTAGGCTTTAGACCCGAGGTTTTTCATGTTTTTCTTAGGTTCTTAGGGTATATGAACTATTTCCTTTGATTAAATCAGTGTACATATGCTTCTTATCAAAGAGAAAAGTGCATACATGCACTTCTTATTAAGGATAAAAGGGCATACATATGCGCCCTAAAAGAGGCAAAATCATGTACAACTACGTAAGTGCGTTTTGGAAGTTTGGTTCATATACGCTCCATGTAGAAGGATAAGAAACATGCATACATACCCTATAGAAGGAAAAGGTTCTTATATAATATCATATATTGTACGTTCATGGATAAAGTGAGTGTAAGCCTCCAAAAAAGTGATTTTTTCAGCTTGTTTTCTCAACCTTTTTGAGCCCTGATTTCGATTTTTAGGGGGTCTTTTTTGGGGAATTTGTTCCTGAAACGTATTGTGGGTTATATACAGTTTTAAAAAAATTAAAATTGAAATGAAAAAAAAAATATTTGTATCCTTAATCGGATCCTTTTTATCCCTTGGATTGCATCACTATAAGACTAGTTTTGTTCTCAGGATCTCAGTTTCATGGTCATTGTTGAGGTCATTTTTCAAACATGAGTTTGTATATGAGTTCAATATTTTTATTTTGTGATTTTATTTGATTTTTAAAAAATAATAAAAAATATTTAAAATCTTTCTTTTAGCATCTTTTGTTAGTTTTTTGTTTTAGTAGAAAGGAGAAGAAAATGAAAAACTGAGTTTGTTGCTAGTTAGGTCTCTTTCTTTCTGTCGCATTATTTTGATTCATATTTGAAAATATATATATATATATTGTCATAGGATTCTATTTTCTTCTCATATTGAAAATAATTTCAAAGTAAAAAGTACAAAGAACACCCTTTGTTCTTCTTCTTTTGTTTCTCTCGAATGTTGCATTGTGCATTTTGCATCAAAAAGAGAAAATATTGCATTTCAAGGTTTGAAAGATTGTTCATGCATTTTTCTTTCTTGAAACTATTTTTCATTGTAGAATTAGTGTAAAAATTTTATTTTCCAATGTCCTTATAAGTTTCATTTTGCAAGAGTCTCAAACAACATCGTTTGCACTTTCATACCCTTTGAGTAAAGAACAACCACTAAAAATAAACGCTAAATTTAAAATTTACTAGACTTTGTTTCTAGGGTTCATCAACAATTTTAGGGTTAGTGCCTTGGATTTGGCTAGAGTGTAAACTCTCCAAGGCCATTGAACAAACATAGGATTCTTATTTAGGGAGAGAGAAATCTATTTTTTTCTTATAAGTATAGCTTAGGAGCCTCCTCTAACATAGGATTTAAACATGCGATCACATAAGGAAGAGATGAGGAGATAACCCCTCCAAAACTTGACCAGATTGATCATATATGGGGTTTTCAATAGTGATTTTACCTCCATGATAGGAGTCACTTTTGAAGTTTTTGTATTTTCTACCATGCCCCTATGTTCATTCATAACTGTCAACTGTACCCCCTAGACACTGAATACGAGTTGGTATCCATAGTTTCTCTTCCTAGTTATCTCAGAGGTGACTGCAGGGGTTTTCCTATGGTAAATGAGGAAAACATGCACTATTTTCATCTGGTACATGCGATATACATACTTTGTGGTGGCTCCTTTCAATATTTTTATCTGATTTTTTCCAAATCTTTGTCATTCTACTACTCCTTGTGTTCTTTGATGGGGGATTCCCTAATTACCTCCTTCTAGTGGATATATTCCTATTGAATTCATCACATGTTTATCTAGGATAGGGATATAGAGTCTTTATTAGTACATTTTGTCTTGCATTCATTAGTGGCAAGCTCCCTCGTTATTGGCAGTGGGAATAGATCATTATCCACTGATTGATATATTATACCAAAGTGTTCAACATTAAATCCTTTATTCACACTTGCTAGATTGTACAAGCTACCTTTAATCTCATTATCATTATCAACGGGTTGTCTCACAGTTGTTAATGATATCTATCAATGACTGGTAATCAAACGGTGTCTCACCATGTTCATCTTCAACATGTATATTCGCATAGGGTAGACTCATACAATTGATGGTTGATTTGAAGACCTAGGGACTATAGTAGCATCCCATCTGTTATATTTTTTCTTGAGTTGTGTTGGATTGTACCATTTCCACTTATGACATTGGTAATTGTAAAGGATCCTTTTTTTAGCTCCTGTTTCAAGATATCCTTCATTGATTTTGAGACATAGATGCATTGTGTATCCCTTTTGTGGTTGTGATCTCTTTTGACATAGATCCACCATGTATCTCCTTCATGGGCATGATCATTGATTTTATATATACATTCTTCATGTATCTGTAATGTACTTGATTTGGTGACCATTCTTTTCATCACGCATGAGAATGGTTATTCTCACCTCGGGAATAGAGTATTCTTACTTGTTTTATATTGTTGGTTCCTTCTCTTAGATTTGATTCTAGCGACCTTCACCCTGTCTTACTACTTATTAACCTCGATGATTTATAAAATATTTCAACGATCAGTTGTTCTTCTAACCTAACACGTTATGGGGCATCTGTTATAGCATCAATTTCCACCACTTATGCATAGATGAATTTGTTGGCATTTTTCTTGTCCTACTTGTAGACATCATTTCCATATACCTCCTTTGGATTCTCTAAAAACCAAGTTTTTCTTAATTGTACACACCCTAATAATTATGCATTATATGTATACGTGAGTTGCTCTAAATAAAGTCACATAGATGTCATTAAATGCTCAAAAATATATAATTTTGCATAACTATGTGTTGAGTTACAGGTTTGGTTAGTTTTCTAACTCCTTTTTCCCATACACAACCATCTTCGATTTGTTGGGGATGAAATAAATAGAGAATGAGCCATTAGGAGAAGGTAATTATTCTTAAAGAAAAGTCATTTTGGTTGAATCATGTCTTGCCTGCTAATGCAAACCCCCTATCCCTCCTAAGGGCTGCGCGACCTCCCGGTCAGGATCTTCTGGTTCAAGGACGAAATGACTCTTCTGGTTCCGATCTGGAACCTTCCTCTTCAAATCCATAGGTCCCTCTCTGTGTTCGCCTATGTGACCAAGTGCTACTATCACTCTCTCCACTCCTTGTGACTGTGGGCATGACCACAGACTTGGCCCAAAAGGCGCGCCGCATTTTGCAACCTCGGGCTTCCCAATATGATGAGTCCTTGGCTCCTTCAAGTATCGAAACTCCAATGCGGGCTAATGGAGGTTAGTGCCTCCCCTTCCCCAACTTACGTGGCCACACACCTGTGAACACAAGATTTACCATGAAAGTGCATCGTGGTTCATAGTATCGGAACCTGCGATACAAAGCGCCTGACCCCTCCCAGTCACAAATGCTGAAATCTCGATGACACGAGATATACGGCTCAAATATCGCTTGGATCGATGGCTACTCTCATTTCAGTGTTTCACGACTTCGCATCTTACGGAGATGTCCACTCCTCTTCCCGGTCACTGAAACCACAAAATCTCCCCCACTACAGATGAACGGCTCTAGGCCCTCAAAGATCTGACACATCTGATCTTTTCGAGGTTCCACTAGTCGAGAGTCCCACACTGTTGACCCTTGTACTCCCAATTGCCAAAATGTCGAAATCTTGAGGCGCTTCATCAATGGCTCACAACGCCCTTCAGATCTACGGTCATATCTCTTCACCATCACTAACTTCCTCACAACTCCACTTGATCCAACGGCTTGTGGGGTCTCACGTTCCTCCTCCTAAGCTTTCACTCACTTCAGACTTAGAAGACTTTCTAAGTCTTTGAAGGATCGACCTTCACTTCTTCCTAGGAATGGGTTCCTGGATCTCGATAACACTTTCTGATGCGTTGTTCCTCCTGATCTTTGTCTGGTTCAGACTTTGATTTCCTGCACACTCCTTGCGTATGAGGGATTTCGATAACTCAGATCCATGGTATTTCTCATAGAGAAATTCCTTCCGATCTCCTTGTGTTCCTCTCTGGCTCGATGCACACCTTGCAAGGATTCAAATGAAGAGAAAACAATTGAAACTAAAAAATAACAGTCAAAGTTTCGTCCTCCTCTGTGGAGATTCATTCACTTGTTCATGAAAACAGAAATAAAAGGAAAATCGCAAATAACATTCACACTCATGCATTTGGATCAATTTTCCTTCTGTTCTATTTTTTAAGTGTCGAAACGACTACCAGAACATATTATGATTACAATGGATTTTTGAAGCTTGGAGATTTTACCAACTTTCCTACTCTAAAAATTCCTCCTATGCTATCTTAGTCCAGTTTCACTTCAGAGCCATAGTGGAAACTCCTGCTCCACTTGCAATTTTCAAAATGTGCCTCAAAGGGTAAAATTTGGCACTAGTTTAAGCGTGCCTCCAAAGGTAAATTCTGGCACTGAGTTAAGGTGGATTTCAAAATCGGATGCAACTGTCAACATTGAATTTCTTCAATAACTCTCACGTGTTGAGTGGTCCTGCCTCTGTGTGCTTTCCAATGATCCTCCTGCATCATACTCCCCTTGACAAAAATTCATGGACTCCTGTCCATGAGCTCCTCTACTGATTTTCCATACTTCTAGATGGCAGCTTCATTTTCCCAAATGGAATCTTTGATTGGGTGTTGTTGTTGGGAAATAATACCCTACGGACTAGCAAACTAGGG
Organism: Picea sitchensis; assembly: GCA_010110895.2. Classification (NCBI taxonomy): domain Eukaryota; kingdom Viridiplantae; phylum Streptophyta; class Pinopsida; order Pinales; family Pinaceae; genus Picea; species Picea sitchensis. Next base: position 81,217 of record SNQJ01S0010212.1, on the reverse strand, counting down.
TCTGATTTGCATGCAGATTTTGATCTTAAAGAAATGACCTTTTAACCCACCACCCCAAAAATTAAACCCCTCTTTCAAGACACATGCATGGAAAGGAACTACTAACCTTTTTACTGATGTTTGGTGTAGATACTTCATTTCTCTTTTCCCTCTTCCTTGTGCTGCTCCTTCCAAATTTAACCTATAATCAAGACAAAACACAACGCATGCATGCTATTTCTCTACTTGAGGGTTAGAAATTAAGCATTAAATTACGCGAATTATAGATAACTCATGCATTTGGGACGGGAAAAGTATTCTTTTTATTATTTTCAAAATGAATCAACTTACAATCAAAGTCGAGACCGGCCACCGCTCCTTGATCCTGATCCCGGACTCCTCCTCTTCTTTGTCCTCCAACTTCTTTGTGTTAATTCTCCTTAGGCTTGAGGAAAGGCTAAAGGGTTGGGACAAATGGACTTGGAAATTGGGCAAAGTTTCTTCGCTATATGTTTCCTCCTCCAAATAGTACCCCTACCCCTTATTTTATAGGCTAGAAGGAGCTAGGGTTTTGAACGAACTCTCGGCCATGGATGGCCAGGAGTTTCAGTTAACTGACCCATATATTTTTTTCCCGTCGACAACTTTCCTGTTTTTGTGCTTTATTAGGTAAACGCGGGCTGTAGTAGGCCTGCCAGCGTTCACCCGCGTGTTGTAGTGGGTTAGGGAGCATGTACCTTTACCCAAAAGGATTTTTAAAGAGGTTTCTCAGCAGATGTTTTGGCAATGAAGGGAAATGAGTTGGCCTGATGCCAGGT
>SNQJ01S0010212.1:45137-64720 GCA_010110895.2 Picea sitchensis | reverse complement strand
CACAATTTTTTTTTTTTTTATCTTTTCTATCCCACATCAACTAAGAAAAAACAGGCTAAGGATAAGAGGCCCTAACCTATTGACTGTACAACCCTAGACTCAAACTCCTAAGAGGAACACTTCTCACCACAGGAGGGGATGACTGCCCCACCCTGATTGAAAAGCAACCTGTCAAGCCTGCTACTGTCTTTGAAATAGCACGCATGCAAACGTGTGCTGAGATATAACAAAGCGTGGGTACCCGCGGGCTGAACTGGCACAGGCTGCGTGTAGGTATAAAATCCAAGAAAAACTAAACATAGGCAGCCCAGACCTGGAAGAGGCCTCTGATATTGAAAACCAGGGTCTCTTGAAGGCTTGGATGCTTCTTCCAATAGAAAAGAAAAATAATTACAAAGAATAACCAAATGCAATAAAGAAAACTGAGACAAGACTATGAACCAGCAAGACTCAGACACGATCCAAAAATCCCCCTGAGAATGTATAATTCTGACAGGGAAGAGGAGGACTGCCTCTCAAGCTCTCTGACTCCTACAAGCTACTGAAACCTCTACAGCAGGCGCTCAAACGCGGGCTATAGAAGGTTAGGGCGTGGGTTACACGCGTGCAGGCCTTCTGCAGGCCGCGTGTACCTCTGCGTGTCCTAATAATTACCGTCAAGCAACAGTCAAGGAAAAAAATGGTATACAGAACCAGGTTCCCTGCTAGCTCTGACCTAACAGAAAACAGAAAAACAAAGAAACAAAAAATCTAATCCTTTAAACTACCCAAAAACCTCAACTAAATCCGTAAACCCTAGGAGTAAATATCCCCAGTGGAGTCGCCAATTCTGTTGTTGGGAAATAATACCCTACGAACTAGCAAACTAGGGTCTAATTTGCATGCAGATTTTGATCTTAAAGAAATGACCTTTCAACCTACCACCCCAAAACTTAAACCCCTCTTTCATTGCATTCATATTTTGATCTTAAAGAAATGACCTTTCAACCTACCACCCCAAAACTTAAACCCCTCTTTCAAGACACATGCATGGAAAGGAACTACTAACCTTTTCACTGATGTTTGGTGTAGATACTCCGTTGCGCTTTTCCCTCTTCCTTGCGCTGCTCCTTCCAAAGTTAACCTGCAATCAAGACAAAACACTACGCATGCATGCTATTTCTCTACTTGAGGGTTAGAAATTAAGCATTAAATTACACGAATCATAGATAACTCATGCATTTGGGACGAGAAAAGTATTATTTTTATTATTTTTAAAATGAATCAACTTACAATCAAAGTCGAGACCGGCCACCGCTCCTTGATCCTGATCTTGGGCTCCTCCTCTTCTTTGTCCTCCAACTTCTTTGCGTTAATTATCCTTAGTCTTGAGGAAAGGATAAAGGGTTGGGACAAATGGACTTGGCAATTGGGCAGAGTTTCTTCGCTATATGTGTCCTCCTCCAAATAGTACCCCTACCCCTTCTTTTATAGGCTAGAAGGAGCTAGGGTTTTGGACGAACTTTCGGCCATGCATGGCCAGGAGTTTCAGTTAAATGACCCATAGCGTTTTGTCTCGTCGGAAACTTTCCTATTTTTGTGCTTTTTTAGGTAAATGCGGGTTGTAGTAGGCCTTCCAGTGTTCACCCGCGTGCAATAGTGGGTTAGGGCGCGTGTACCTTTACCCAAAAGGATTTTTAAAGAGGTTTCTCAGCAGATGTTTTGGCAATGAAGGGCAATGAGTTGTCCTAATACCAGGTAAGCATGTATGGTGCAATTTAGGGTTATAATAGGTGTCCCTTCCATTTGACCAGATACTCAAAATAAGTCTTCCTCCTGGTCTTCTTGCCAATCCTCTGATCAACAATTTTCTCCATCTGCGGCTTTTCTGCCACAGGCATCTGTTTCTCCCATTGAATCTTTCCTTGAGCTTCTAACCCTTATGTTTCATATTTCCTGTATGGATACAGGTCTGAAACATTGAATATGGGATAAATTCCCACACCATCTGGAAGCTCAATCTCATAGGCATTTGCATCAAACTTCCTTAAGATATTACATGGTCCTATCTTTGTCATCTTCAACTTGTTGTATGTTCCCCTAGGGAACTTTTCTTTATTGAGATGTGCTAAAACCTGATATTCTACTTCAAATTGAAGTTCCCTGTGATGTTGATCATCTTTGTGCTTGTATTTCTGATTAGAACTCTCCAACTGTCCTTTGATTTGGCTATGGAGTCGTTCCATGTCCATAGCAAAATCCTCTGCTCGAACGCTCCTGATCTCACCCTGCTCCAAGTCTCTCAACTCAAACACTCCCCTGGGATGCATTCCATAGAGTATTTGGAATGGTCTCCTTCCAGTGCTCCTGTTTGGTGAGTCATTGTATGAAAATTATGCTTGTGGTAGAATCTGATCCCACTGGTTATGATGTTCAGTAACTAGACTCCTTAATAAATTCCCCAAACTTCTATTTACCACTTCAATCTACCCATCTGTCTAAGGGTGATAAGCTGAGTTGAAGGACAAATTTGTCCCCATATTCTTCCACAGCATCCTCCAAAAGTGACCAACAAATTTTCTGTCTCTGTCTGAGACAATGCTCCTGGGTAGGTTGTGAAGTCTCACAACTTGTTTGAAAAATAGATTTGCAACATGCATTGCGTCACTGGTCTTCTGGCATGGGATGAAATGTTCCATCTTTGAAAATCTATCCACCACCACAAATATGGAATTGAATCCTCTTTGTGTTCTTGGCAATCCCAACACAAAATCCATGCTTATTACATCCCAAGGCCTCTCTGGTATTGGCAATGGTTGATACAAACTAGTGTTTTGTCTTTTTCCCTTAGCGTGTTGGAATATTCTACATATGTTCACAAACTTTATCACTTATGTTCCCATACCTAGCCAATAGTATGAGTTTATCAACTGTGCAAACATTTTTTCATGGCCAAAATGTCTAGCCAATCCTCCATTGTGCTTTTCCTTCAGAAGATTATCCCTTATTGAGCATTTTGGTATGCACAATTGATGTCCTTTGAACAACAGTCCTTCCTGAATCATGTATTCTATCCACTGACTCCTATCTCTCAACACAGGATTAGCACATGCCCCATATGCCTCCTCGAAATCTACATCATCATGATACATGTCCTTAAGGTGTTCAAACCCCAAGGTCTTCACCTGGAATTCCTGCATGATCCAACATCTCCTGCTTAACGCATCAACAACCTTGTTAGCATTCCTAAAAATATGTTTTATGACAAAAGTAAAATTTTCCATAAATTCAACCCATTTTGCATGCCTCTGATTCAGTTTTTCCTATCTGTTTATGAATTGTAAAGCCTGGTTATTGTTGTACAAGACAAACTCTTGTAGGACAAGATAATGCCTCAATTTCTTCAAAGCTTGAATTATGGCATAAAAATCCTTGTCATATGTGGAGTATTTCTTCTTAGTCTCTTTCAGCTTCTCGCTGAAATAGGCAACAGGTCTGTTATCCTGACTCAAAGCTCCTCCTATTTCAATTCCTCTCACATCACATCTCACCTGAAATGTCTTTTCGAAATTCGACAAGACTAGAATTGGTCGTTCCGTTATCTTCTCCTTTAGTATATTGAAGCTCCTTTCATCCCCCTCTATCCATTTAAAAGACTTATGTCGCTTCTTTACTGTATCCATCATGGGTGCACAAATCCCACTGAAGTCTCTAATGAACGTCCTATAGAAGCTCGTTAATCCATGGAAGCTCCTTACCTCGAACATGCTTCTTGGTGACAACCATTCTCTGATCGCTTTCACCTTCTCTGGATCCATCTTCAGTTCATTCGAAGAGATCACGAAACCCAAATAAATGAGTTTTGTCTCCATAAAAGAGGACTTCTTCAAATTGATCAGCAACTTCTCCTGTTTTAGCCTCCTCATTACTAGCATTAGGTGCCTCAAATGCTCATCTTTAGTCTTGCTAAAGATTAGCATATCGTCCAGATATACGACCACGAACTCGCCAATGAAATCTTTCAGAATTTCATTCATCAACCTCATAAAAGTACTCGGGGCATTTGTTAAGCCAAATGGCATAACCAACCACTCGCATAGACCTTTGTTTGTCTTAAAGGCTATTTTCCATTCATCACCTTCTCTCATTCTAATCTGGTGATATCCACTTTTCAGATCTATCTTAGAAAAGAACATTTCTCCACTTAAGAAATCCATTAAATCATCCATTCTTGGTAAAGGAAATCTATACCTGATGGTGATCTTGTTGATGTCTCTTGAGTCTATGCACATTCTCCATCCTCCATCTTTCTTTGGGCTCAACACAGTCAGTACTGCGCATGGACTCAAGCTCTCTCTGATCAAACCTTTGTCTAGAAACTCTTGGACTTGGTCCTTCACTTATTTATTCTCTCGATGTGTCAATCTGTACGCTGATTTGTTTGGCAGACTTTCTCTTGGTATCAAGTCGATATGATGACTGATACTCCTGATGGGCGATAATGAGTTTGGCAGCTCATCCACCACTATATCAACAAAATTATCTAGCAGCTCCTGAACTTCTTCAGGAAAATCATCCATTGATGTACTCGTAAGGATGACTCTGGGCTTCCTCACCACAACAAACTACATCTCATGTTCTTCATTGACTTCTTTTAGGAGTTCCTTACCACTCATGAGAAGTATGCTTGTGTTGGCTTCCTCATTTACTCACTTCTCCTCTATTGGCAACAACATATGCATCCTACCATTCTTTTCTAGTGTGTATGTGTTTTTCCTCCCATCATGAATGACATTTTTGTCAAACTTCCATGGTCTTCCCAACAGAGTATGGCATACATCCATTGGAATTACATCACATAGGATTTCATATTTATATCCTCCTATTTTAATTTCAACCAAGGATTGTTTATTGATCATTACCTAGTGTCCTTTTTGCAGTCATGATACTTTGTATGGTTTTGGATGTATAGTTGTATTCAGCTCCAATTTCTCCACCATCTCTGTGGATACTAGGTTTCCAGTACTCCCACTGTAAATGATCACCTTGCATACTTTATCCTTAGTCTCGCAAGCTGTCCTGAAGAGACTGTTTCTCTACACTGGCTTTTCAATTTATGCCTCCGGTTTCAAGAGAACTTTTCTCAACATTAGGGATGCTCCATCCTCTGCTCCCTCTGCTTCAACATTTCTTCACTGGGCTTCTGAAATGTGAGCTTCTCCTCCTTTCTTCTTCTTCTCAGATCATTCCCAAGACATGTGTCATGTCTTTCCATAGGCATAACATCTTACTCCTCCTCTGCCTCTTACTCTAAAAGAGTTTCTTTCACCACGCTGTATTTCTTGAGATCTTCCTCCCCATTTTGAGTGATTATGTGGTTCCTCAGCCTCGTCCTAAGACTGATGTGCTCTGTTAAGGTTAAATCCCTTGTTTTTTCTTGGGACCGAGCCTTTACCCCTTCCTCGCTGGTTTTGTTTTCTGGACAACTTCTCCTCTGCCTTCAACACAAACTGATAAGCATCCTCCACAGTTATGACTGACATCATGTTTAGCTCATCCTGGATCTCATATCTCAAGCCATTTATATATCTAGCGACTTTCTCCTCATCTCTCTCCCGTTGTGTAGTTCTAATGTTCAACCAGTAGAACTCCTCGGTGTACTCCTTAACTGTCATCCCTTTCTGTCTCAATTTTTGCATTTTCTTGAATAGATTTATCTGCTAATCTTTGGGTATGAACTTAGCCTTCAGCTTGGCTACCATTCTGTCCCAACTCTTTATCCTTTATTTTCCTTTGCTTCTTCTCTCAACCTATAGTTCATCCCACCACATCGTTGCATGTCCTTTTAACTTGGTGACCACCTGCTTCACCTTCTTCTCCTCATCGACGTCTTCATAATCAAAGTGTCTTTCCATGGATCTTATCCAATCCAACATTTCTTCAGCATCTAGGTTTCCCTCAGACATGGGAACCTCTATTTTTTCTCTGCCTCCCAATCTGGGTACTGCTTTCAACAAACGTCCTTCTACAACATCCTCTCTTGCAGCTTCTTCAACCTCAACCTCTTCACTTTCTGCTTCACTGACGTCTCTAGCGTCAGGTGATATTCTCTGCAATACTTCCATTGTTTCCAATCTGGCATCAAGTTCTCGCATTTCCCTCTCTACAACACGGTTGGCTAAAGCTACCTCAAGTCTCCTTGGTGGCATTATGTTTCCTTCTTGTCACACACAGAGAAAAACTCCGAGTTCTCTGTCTCTTCCTCTTTCTTTCACCTGAAGTCTACAAACAAATAACTTATGCTCTGATACCACCTGATGCAGACCCCCTATCCCTCTTGAGGGTTGCACAACCTCCTGGTCAAGATATTCTGGTTCGGGGTCGAAATCGCTCTTCTAGTTCCAAGTTGGAACCTTCCTCTTCAAATCCTTAGGTCCTTGTCTATGTTTGCCTACGCGACCAAGCACTAGGCTCACTCTCTCCACTCCTTCTGACTGTGGGCACAACCACAGACTTGGACCAAAAGGCGCACTGTGTTTCGCGACCTCGGGCTTCCCAATACAATGAGTCCTTGGCTCCTCCAAGTACCAAAACTCCGATGGGGGATAATGGAGGTTAGCGCATCCCCTTCCCCAACTCACATGACCACACACCCATGACCACAAGATTTACCATTAAAATTGCGTCGCGGTTTGTAGTATCTAAACCTGCGATACACGATGCCTACCCCTCCAAGTCGCGAATGCCAAAATCCTCATAACGTGAGATCTGCAGCTTAGATCTCTCTTGGATCGACGACTAAGATTATTTCGGCATTTCTCGTTTCGCGACTTCGCATCTTATGGAGCTATCCACTCCTCCTCCCGGTCATCGAAACCACGAAATCTCCCCCACCACAGATCAATGGCTCTAGGCCCTCGAAGATCTGATGGCTCCGATCTTTTTGGGGTTCCACCAATTGAGAGTCCCACACTGTTGACCCTTGTACTCTCAATTTCTAAAATGCTAAAAGCTTGAGGCACTTGATCAATGAATCACAACGCCCTCCAACTCTACGATCATATCTCTTCCCTGTCACTAACCTCCTCGCAACTTCACTTGATCCAACGGCTTGCGAGGTCTCGCGTTCCTCCTCCTGAGATTTCACTCGCTTCATAATTAGAATAATTTCTAGGTCTTCGAAGGCTCAACCTTCGCTTCTTCCGGGGAATGGGTTCCTGGATCTCGATAACACTTTCCAACGTGTTGTTCCTCTTGAGCTTTGTTTGGTTCAGACTTCGATTTCCCATACACTCCTTGCGTCTAATGGATTTCGATAACTCAGATACACAGTATTTCTTGCAAAGAAATTCCTCCCGATTTCCTTGCATTCCTCTCTGGATCGATGCACACCTTGTAGAGCTTTAAATGAAGAGAAAACAATTGAAACTGAAAAATAACAGTCACAGTTCCGTTCTCCTCTGTGGAGATTCATTCACTTGTTCATGAAAACATAAATAACAGGAAAATCGCAAATAATATTCACACACATGCATTTGGATCAATTTTCCTTCTGTTCTATTTTTTAAGTGCCAAAATGGCTACCAAAACATATTCTAATTACAATGGCTTTTTGAAGCTTCGAGCTTTTGCCAACTTGCCTACTCTAAAAAATCATCCTATGCTATCTTAGTCCAGTCGCACTTCAAAGCCGTAGTGGAAACTTCTGCTCGGCTTGCAATTTTCAAAACGTGCCTTAAAGGGTAAAATTCAGAACTAGTTTAAGTGTGCCTCCAAAGGTAAATTATGGCGTTGAGTTAAGGCGGATTTCAAAATCGGCTACAACTGTCAACGTTGAATTTCTGGAAGAAATCTCATGTGTTGAGTGGTCCTGCCTCTGCGCACTTGCCAATGATTCTCCTACATCATCTGCAAGCCCTTGTATTCTTTCTTTTGTTTTTTTCCTCGGACCTAGACACCCTCGTTTCCATCCATTTCCATGCATCTCATTATCTGACCAAGAAATATCCTTGGATATTATTTGAATTTTTTTTTTCATTGGAGTAAGAGGCCAATCATATATATTCAATATCCTTGATAGAGGGACCTAGAGTCCATTTGAGGAGAAGTGTCGCAGCAGGTGTGAGTGATAACTACCCCTCAAATATGTTGTTAATAAATAAAGATAATATTTCCATCGAAATTATGGTATTCTTTGTGTATGTTCATTGTATTTAAATATTTATTTATTTAAAATACTAGTTTATGCAAATATCTGTTTTTTTATCAAATTCATAGAAGTTAGTTATAAGATAACTATTTTTCTTTGTATTCTTGCACTTGAAAGTTTTGCAAGTTAATATATGAACATTTTGGGAGGAGCGTGAAAGCTTCAATATTTGGATCTACATCAATCATTGGACTCCAAGTAAGTCTTTCTTCCTTCTTTATTAGTAGTTATTTATTTGATCAACATAGTTATAGATTTATTTTTTCTTTCTTTGGAAATTATTTGGTGTTTAAACAATCAACGATCTATTGTATCTTTGACCCATCGCTATAGGGATTTTTCCCTTGACACTTGCCTATTATGCTCTCCGCACTCACCATACTTCCACACTTATGCACAATTTTCCCTTCCACACTTATCAAGTTCTGGACAAATAATCTTATAAGGATTAATCTCTCTATATATATACATAGTGAAATCTTTATAAATATTATCCACCTTGCACATTCTTCAAGGATCTCATATTGCACATTAATGAATTTTTATTTACAAGGTAAAGGGAGGTGATTTGGGTTTGTCGTATTTCAAAAGGAATTTGTACATATGGAAAGGATCTTTTAATAAATTTAATTCATGCACTTAACATTTAAATGGGATTGGTATTATGGTAAAGTTTTCCCTACATATAGGTGAAACCCCCCTTAGATCAAGACCCCTCTATATCCAAGACAAAAGAAAACAAATTGTGAACAACTTTCCTCTTAGACTTATTTCGACAATTAGAATGAGAAGGAAGATATGGATGAATTTCCTTGTTATTAAATTTTTCCTTTATTTGTCAACCTTTGACCTTGATGTCCAACCTCGTAGGCACAAGAAAAGACATGCAAAGAAAAAAGAGAAACCTCCTTCGTCCACACTATACTATTAAGAGAAAATAGATATATCTATGATAAATTTACAACAATAGGCATGCATACACTTGAATTCCTAAACATGTGAGGGATAGGACAAGTTATGTATTAATGGAAAGACAAAAAAATGGAAGCACTTACAATCTCAAGTTTGACGTTGTAGCAACTCCTCCAAGCTCTCCTATCCATCCCCTTAGATCTCACACAATCACAGGTATGATTATCTTAATTCTCCTCCTCTTTTGAATGTCTCAAGATCATAAGTATTATACTCTAAAATTATTCCTCCCTAACCTCTCTCATAAGTAATTTAAATAATTTTCAATTTGATAACTAAATCAACAATCCAAGGAGAAGATCACTCACTAGATCCACTAAATTGGGATCTCCAATATTTTTACAGAGAAAATATCTCTCAAGGATTTTAGTGAGGAAATATCTCTCAAGTTACATCAAATTAGGATATTGGTTTGAGAAATCTCTCAACCACCCATGAGAATCTCAACTTATCCTTGAGATTAGGAAACTTGATGTGAGGTGGATTCTCACACTAAATTAATTTTCATCTCTCAATAAAAATTAATAATACATGTGCACATAGTATTTTGACCTTCATATGATAAATTCTCCCCCTGATATGTCTAGGGATCATGAAAAACACTCCCTCACTTAAGTGTGACAAATAGGTGTGTAACAGATTCCCCCTAAAGTGTGAGGTCATAAGAAAATTTGATGGTCAAAACAATTTAAAAAATATGCGTGCAAAGGGCACTTGAATAGGAGAATCAAGAAGAAGCTATAAACAACCATCAAACAGTATATATGTATCATCCTCGAGGTAGGCATAACCATGCTCAGAATACACTTGACTCAAAGAATGTTTTTTGACCAATACATTGTGGATCCATGAAAGTACTGACTAAGGATATGGCCACCAAAATACAATGTGGATCCATACCTTCCATGAAGCAATCAGGTCGTAGCCACGAAAGAATAGACAGTGGAACTACGATATGACAAAACATAGCCACGAACCAATATAAAGTGGATCTATGTGACAACATATACATCGATGATATTTCTATCATAATGACGATACTGTAATCTTCTAAGTACTCAAATAGTCTCCATCACATCCTGGGTTTCTGAGGTGTTCTCAAGGTATTTGTCTCGATCCTGCAATTGTATGAATCTATCCATGTGAATTAATGTCATGATGTTGAACATGGTAGAAACCACTTGATTATCATTCATTGATTCATACCATTAACAAGTGTGAGGTAAATCACCAATGATGATAATGACTCCCAAGGTACCCTAGTACATTCTAACAAATGTGAACAAATGAGATGAATTCGAACATTCATGGAATCATTCGATCAAGGTCCAATGATGTAAATATATTGTCGAAGGTGAGGAGACATGAAATTGAATCCTTCATGTTCTAGGGTACTAACTAGTTTCTAAGTCTAATTCCTGGATAATGTGTTGAATTTGACATGAACATAGTTGTCGAAGGATGGCCATGATGTATCCCATCATCAACATGAAACTAAATAAGGAAAGTGATGTAAGATAATGGATTAAATGAGAACATACTGACACGAGGATGAAGGGTGGTAATATTGCAGAGTGATTAACTTGGGTTAAAACTTCCCTTGAACATTCTGAGGCATGACAAGGGACTTGGAAGCATTGACTCGATTGAGAGTTAGACCAAAACATAGTGCAAAGATGACTGGGGTACTCTTTGGGCGATACAAAGGAGTATGATGAATCATGGGATTGGTATGAATCAAATACAAGAAGATTACCCAACTATAAGACAAGATGCAAATAGGTGCCATGTTCAAGTGAGACAACAAACAACTTCCAAAATGCTTTCCAAAACTTGACCCACTTCCCTAAAATTTCCCCCCCACCATGAACGATGAGTACCTAGTTCGTTTTTAACAATACTGAAGAGGGTATCATATCCTTGGTATATCTCAACTTCATTTAGTTCCTCATCACATGTTTAATGAACCTGAAGAAGAAGGGGTTCGGTCCCATATTGGTCCTTCACTGTATAATTTTATGAGCCCAAGGAAGATAAAATCATGGTATTTTCACGTTTAGAGAGTTTGAAAGGAACTTAAAGAAGACTATGAGGTTGTTATTTTCCATAAATTTAGTCTCCTGAGCCCGAAAAAGTGTAAAAAAATACAAGGGAGCACTATTCTAGTCGAGGTTGACTAGAGCATTCATTTTCCGTAATTAGTCCATCTGGTCTGAAAAAGGGTTAAACTTACAGCGAATAGACATCCTTTCAAACCCTTTTAACAAGTGTGAAAGGAAACAAGCTTGCTTGGAAATATTTTCGTGTTTATAGAGTCTGAAAAGAGCTTAAAGAAGACTCCAAAGAGCTCATTTTTTAACGATCTTGAAATAGATAGTGAAACTATGATCAAAGTGTCTGCTTCATTTTTACACGATCTTGAAATAGTGAATGAAACTATGCTCGAGGTTGGTTTCATTTTTAAATGAGCTTGAAACAGAGGATACAATTCTTCTCGGGGTTGATTTCATTTTTACATGAGCTTTAAATAGACGACAAAACTATGGTCAGGGTTGTTTCATTTTTACACGAGCTTGAAACTGAAAATGAAACTTTTCTCAAGGTTGGTTTCATTTTTATGTGAGCTCGAAACCATCAAAATAAACTTTTCTCAAGGTTGTTTTCATTTTTACACGAGCTTGAAACTAGAAAATAAACTATGCTCAAGGTTGATTTCATTTTTTAACAAGATTGAAACCAAATATGAACTATGCTTGAGGTTAGTTTCATTTTTACACAATCTTGAAACAGAGGATAAAACTGTGCTCACAGTTGGTTTCATTTTTACATGAACTTGAAACCAAAAATGAAACTTTTTTGTGGTTGGTTTCAGTTTTAGATGAGCTTGAAACTATCAAAAGAAACTTTTCTTGAGGTTGGTTTCATTTTTACGCAATTTTGAAACTAGAAAAAGAAATATGCTCCGAGTTGGTTTCATTTTGTATCGAGCTTGAAACAAAAGATGAACTATGCTAGAGTGATACCCATTAGAGGGGTTTCTTCCCAACATGATTCCCATAGGTTGGTACTTTCCCCCCAAACATGATAGACATAATCTAGTGTCTTAATTCCATCATGATGTCCAAAGGCTAGAGACATGCCCCCCAAGCTTCATTTCATCTGTCAATTCTTCTCCTGCACTCGAATAGACTCCTAGATACTAATAGGAATAAGTTCACCATAGAGGGAGGAAGAAAGAGGATAATCTGACACAAGAAGAGGAAATGAAGGTTTATGTACTAGATCTAGTGAAAGATCAAGTAGAGGGGATTCTATTTCATTTTTTAATGAGCTTGACATAGAAATCAAACTAGGCTCATGGATATATGTTTCATTTTTTAACAAACTTGACATAGAAAATGAGCTATTCTCATATTTTTCATTTTTTAATGATCTTGACACAGAAAAAGAACTATGCTCATTAACCTTGAACATGGCTTTCAAGAGGTCTTCATTAGATGAAAGAATAATTCTCTGGAAGGAATACATGTCAAGAGACTCACTCTGATCAACAGGGGGATAACAAGATCCAATGTCCCTAGTGAGGGAGTTACCATGTCAACTGTCAGAACTAAATCTATAGAATATGAGCATACAGTGAGAGGCTCCTTCTCATTAGAAATTGAAGGCACAGGATATAATGATACATAATTGACCCGTGGTGAGGGACAAACCACTTGAATGTAAGTAACTTAAACGGAACTTGGATGGTAAACACTCATACAATGATTAGGACTAACAAAAAAAAGTTGATCGTTGGTCACTATGCTCCCATCATGGGGGAAATGCATCACACAAAAGAGTGTGCAAACTATAGCTTTCATAGCATAGACATAGTCCTGGCCAAGGAGAAAATTAAAATGCAAGGGGCCTTGAACTACCATGACATCAATATAGGCAATTTTCCCTCCTAGGGTGATGGGAATCTAAGGAAGGATCCATAAAGGTTCACCAGGTATTCTATTGAAATTCGGTAGATGATTAGTGGTTGGCATGAGCTTAAGAGAACGTAAATATTTCCAAGTAGTTGAGGATAAAATACTAACATAGGCCCCTTCATATACAATAGTGAGATATATGTACTTATCAACATCTTTCACAATTATCTGGAAAGGGATAATCGAATGAAGATGAGTTTTTTCTAGCCTATTCCAATCAAAGGAAATGACCTCAGTACTTACTGGGGGTTTCGTTGAAATTGACAGGATGTCCCCTTTTCTAGAAAAATCTGAACATACAAAGAAAACATCAATGGTATTCAATTCACTCTCTGAGGGAAGAGTGGGATCAACTGAAGATTGAATCATATTGACCACTTCATCAACCATAGGTTGGGTAGCGGAGGACTATTGGGAAGAAACTAAAGGTTGTTTCTAGGAAATGACATTGTCTTCCAACAATTGTGAAGCCTCCTCTATACGAGGGAAATGGTAAGTACAATGATTTATGTTGCATAACTTACAAGGAAACTTGAAATTACCTTTTTACCCCCAGTTTTATTATCACTACTTGACGGACCATCACTAGCATGACCTATAGAGGTTGGTGACATGGGTTGTGGGGAACCATGAGACCACACTTATAAAACCATCGGAATACCATGGAAATGGTTAAGAAATTCATCACCCTTAAAAATCCTACAATGAAACTTGGGTTTGTGACCTATTTTCTTAGGATTCTTAACATTATCAACACTCCCAACATGATTAATAGTGGCTAGTTGATCTCCCCTTTTCTTATTTTGTTTCTACCTTTTCTTCCTTTTCCTCTCCTTCTTAGCCTCCCGGTTACTAGCATCACGACTTTCACCAAGCATGGACGAATAAAGGGAATAATACCCAATAGGTAAAGAAGGCAAAGGGTCAATAGGAGTTTCAGGTGGAGGTATTGCATTCAAGGCACCAGTAGAATTTTTCATGACTAGAGTGGAAAACAACCATATGGGTAACCCTATAGTGAATCTGGTAAGACTCAATGTAGAAATGTAAGGAGGAACAATATTTCCAAAACAAGGAAAAGGACATGGATCCTTGTGCAAAGGGGTTCCTTTATTGACAGGATTTGGAACAATTTCCATAGACACAAACTCAACCTAGGGTCTGTTAAATCAAAGAGAAAACACTACCAACGTCCCTATAAGATAAGATAAAGAAAACAATTCTCTTGTACCAAAGAGAAAGGAAGTAAGGATCTTCCGGAGATGGAGATGATTCTATCAACAAAGAAACAAGAAAAATTTATCCAAAACTACTATGTAATGGAATTCCAGAGGTGCAAGTAGTGGATAACAAAGTACCCTCCTAAGGATCCAAAATCGTGTATTGTACGCCTATCTCAAGTACTGAAATTACTACCACTACAGTCACCTAGGAAGGTATCTTAGGAAAAGAAACTAGAGCTACCACTTCACGATTGGTGGTTGGGAGGAACGGTCGTGGGAGAGGGATTCTTTGAATGGTAGGTGAATTTAAGAAAAATGTGTTATACTTGAAGTAACTCATATAGTTGTGTCACCCCAAGGACTTTCCACTACTAATATTTCCCCCTTGACTCACATAATCCCACGGAGAGAGAGTGTTGGCAACCGGTCCAAGCACTCTTCTCAACTTCTCATACCACTTGAATCTTGTGTTATAAGATCTTTCGCAACAAACACTTCACATTACTAATGGATTTTCACTCATTAGCATTCCTAGTATTTTTTCAGTGGCCTTGGAGAATTTACTCTCCAACCTACAACCAAGTCCCTACAACCTAGGCTTGTGATCATCTTCTAATAAAGAAAACGTCTAGTTTATTTTAGATTAGGTATCGTGTTCCTTTTATGGTTGTTATTAATCAAAAGGGTAAATGTAAGTGTACCATATGGTGTTATCAGTCTAACTCCAAGAATATTTCAAAAGAAAAAATTAATGGAATGCAATTTTTAGTTTCTGCGAAGCCTATCTACAAAAAGGAGAAAGAGATCTCAAGCAAATAAATAAGAATATCATTCAATGAAAGAAACATGAACTACTATTTGAATGCAAAAGGTGTTTCATATATGAGTCAAATAAACTATAGGATACACTATTATTTGAATGAACTACTCTTCCAATGAAAATGCTCCACCCACTAACTAGAATGAAATCACTTTTTGGTTTTCCAATGCTTTCAAATGTAATGAAAAAATTAAATGCAACTTCTTTTGTTTTCTTTCTTTCAAATGAGATGAAAAGAAATAAATGAAAACTCAAATATTTCACAACAAAAGAATGTAAACCAAAAAATTCAATCAAGTAGGTCAACAAGCATAAAAAAAAATCAAATGAAAAAATCTCTCAATACTTGCCACTCAAAACAAGAAACCAATTTTATAATAGGTCAAAAACAAAAAAAACACCCAAAATACGAGTGAAATTTTCAATTCAAAAAATAGATTTGAATGTAAAGTAAAACAATTAGTTTCATAACTTTGAAACAAAGTTCATAACATTAAAGATCAACATCAAGTGACAGTGAAACCAAATATTCCAAAGGCACAATCTAAGGATCATAGTTAACCCAAGATCGTGATGGGCATTCAAACAAAATCGAAAAGAAAACGAGACTCAAAGAGGATTTATCCAATGATGACCATTGGATCCTAAGAAAACAAATCCTTATACAGAAAGAAGATACTCTGATGAGGAGGCCCAAGACAAAAATATAACAAAAGAGAGGCAAAAAAAGTTCCAAATTCACTCAAAAAAGAGACCATCGCTCTTGTAACCATGCAGACAGAGTGACTATCACTCCCTAATCTATTGTGGGGGGGCGATGAAAAGGGTATTATCACCCTGTAGTCCCTTATGTGGGGTGATGAAGCCTCTAAAGTGGTTAAAAAAATCAATATTTACCCAAATTTGAGATAAGGTCGGATATTTGGCTCAGACAACTTCCCAATGATGATATGGGAAGGCAAGAGATCAAAGAAGAAGCATAAAAACCAAAAATATCATGTAACATTCAAAAGTATATAAAAATACCAAGGAAAGACTAATGAAATATCATCCCAAGTGGAGTCACCATTTTTTTGTTATGGTAAAGTTCCCCCTATGGAAAAGTGAAACCCACCTTGGATCAAGACCCCTCTAGATCCAAGGCTGAAGAAAACAAATGGTGAACTACTTTCCTCTTAGAACTATTTTGGAAATTAGAATGAGAAGGAAGAGATGGATGGATTACCTGTTTATGACGATTTTCCTCACTTATCCATCGTTTGACCTTCATGTCCAAGATCCTAGGTGCAATAAAATACCTACAAAGAACAAAGAGAAGCCTCCTTCTTCCACACTATATTGTTAAGTGAAAATAGATATATCTACGATGAATTTAAAACAATAGACATGCATACACTTGAATGCATATAAATGCAAGGAATATGCCAAGTTATGTATTAATGGAAATCCAACCAAATGAAAGCACTTACAATCTCAAGTTTGATGTTCTAGCAGCTCTTCCAGGCTCTCTTATCCATCCCCTTGGATCTCACACAAGCATAGCTATGATGCTCTTAATTCTCTTCCTCTCTTGAATATCTCAATATCACAAGTATGATACTCTAAAATTCTCTCTCCCTAAGCTCTCACATAAGGAATTTAAATATTTTTCTATTTGAGAACTAACTCAACAATCCAAGGAGAATATCACTCACTAGATCCACTAAATTGGGATCTCCAATATATTTAGGGAGAAAATACCTCTCAAGGATTTTAGGGAAAAAATACCTATGAAGGATTTTAGGGAGGAAATAACTCTCAATATCCATCAAATTGGGATATTGGTTTGAGAAAATCTCTCTATCATCCATGAGACTCTCAACTTCTCCTTGAGATTAGGAAACTAGATGTGAGGTGGATTCTCACACTAAATTAATTTTATTTTTTCAATAAAATGAATAATACATGTGCACATAGTATTTTTACCTTCATATGATCAATTTTCCCCCCAACATGTATAGGGATCATGACAAACACTCCCTCATTTAAGTGTGACAAATAGGTGTGTAACACTTGGGATCCATAATTCATAAGTGATCATGTCATGTATATCAAAGTGCATTGGAAGAATAAGGAATATGGAAACTAGAAGGAGGAAAGAGCCCTTTTGTGGAGATACTTATAACTATCTCACATGCCACAAAAAATACATTCATTGGTATGTGGCATATCAACAGTATCATATCTTAACTCTTGAACGAAGAAAAAGTAAGAAAATCTGGACAACATGCTTGATAAATGTTGGTTGTATGCCTGAAATTTTTGACTTTAGAGAGATAGTTTCCTAGCGTGCTTGTAGATTTGATACAAAAAGTAGAAAAATTAGAGTATCACTCGAAGGGAAAAACCTTGTTATTTTAACTCCAAAAATATTTGAAAGGATGCTTCAACTTCCTGCTTCCAATAAAAGTATTAATCGTTTGGAAGCTGACTTTATCATGGATTCTCAAGGTGGTGGAACAAATTTGTTAAAATATTTTATGGTTTCATCCACAAAAATGTCATCCTACCTCTTTCTTACGTACCTATCCCCTCACGTAGGTAGAATAATATATTCCGATGTAATAAAGGTCAATATTAATAAGGCCTAGCAATATGGAAGAATAATTAGGATGTAAGAAGACCTAATAGAAGTTTCTTCTTAATGGTTGCTAAGGTCATTATCACCTTATAGGCTTCTTCTTGTAGTACCTTGATATTTTGTGTGTGAGCATGATGCTCCACCATTAGCTGATTCATTTATGAATACAACTTCTTGTTCTCTTCCATTATCATTACCACCTCTACTAGCGGTAATGTACCCATTATTGTTTTGAACTTTTGCAAATTTTCCTATGTATCCTATATCTTCTGGATGATCTCCTGTAGCTCCCTATCTTCATTTAGTTACATCTAGACACCCATGTTTTCTGCATAGAGTTGAGCATATTCTACCTCTTTATTCTTTATTCTCTCCACAACTATGGTCACAATCTGTTTTTTTTTCTCCCTTTCTTTTAGTGAGGTACTTAGTGTCATTCATGCTTCTAAGTCAACTATATGTGTGTGGAAGCCCTGAATAGATTCACTTATATTTGTTATTTTTTCTTCATCTAGGGCCTCCATCTCTTTCTGAGCCTCTGGGAGATCTTTGTAGACCTTCTCAAATGCATGTTGCATCCTTTTGACATTTTGCGTGGCCTCATACTACTCATGCTTGACTTTGTTGTATTCCATATCCAAGGCTACATTATCTGTTGTAACCTTAACCAACTCATTAGATTTCTTTTCTGTACATGAGTTCATCTCTTGCATCATGCTCATCTGCAATTCTTGCAACACATCTGTCGAAAGTTGAGATAACACTAAGTCAATATGACCTAGTGCCCTTTCTTGTTCATGCCTCTCTATTGTGGGTAACTCTACTACCCCTATTGCTAACTTGATCAATCTTCATTCTCTAGCTACTACACATGACTGAGATATTTTCATCCCTACCTCCCCATTCTTTGTAGTTCATGTTGTACATTCATCCTTTGTTTTTAGTGCTAGCACGAGATTTGTTGCTTCTAGCAATTGTCGAAACTCAACCATCTTCTCCTGCATCTTCTTGTGCATTTATTCATGTTGGTGTGTTGCATGTTGAAATGATTCATCTCTGACTTCTTTAAATTGATCACTAATATTTTCCAAGTATTCCTCTGTTAGGGCTTAGATGGCCACTTCCTTGACGACTTTCCACTTCGTCTATTCTAGTATGGATTTTCCTATGTCCGGTTCTTTTTGCTTCTTATCTATGCATGGTGTTGTCTTCTAGGTTGTCTCTTCTATGCTATTTCTTCCTATTAACATTGATTCTTCATCTTGTTCATCAAATATCTCTTCCACTTTAGGGTGTTCTCTCTCTGAGTAAGAACATCTCCTAGTTCATTTTAACACCCTCGATGCACCTTTCGATTGTCTCTATGATTGTTGTTGGGACTTGGTGATAAAATGGGAGAGTAGAGTGATAAACAAATATAAAATGGGAGAGTAGAGTGATAAACAAATATAAAATGGGAGAGTAGAGTGATAAAATGGGAGAGTAGAGTGTACAGGTGGTTATCAGATCTAACTTATTCTAAAGATAAATGGAGAGGTTGAGAGAATATCTCAACCACACACCAAACAAGGATCTCACAAATCCAACTCTCTAACAACCTCTTAATAATAGGATCACACAACTCACGTAGAGATTAACTTTACCTCTCAATACATTAGCAAGAACATTAGATAAGTAGGAATTATATATTCCAACACTCTCCCCTAATGACTACTTATCTAAATAACTATGTGGTCATATCTTCGTGTGCTTCCTCTTGTACCTGCATCTGATTATTGACGTC
>SNQJ01S0010212.1:30867-44815 GCA_010110895.2 Picea sitchensis | reverse complement strand
CTTACCCATAACTGTGCTCTGGGTTTTCTCGGATTACCCTCAACCATGCACCAGGTTTTCTTGGATTACATGTAACCATGCTCTGGGTTTTCTCGGATTACCCTCAACCATGCATCAGGTTTTCTCGGATTACCTGTAACCATGATTTACATAGTGGTTTCTAGATTACCACGAAATTTTCACATTAGGGGGTATATAGTGACTCAGGTACATAGAATTTTCTAGGACCACTACATCAAAATATCCTAGTCTTGCTTTCAATTACATGTCTCACAAATAACATAACTATGCACACCTTCAAACCAAAAAATATAAGCACAAGTCAATCTCACTTTCTCAATTTTGTGACTTAATTTGGAGGATGTGTGAGTCTGACGGAATGAGAACGTACACCTCACTTCATTTCGCTATAACACCTCCATGTAATGGAGCAAACAACAACAAACTCCATTCCATTATCTAGATTCTTTATCATGAAAAAAGAACCTCCGATGCTATCTATGTGAGAGACATCACCAATGCCATCCCTCCGAGCTTGTTCTGCTTTGAGTTGATCCAATAGTAGAAAGTTTATCTAAATAGCTCCTTGTTAGCAATACTATTGTTTCACGATATGATTTCTCAAAACCTAAGCTTGCCATGTGAGCCACTGCATCAAAAACCTAAGCTGCAAAAGGCTAGGCGTTGAAGCATCACCCTCTTCCAAACTTTCAATGAAAAGAGGCAATATCATCTCCACAATTTCAGGCCTTTTTAACAGAAGCACCATGTCAGCTAACAAGTGTATCACATTCAATTGGACTACAGAGACATTTTTCTTCTCTTTTTCCTCCTGCTCGCCATAGTCAATTCTCTCCCTGATGGTTGTCGCTAATGCCAGAATAAATGATTCTATTGGTGCACAATCTATTGGTTCATGATTGGTGCCATATCGGGGTTTTCTTCTTGCTCCCCTTGACATCCATTCTAAAAGACACTGAAGGCATCAGCGAAGACCCCGAGGAAGCCATTTCCGGTCCACACTTCTTAACATTTGCATTCAAATCCCTAAAGAGGTCTTCTTCCCCCGGGCGACTGTAAGAGTCCTCCATGAGGGCTGCTACAAGATCTCGGTCACTCACATCCAAAACCTAGAAACTTCAAGCCCCAATCTCATCAAACTCTGGCCACAAATATATCTGTTATCTCTAGCTTTACAAAGTTAACTGAACCAGCAGGCACAAGGACCCCTTCAGACCGTTCAAATCCTAGTTTGGCTCCG
Source organism: Picea sitchensis (assembly GCA_010110895.2). Classification (NCBI taxonomy): domain Eukaryota; kingdom Viridiplantae; phylum Streptophyta; class Pinopsida; order Pinales; family Pinaceae; genus Picea; species Picea sitchensis. The sequence continues at coordinate 43,554 of SNQJ01S0010212.1, read as the reverse complement.
CCAAGCGTTCCGGGATCAGTCTTCAGTATTTGACAACACAAAATCAAGATCAAACCCTGGCTATTTTCTGCAATTTGACAAAATAAAAGGCATCGGACACTGTTTAAACCGTTCATAGATTCATTCGGCTCTGCTACATCTTCCAGGACAAATCTTTACCAAAAACACTCAAAATATTCAGTTTTATCCGTCAAATAGAAATAAATTGTCAGTTTTCTCCCTCTAAATCAACAACTCACGCCGTTAAAAGGCTTGAAATGGTCGGCTTCCCCGTCAATAGCTCAAAATACATAGTTCCACCATTAAATAGCTCGAAATCACGGGAATCAAAGTGAAAATAATGAGAATCAGTTCCATCGAACATATTCAATCCATCTAAGACATTATTTGAAGCATGACTTTTAGTCAACGAACTCTTTCATATATCCAACAATATGTCGATATGAACCTCCTCGAAGCAGTGTGGTTTACGATTGTTTCCACATATTCAACAGTCTCTACAACTGCCACCACAACAATCTCAGCATCTACCATATATAAATCAACCACTGCATATTCATAACATTCCAAACCAAAGTGTACAACCACAGGTTCAATGGTCACAAGTGCAACAATTTCCACAGCAACAAACACAAATACAGCCACAGTGTCTTTCTCAAACCAGTCGCACGCCACACTAACACCAGTCACACTAATAGAATGATATAGACAGGAGCAGTTCCACGCTAACAGGAACAGTGTTGCAATAGCACACCAAGATTACAATATGACCATCTCATCAGAGCAAAATTATCTACTCTACTCTCCACATATTTCTGGGCACTCCCATGAGGGAGTCACTCCCAACCCTGATGCTCTGATACCATGATAAAATGGGAGAGTAGAGTGATAAAAAAATATTTAATTGCTTACAAAATCAATACAATTGACTCTATTATATGGAGTGTACAGGTTGTTATCAGATCTAACTTATTCTAAAGATAACTGGAGAGGTTGAGAGAATATCTCAACCACACACCAAACAAGGATCTCACAAATCCAACTCTCTAACAACCTCTTAATAATAGGATCACACAACTCACGTAGAGATTAACTTTACCTCTCAATACATTAGAAAGAACATTAGATAAGTAGGAATTATATATTCCAACACTTGGTCTTTCCGACAATTTCTTAACAGTTTACAAGATAATCATTATGTCACAAACCAAAATGTCAATTTGCATATGCTTGCTACATCTAAACCGCGTTGTCCTCAGAATGTGTGAAAATTCTCCTTCATGCTCTCAGATAGAGCCTTTTCATTCTTCTTTTTGGAGAACAATAGTGATCAAGGATGATAATATGCATGATCTCTTCTCTCAATGCAATCTCAATTGTTTTCTCAAGATTGATTCCTTTTTTGTGTGCTCCTCTGCCTGCTTCTTTCTCTTTTGCAAAATTTTCCTTTTGTTCCTTATAATCTTAACTGCATGGACTCTTCAACTTTCTACATCTTCCCTGAACCATTTTCTTTCTTTTTTCTATTTTTCTTTCTTTTTCTTTCTTTTTTCTGCTTTTTCTTTCTTTTTCTGCCTTTTGTTTTTATAGTACACTATGATACAATTTTTATGGTACATAGCCTGCACAATTCTCCTACTGTGCGGAAGGATAGGCATCCCTATAAAGTTTCAGTTGACTCTCGTTAACTAGTCCTTCCACGACTTGTCCATCCAACTATTCTAGATGAACAACACCTTCTTTTTTCACGTATATGATCATGTATGGCCCTATCGAATGCGTTATGAACTTTCCAGGGTGCTATAAGATTTTTTTTTCATAGAGAAGTACTAAATCTCCTATATGGAATGTCTTTTGCTTGATCTATATTTCATGCCATGATTTTTCACATTCCTTCTGTACTTGTTGATGGAACCCTGCAACAAATTGTTCTTCCTCTAATAACAGTAACTGTGATAGTATTTCTTCTATTGGATCAAAATCCATAAGGTATATCATCACAACAATGCACACAATCAGTAAAAGAAACTCCATGGGAATGACTGCTTCCTGACCATATGATAATATAAAGGGTATCTGATCTATCAACTTTTTGCATGTAGTTCTATAATCCTATAGCACTGCGGGAATCATCTCATCCTACATTACATGCATTTGTCAATACATTCTCCAGTATCTTATTGAAGGACTCCAGTATCTTAGGGGAATACATTGTTCATCCCCCAAGATCTTCCCTATTTGATGGAGAACCTCATTGTCTCTCTTAAATGAGCTTGCCTTTGGTGGAGGATTGAAGTGTTGGAGGCCCAGCTGGAAGGGATTTAGTTTCTCGGCTCCGAACGTGCCAACATGGAAGTTTGTCATTCATAGACTTCTGTTGATTACATTTTAATAGAAATACTCTTTTCTTGTCCAATTAATGTCTTGCAAATATTTGAATTGTTATTCCATGGGAGTATTTGTTATGAATATTAATGGATTATTCTATTATATGTGTTAACTTTATATATTATCACCATATGCTTGTGTATCTTGGTTGTTGAGGAAACGTTGCAGGTGTATTTATTTGAGTCAAGTGCTCAATGGTTGAATTCATTGAACTTTTGGATGAGGTAGGCTCTTTATCTTGTCTTGTTAGCATATTTTTTTATATAACATACTTGAGATTAGAGTTGATTTTTGCAGTCATTTCTTTCTATTGTGGTTTACCCCATGCCAAGGATATTAAAATCAACATATGTGTATGACTAAGGGAGTGATGAAATCCGTTGTATAATTGATGACATCAGGAGGCTCCGCTCACATCGGAGTTAAACACGAGGTTGCACGAAGTTGGTTGAGGAGATATCCCTCCAATACCTTCTTAGCGTCAGAGATATTTCTGGGGATATATTTTTATATGGGGTTCTTTCTAGTACCTGTACCTCTATGAGAAGCAATTCTTTCGAGATTTTGGGCCTTTTTACTATTCCAATACGGTGGACCTGACTTACGACTATTCGCCTACACATTGGTTATATCATGGTGGCTTAGTTTCTTGACATAGGTAGCCACATAGGTTACTTGCAGGGGTTATTCTGCAAGTACCCTGGGTCAGATAAGGATCTAACAACACAAAACCTTTATGGAGGATTACCACTCTGGGGGGATCTGACCGGCTAGTTTTTAAGCCCAAGAGGGCCCTTATAATTGATTATGATACCTCTGATATTTTGCAAGGAGTCTCAGGCCCCTCTTAGGTGAGGCATACATACTTTAGGGAGGGAGGCCCATTCCAACCACTTTATCATGTTTGTGTGAATATTGGTATTTTGTTTATTTTGGTGTTCTCTTTGATTGTTAGTTGGCCTTAGGATTGTTTTTATATCTAAAGTCTTGATTCATCGTAGAGACATACCAACTTCCTCGCAGGTCTCATCATTTGTTAAAGTTACCACCATATCTTGAGTCTTTTCCTTCTAAAAGGCATANATGGTACACACACCTTCACCTACCAAACTTATGGTCATACAAGTATGAGTATTGAGTCAAGTCAGAAAGACATTGGGAGTCCTTCAACTCCCATACCTACTATAATTATTGTTACTCCTTCGACACCTTCAACCACCATGGTTGCAGTGTCGGAGGTTCCCATCATCACTCTTGTCCAACCTATATTTAAAACTCAACCTATAATCATGAACCCTTTTGGGCCTCTCTTTCATTCACTGGGATAAAATACTCAGTCCATCCCTATGGCCTGTAGCCCTTTTTCTTATGGAATGTCGAATTTCACATCACAATTTTCAACCTCCATTCTAGCATCTAATCTGAATACTAGTATTGGACTTGGGGGCATGGCTCCTCCGCATATTTCATTCTCGTTTGGTGGTTATCATATTCATCAAACGACACCTATGGTTGGAATCCTACCTTATTTTCACCCTGATTCTAATCCTGGTCTTAATGCTCCTAGATGGAGTAGTCAAACTAGTAGACAAGTTGTTGCATATGTTTCATCCTTTACACCTACCTCCTCCACACTGATTTCGAACAACATGTTTGTCATGATGAATCCACCTCTATCCTCTTGATTCACACCCAGAGGTCATCAGTTTCACACATTGGGAAACCTCCAACCTGGAGCTACTCTGGCTGGGGGAAATATTTACAATCCTCATCATAACATTCATACTAGAATGGTTCCCAACCAACCCTTTATGAATCAGTTCGGAGGAGAGTTTTACAATCCCGGAAAAGGCCATGGTGCATACTAGAACCCTGGATAGCCTATGATTCCCCAGCAATAATCTTTCTCGGGAGCTTGGGGACATATGTTGCAACCCTGTCTCCCTTTTCTGACCACACTCAATTTTCTAGACTTGTCAATATTAATGAATGACCCGGTGCACCATGACCCGACATGGCCCCCTGTCCCCACCAAGCTTCCTTTGGATATTCTGAAATTTGAGGGAAAGACTGGTGAGGATCCCAGTGATCACGTCAATAATTTTCATATTTGGCACTCTTCTAATTCCCTTAATGACAATTCTATTCANCGTACAAAACTTTTAAACAAATGGTTTTAGTCTTCCTCAATCACTTTCAATTGTCGATTCATTACGATGCTGACATAGAAATTCTATCGGCCTTCCACCAGGAGAAAGCCACTCATATCTCGGACCACATCCAACAGTGGCATAGACAGAAGAGGTTGACAAGGCCTACATACCTCCAGAGTTCATGTTGGAATGGTTCCTTAATTATTTACAGCCTTATAATTCGAAGGATTTTTCTACATCCGGAGATACATCTGAGGAAGAAGAAATTTTTAAAGCCCAACAGCTAGATCTTATATATGCTTAGTCTGGGATGTTATACAAAATTCTTTATGATGCATCGAGGTCAAGTTACGACCCTATACAAAAGCTCGAGCCTCATGTCGATGGCATTGTAGGCTCCACAAATGTTAAATATACAGACTTGGTGACAAGCCAGTTGAAAGAGTTGTCTCTAAACCAGTCTGTGGGAGGGAAAGCTTTGTCTATTTCCTCCACTCCCACTTAGTCAGTGGATTTACATTCTGTGCAATCGTCGACCAACTCGAATGGTAACCAACAACCAGGAGGGAATAAATGGAAAGGAAGTGGTAACAATCGTAAGGGATGGAGGAATAATAATAATAATAAACCCAAGGACAACATTAACAATGAGAAATTTAATAATAATTTTGTTGAGGGAAAGAAATAAAGGCGAAAGGTGAAATTTCCTTGCAAGCTTTGTACTAATGATCACCTTACCCACTTCCGCGCCAAAATCGCAAAAGTTGCGATTATTTTATCTCTACCGCCCGTTGTGCTTACTAATCCTTTTCATCATAATCATCACATGGCCTCGAGATCCTATAATGACAGAAATGCGATGAGTGGAAGTGAAAACCCACCGACATAAGATGGTGACCATCTATGCATCAATATGGTCAAGTCTCTAGTTAATGTAGCCACTCAGTCTTGCAATTACAGTTCTTCACAGGTTGTTCTAGGTCTAGAGTATCCCCCTCCTCTGGAGACACCTTTACAGATCGAAAAACCAGAGCCCCTACCTCGTATTCCGAAAGGATTATTCAAACACTCTATGTGCAACCCTAATGTTAGAGTTTCCCAGAATTACTCTACTATTGAGGATCTAGGTCAACCCCCTTGCGTGGTGTTAGCTATGGAGGTACTCCAGACATGTCCTTCACATAGGAATTCTATTTTATTTGTGTTAGGATCTCCAGACCCCTATGGCTCTAAGGATATCGAGTTTGATGTCACAGATGTGAAGCATCACTTGCCTTACCACGTTTCCTTTCAAATCCATGTGGATTACTCAAAGTATACCATCAAACATGTTGTTATTGATGAAGGTTTCCAACATGTGTGATGTCCCTAACCTTTTGGAAATTCATTGACTCTCTAACCCTCTCTCAATCTTCGACCATGTTGACCGCATTTGATGGTCATTCTTTCCATCCCCACGGTATTATTCTTGCCTTTCCGGTCCACCTAGGTTGGAGGACAGTAGAGGTGGATGTCGAGGTCGTTGATGCGGCCCTTGACTATAACTTATTACTAGGGCATAACTGGATTCAGGATATGATTGTATTCGTATCGTCCTTCTTTTGTACTTTATGTTTTCCTCACAATTGGAAAACCTTGATGATCGATCAGTTGTCCTTTGAGTATACTAGACCCAATGCATCAGTTGGACCATCAATCCCCATGACTGATAATTCTCTGCCGACAACTAAGAATATTGGTGTCAAAATGTATTCCTCCCTTATGGGTACCTTTGATTTCATTGCACCAATTCATCATATCTATGCCATATCTAGTAGGTCTTCTTCGTCAATGAGGTTCATTCCTTTTCTCACTTAATATTTTAATGATCCTTGGACCCTACCTTTCCCGAATTTGTCTTTTGGAGGTCAATCACATATTGGAATGGAAATTCCACTATCGGCAACACAGATAGCGTATCAGGTTGTTCTTGACTCTACTTTTGACCAAGATCTTGTCTCCTCGCAGATGGATGAGGAGGATCTTGTTCTCTGCCCCATATGGGCCACTTCATCATCTTTCTCATGGGATTGCCTCGACGACACTTTACCTTCATATGAAGAAATCTTAGAGGCCATGAGTGGTTCCGATAGGCCATGAGATGATATTCATCATCACTCTTACTTTCTCCCACAACTTGTTAGGATTCAACAAAACGATTTTAGATCCACTTTGAGAGATATAGTCGGTCACGCCATAGTTCCACTTGATATGCATGACATTTATGCTGAAGGAAACATGGAGAGTATCTCTCCTACCGTCACGATCGATATCTCTCGTATTCTTGGTAAATTTGAAAATGTATATATCTGTGTGGATTGTTCGCTTGAAGAAATTCAGATCTACACCAAGCTCTTCAAGTAATTTTGTGATGTATTTTCTTTTTCATATGAAGAGATGTCGCGAATCGACCCTTGAATTGTCGAACATGAGATTAAAACCTACCCGGATGTTAATCCTATTCGAAAAATACTTAGATTTGTTAATCCCAGGAAGGCCCCTACTATTAAGGTAGAGGTGGAGAAAATACTGAATGTTGGTTTTATATACCTAGTGCCCTTGACTAAATGGGTATCCAATCTCGTTCTCGTAAATAAGAAACAAGTAACCACCCATGTGTTCATGGGCTTTAGAGACTTGAATAAGGAATGTCCTAAAGACAACTTCTTGACACCCTTCATTGATCAGATTCCCAATGAGTGTGTGGGAAGTGAGGTTTTTTCTTTTATGAAAATATTTTCAAGATACAACCAAATTCAGATTAAACTCAAGGATCAACATAAGACAACATTTATTTGTCCTTGGGGTACATTTTCATATTGGAAATTTCCTTTCAACCTTAAAAACATCAGAGAAACCTTCCAATGAGCCATGACCTTCTCTTTTTATGATCTCAAGCATATAGTCGAAGCTTACCTTGATGATCTCGTTGCTCACTCTCGCAAGATACTATATCACTTTACCCACCTTCCGCTAGTTTTTTAAATATGTCGCTATTATCCCATCCATTTGAACCCTCATAAGTGCATCTTTTGCGTGAGGTCGGGTCGTCTATTAGGATTCTTAGTTTTTGAGTCTGGGATAATGGTGGATCCTTTAAATGTTGAGGAAATACTTCAATTGCCTTCCCTGTGCAACATTCGTCAGCTTCAAGGTTTACAGAGGAAACACAACTTCTTACATCGGTTTATAGTAAACTATGCCAATATTACTAAGGGTTTCATGCATCTCTTGAGGAAGGACACTCTGTTTATATGGGATGAGCAAGCCCAGGAATCCTTTGATGCTCTGAAGCAATCCTTGGTATCGACGCCTCTGTTGAAACCTTTGGACTATAGTAGAGATTACTTTCTTTATATTGTCGCACTTGAAGGGATGGTTGTATGGTTTTAGTTCAGGAAGATGATGAGCTCCATGAGCACATTGTTTACTATCTTAGTTGAAACCTAGTCGGCCCTGAACTCAAGTATTCTCATGTTGAGAAGCTAGCTTTAGATGTCGTTCACGCAGTTCAACGATTACGGCACTGTATATTGCTTTGCAAAACTACCTTAGTTGTTGATGTCAACCCATTTAAATACTTCCTTACTAGGCATATCATAGGTGGGGGGGGTATAATAAATGGATTGTCATGTTGCAAGAGTTTGACCTTGATTTTGCTTCGACAAAATCCAAGAAATCACTAGTTTTTGTCGAGTTAATATCAAAATTCCCTCATTTAGATGAGGACATTATTCATGTCAATTCATTTTTGGATGAACACATTTTCCTTATCTCGTCATCGAACCCCTAGTATGGATACATTTTGATCTACCTTCAAACCTTGAAGTTCCCTCAGCATCTTTCGAGAGATGATCGACAGCGTATAAGATATCAAGCTAAGAACTACCTTATCGTCAGCAAAACTTTGTATCTCCACGGCGTAGATAATATATTGCGTCGTTGAGACTCGTGAAGAGGATGAGTTTGTTCTTAATGATTGTCACAGTGGGGCTTCTGGTGGTCATCTATCCAGGATTGCGACAACCCAGAAGATTTTGCAAGCTAGTTATTTTTGGTTGTCTATTTTTAAATATTGTGTTGAAGAAGTCAAGAAGTATCACCCCTGCCAGGTGTTCACTTAGAATATGTGCTCGTATCCAACCCCTCTTCACCCAATCATCACCTTCAGTCCCTTCACCAAGTGGGGGGTGGATTTTGTGGATTTCAACCCAACTTCGATTGGGGGGCATCAACACATTATCATGGTTGTATACTACTTTACTAAGTTGGTCGAGGACATGCCTACAATTAAATTTGATGGTAAGATTTCTGGATTTTTCCTTGTTCAATCAAATCATAGCCAAGTTCGAAATCCAGAGTGAGATTTTCATTGATCATGGTAGCCACTTTCAGAATGAAATGATGAAATAATTAGCATCGAAACTAGGGTTTAAACATGGTCATTCTTCCCCTTATTACTCCTAGGAAAATGGACAAGTAGAGGCCGTGAACAAGTCTTTGAAGACCATTTTGCAGAAAGTTGTTAGCCAAAGAAATTCTGACTGGCATATCATACTTTACCTTGCACTTTGGGCATACCAAACCTTGGTTAAGACTTCCACTAGTTTTTCTCCATTTTAGTTAGTACACGGTGTGGAGTTGATTCTTCCTATTGAATGTGAAATCCCTTCTCTTCGACTGGCAGTTAAGCTCCTACCTGACACTTTCAAGCTCAAAGAATGCCTCATATGACTAAAGAGCCTATATGAGCAACATCAAGATGCCTCTACGACTATCGAAGAAAATAAATGACATTCAAGGTCTAGTATGATAAGTTTGTTTGTCCTTGGCAATACACTAAGGGTGACTTGGTCCTCCTGTATGACCAAGCTAAAGAACCACTGGGGGAAGGAAATTTCAACCCCATGTGGCATGGTCCTTATATCGTGCGACATGTCTTAGAAAAAGGAGCCTACGAATTAGAATATTATGAAGGGAATATGTTGGATGAGCCTAGGAATGGGCTCTACTTGAAAAGATATTACGCTTGATCCCCAAGTTTGGGCATAACTCTTTGTATACTAATGTATTTTAGTGTATATATATCTTTTCCTTTGTGTCATCGGCTTGCTTATCAAGTTTTCCCTTGGTTAGCAGATATCAATGGAGTCGTCAGTTTTCTTAGGATTCGCACACAGTTTCAGTCATCAGTTTTCTTGGGATTCACACACAGTTTCAGTCGTCATACACATAACTTGGCTTCTGTCGTTTAGGTCGTTTACTCACTCGAGGGTTAACCGATGTCTTCAGGTGGCATTTGTCTAAGGCCATCAACGAATAATGTGGTCGAATATAGCGTCGTTATAGATCTTTTATGCGATGTCGTTTCACATGGTATTCATTATTTAGTTCGCCTGGACTCCTAGATAGTAGTATGTCAGTTGAATGTCAGTTACTGTGTGCAAGACCCTACTCTACTCCGACGAATCCTATGGGTACGAATTTTGGAATGACATTTTGATTTTATTACTTATTATCACATAACTATAAGTTCTAATTATGTATTTGATGCATACACTAATTATGTTTTAGATTGGAATTTGTCACATAACTAAAGAAGATAAAAGACATTCACCAATGTACACATTGTAATATAAGTATAGCCAAAGACCAATTTTTTTTATATTTCATCTCTCCAAAAAATATGGTGTCATAGTAAAAAATTGGGGCTCACACCCTCAAAATACATATACGACTGATCAATACAATAACCATAAAATCTATGCATGTGGTGTCGTATGTGTGTCATGATAACATAGTACGACGTTTGTGATATGCTAGAAGAGTCACACCCAAGCATGAGGCACACCTACCACCTATCTCTACATCACCTCTGGTAGATCCTCTACCTGAACCATGGGAATTCTTTGCATCAAACAAGATAGGTTTCCTTATATGTTTTGAATCACTCTTTGAGCGTCTCCTCCCGCTGGCTCATCCCCCCAATATCTCCACCAATTTCATGGGAGTTTGTATGGCCTACACGGATCCACATCTACATAAAAATACATGTTTGAGTTAGTAATTGACATCATCCAAAAAGTATTTTTGTTTGTTTTTCTACAAAAATATAAAAAATTGACATATTCAAAAAAAAAAATTCATACCTATGTCTCTATAGGTGGAACCTGGTGGTAATGGAATGTATGGATCTCCTATGAAGTCGATCCCTACATATGGGTATTTGTCCATAACTATCACCTTTCGACGCCAGCAGAAGAAAAACTCATTGTTGTAGGGTGTTGTTACCCTACCACCCCCCAACCACATCATCATCTCGGTCCACCGTGCCATGGATGGATCGCGAAGTTCATGCAGGAAAATATTTACTCTAGGGCCCAAAACTAGAACCTGCTTGAAGAAAAAAATACATCAGATAGACGCAAACTCGAAGTTCCTCTTTCTACCTTGTTTGTAGTCTGTTAGTTGGCTCTTCATTTTGACCAGTAGTGAGGTGCACAAGTCGTAAATCGTGGTTCGCAAGAACTCCATCGAGTAGAACATAAGTGGCCTCGATACCTAATGCAACAAGGCCGACCCTGTGATCCATGTCAGCACTAGGACAATGATATTGAGAATCAGAGTGTTGATCACTTTGATTGTGAGTTGGCTCCCTACCTTCTTGGTCCCTGCAATGCAATGAGTGGATATGTAGTCATCTATATTCATGCCACTCCCAACTCCCCGGGATTTAAGGTTCACCACCTCACCCCCAACATTACAATCATGTTAGAAAGTATATGTCCTCGACTTCAATCCTCAATGGTTTCCCATCGAGGTTGAAGGCCTTTGTATCTAGATCCCAATAGTTCACCAGCATCTAGAGCAGTCTCACTTGAGCCCTCATGCCTTTGAGAGCCCAAAATTTGTATGTCCCACATCTTCTTAATGCCATTTGGGCCTCTGTATCTCTTTCTACTAGAGCATCAACCTCTTCATGCTCTCTTTCTCTCCACTCTAGCACCATCCTGAAAGTTTAAAATCAATTTTTGAGTTAACATCATTTTAAAAATTCAACTCATGGAATTGTACGTGAGTTTCATCTTACACAGTCGTGTATAGAGTTGCATATACGCGATATGTTTTGATAACAATCATGTATAGGGATGTGTATACGCTACCTGATGATCTACAACTTGCGTATAGCCTAGTTTCTAATTTATGCCTTAAAATACTCAAGAATTGTAGCCTAAATTAAAATTTTAAACCAATAGAAATTAAGAGAAGGGAAAGAAGACTTACTTGGTCCAGACGGTTGTTAATTCCATTACTCGTATCTCCCACAATAGGTAGTTAAGAATCAGGGGGAATTTGGTCCAAAATGCACTATTTGGGTACAAAATACAAATGATATGGTAAACTGGTTATTTTTTACTATTTATAAAAAACAAATTACCCACTTTACATAGTTTTTGCTAAATATTTTTTCCTAGTGGACTAATAATACAATGGATGGAGTTGGATTTACTAGTTTTATCCATGGATTCTTATGGTTTCTAGCATCATGTCGCTTGTTCATAACTTTGGCAGGTATTTTCATTAACGAGCATATAGGATAGGTCATCACTCTATTTTTCACACTTGCATTAGCCTATAACTGCAATTTGTATTTCTTAGGTACGAACCCATTTATTAGTGACACATAACCTTCTTTCTGCTACTAGAAGTGTCATTATTGAATGGTAGAGACTTACCAAACATGGGTTCCCTAGTTAGAACCTTTGTTCCATTCGGTGCCCATGTAGAGATTTTTTTCGTAGGAATAAGAGTCCCTTATAGTTAATATATGACTTTGCGTTTGAACCTCATTTCTTACTCACAATCATGTTGAACTATACGTATGGGATTCCCAACAAGTATTATTTAATCTCTTTTCTGACTCACTCAAAAATCAAAAAGATTGTCTAGTGAACTTGTCTCTTTCACACTCATAAATTGGATTTGAAAGGATGTTTATTTGGTGTAAGTTTAACCCTTTTTCAAACCAAATGGACTAAATTTACAAAAAAGGACATTTTGTGGAGTTAAGTTGTAATTTCATCTCATTCTCTTGCTTGCAGTATTG
>SNQJ01S0010212.1:0-30746 GCA_010110895.2 Picea sitchensis | reverse complement strand
ATCTCATGTTGGCATCATTCGTGTCGCCTTTGAACAAAGAAAAAACTTTTGAGTCCACTTGTCATCAAAATTTTTTGTTTACCATGACCTTAGTAAGTTGAGCTTGTTACTTAGAGTTTACTCCCCCGACTAGTTACTCTTCCAGTCCCTATGGATATTTCAATTGGTGTCTCCTGCATCACAAAGTTTCATCATTAAGTGTATGTTTCCAAAGTCATCCATATGTCTCATGTTCTTGTTCAAAGGATGTCTATCAGCCTGTGTCATCGATTTCTCAGAACTCTTGACTTTGCATGTCGTCCATACCCTCAGAATTACATGAAGTTGTAGTCCTACCATGCACCCTAGTCCTATTTTCCTTATGGGTAGGTAACCTTGAGCCCAACAGTCGACATCTCCTCATTGATTGATGACTAGGGGGTTTCCCTTGTGTTCGACGGCAATAAATCTATTCACACATTGGGATTTGCGTAGTTTCCTAGATTCCATTAGCCTTATTGGTGGTTTCCTCACCTTTGTCGACAATTTTCCGTATTGGCTTCTATTCAGAGGGTATTTTTCGTGCACTGCTTGCATCTAGTCCATGTGAAAGACACACATGGTCGTTGGTTCCTGAACATGTTCTTCATCTAAGTTCCTTCAAATCATCAAGCTACTACTTTGTACCTCATGCTAAATGATGAGAGATTCCTTAATGCTCTCCTTTCAACGTGTCTCCTTCCATCGAATTCAACCCATCTATTCAGGAAACAAGACCTAGAGTCCTATGAGTACCTTGACCCTTATAGTCATCAATGGTAGGTTTTCTCGCCATCGACAGTAGGGAATATGTAAATGTCTCTTGATTTATGGATTCTTCAAGTGTTCGACCTCAACACCTTTATTCACACTTGTAAAAATGTACTTGGTGCCTTGATACATACTTTCATTATCGATAGGTTGTCTCGCGTTTGTTAATGGTATACCTTAATGACCGCTAATCAAATGAAGTCTCATTGTGTTCAACCTCAAGGTCTTTATTCACGCGATGTAGACTTGCACCTTTGGACGATCATGTAGAAGACTTGAAGACATCAGTTCATAGTCGCATATTTCTTGAGTTGTTGATATCATTCATTGGACGAGTACCTATATGACTTTAGTGATCATGGGAGATCAGATTGTACTCCAGTGTATACAAATATCTTCAAATTGGTTTTGAGACTGGTTTTCACTATGCCTTATTTGTGACTATGAAATCCTTTGGCATGTATATACCCTTGTATTTCCTATTCATGGCCATGAACAGTTGTTTGGAATATTTCCACATGGATCTGTAGTGTAATTCAAATTGGCATCCATGTGTACAAAGTCATTTTAGAATGTAATGTTCTTATGAGAAACTAGTTCATCCAGTTGGGTCTCCATTACTCCACTTCTGGGAATTATAATGTATTTCGGCCATCGCAGATACTCCTCTAACCTCACACATTAGGGGGCATCCATTATAGTAATATTTTCCTCACCCCATACAACTTGCTTAGAAGGCCTTTTCCATTTCCCTATGCAAACTTGAAGTCCCTTTTTTCATTTCCAAGAGATAAAAATTGTATTTTTCCACATATACATACCCTAACAGCTATACAACATGCATATACACAGGTTTCACCATTACAACCCGTGTACATAGGGTTTTATGCCCAAAATTAAAAAATGGTGTTGGGTTTCCATGTCATGTCATGGGATCCATGATCCTTGACCTTCCATATACTAGAAACGTTATGACTTGGCCCTTCAATTCCATTTGAAGGCTATAAATGGGCCATATCCAAGCCGTGGAAAAGAGGAGAAGAATTCAACTTTGAGAGAAAATTTAATCTAGAAAAAATTATTCACTTCATATTGAGTATGCATCCCTTTGTCCTTTTAAGTCTAAACACATTGATCAACCCCCAAGCTTTTCCCTATTTGATGGAGAACCTCATTGTCTCTCTTATATGAGCTTGCCTTTGGTGGAGGGTTGAAGTGGTGGAGGCCCAGCTGGAAGGGACTTAGTTTCTTGGTTCAGAACGTGTCGACATGAAATTTTGTCATTCATACACTTCTATTGATTACATTTTAATAGAAATACTCTTTTCTCGTCCAATTAATGTCTTGCAAATATTTAAATTTCTATTCTATGGGCATATTTGTTACAAATATTGATGGATTATGCTATTATATGTGCTAACTTTATATATTATCACCATATGATTGTGTATTTTGGTTTTTGAGGATAAGTTACAGGTGTATTTCTTTGAGTCAAGTGCTCAACGACGGACTTCATCGAATGTCTAGACAAGGTAGGCTCTTTATCTTGTCTTGTTAGCATATCTTTTTATATATCATACTTGATATTAGAGTTGATTTTTGCAGTAATTTCCATCTCTTGTGGTTTACCCCATGCCATAGAGTAATTTTCCTCAAAACACCATGCAGTTGTCTCTACGCTACAATATGTAATCGGTTTTTTCTCTGCCCATATTGTCAAGTAGTCTGTCATGGTAATTATGTACATATCTCTTGATCTCCTTGTTGGTGGATTAATTGGTCCAATAAAATCTACTTCCCTTTTTTCAAATGCCTGCAAGGGGACTTGCGGATTCAAAGGCATCTCATCCCTTCACGACAACCTTCCTACTCTCACACAAGCATCGCAGATCTAATAATATTGAAGAATAGTGTAAGTTATTTTGATATATTATTAAAATCAAGGTAGATCTATCTTAACTCTTGATTTATCATATCTAGAGAGACATCAAATTCCTTATATGTGTGTGTGTGTGTGTGTGTGTGTGTGTGTGTGTGCCACATGTCAACTCCATATTGAGCATGGAAGGAATTGCACATCCCCCTCATACTCAACCCACCATTCAAATTTTTTATATGTGTAATTCTTCATTGCTTATTGATATTGAAATATTTAGTTGTTACTAATATTTTTTTAGGTGATGTGTTAATTTTGTGTAACGCCCCATATTTTGGCTTTAGGTAGTTAGAAATTTGATTTTTCTCATCTTAGTAATTCATCTCTTAACAACTATTTGGACTCAACAATATTGATATAGACATGTGAGAAGTGTACATCTTGACATAGTTATGTGTTTCATACTATTATTTTAATTGTTATATGCTCATGATGATGATAACTCTTTGATTTGCTTAAACATGCAAATTAAGATGTGGAATTTAGGTACATGGATATCGATTCAAAGTTATGTTGAGAATGCATAACAGATGTAAGACATGATAAAAATAAACATACATTTCTTAAATTGAACGTCAATGCATATATGGATTCTTATATAAAATTATGATGTATATACATGGATATGAGTTATTAGTAAATTAACCTATAGGTTGATGAGCTATGTGATAGCCAAATGACTACAATGATGAGGTAACATGGATGTCGTAGACATCAAGAAGATAGTGAATGCTATAAATTATGATTATTATTTAATATATGATTCGAAATATTGCTATGATTTGTGGTAAGTGTAATTTTGACAGGACACACGGCTTTCCCAGAGTGGTTGTTTGATGACGTGACTTTAAGAACAGTAGTTTCACAATAGGGATTGATATAGGGTGTTGACCCTAGTTCTACAAGGAGGGGTGGAGGTATTTCCCACTATTTATCCTCTAAAACCTAGAGTCATGGGAGGGTTGTTTGAAGTCACGCTCCCCTAGACGTGTGATGATGACTGCTAGTTGCTTGTTGGGGAAGCTTGGTCGAGATGTATGACACTTCCGATTACGAGTTCTATCTGGAGTTAGGTCAATATAGTTGATGCTCCATATTATTCCAACATAGGAAAGGATAGGATGGAAGATGGAAGTAGGTTAGGAAGGAAGGATGCTTCGATGTTAGTTGAGAATACTGATTGGGGATTAGATATGCCACTATTGTTTACTCACTTGGTTCCTACCATGTTTAAAACCCTCTTTGATTTCCTATTGATATTTTAAGTGTGATAATGAGTTATTGATGAATTGATGTAATTTAGTTCGTTAAGATTATTAAATGATGCATTACTTGATTTGTTGTCCTACATGTCTTGGTGATCATATAGGAACTATGCACTAGAGGCAATGATTGTTTATCATTAGTACATACATGAGATATGTGTCTGCTAGCTATTCACACATACCCTGCCAATGTACACTAGTATAAGTACTTAATGTATTAAATATTAAAGTAAATTATTAACTATTTAATTGAATGTTTATTGAATATGTAAATTATATTGCATACAAAATATCTAGAAGCATTAAATACCTTCTTGACTTTGATAGATGGTGGATATGATGAATTAAATGAGAATGGTGGGGTGTTATGTACATTCTGGGGGAAATTATCAAACAACATTTATTAGCTAGCATGAGAAGAAAGACTTTTCATTTTATTTATTGTTGTTTAATGCAAGTCATTTATATTTAGTTTTATTTTAATATTTTCCCAAAATATCTAGATAAGGGAGGTTGATAGATAATAATGAGGGTGGTTGAGGAGACTTGGGGAAGTGTGTATGGAAACTTGATAAATAGGGAGAAGAAGTAGAGAGGAGGGGGAGGTTTGAGCATGATGAGAGGTTGTGAAATTCTTGGAAGATATAATTCTTGTGATAGTTTTCTTTGAGAATTTGTTATTTGTTGTTCTTGGAGTCACGGGCACAGAGGGCCAAGAAACTGAAAGGTTTCTTGGAGATAGGAAGCCGGCTAGGCTCCTAGTTGGTAGGGAGGATTTTGATTTTTCACTCTGGGAAAGCGGGAAAATAATGCTTGGAAGCGCCCAGGACTACATTACAATGGATGAGCTTCAACAAGCTAAGGAGGAGGTATTTTTCGGTGGTATTTGGTTATTGATATTTTGTATATACTTTTTTTTTAAGATCTAAATCATAGAGTTAAGATATTACTTATTTCATCAGGTTATCTATATTTATCATTTAGCAAATGTAGAAGAATTGTATAAATGAAAATCAATGAAATTATGCTAAAATGAAGTTGTTATTGTGTATGTATAAAATGAAAGATTAGTTGTTTAACATCCTGGATGGGCGTTACATATGGTATTAGAGCCCGGTTTCAAAACTGAAACTTCAGCTTCACCACCCACAACACTGTGATTTTGTGTTTTTGATAACATGGTCTGGAAGTTCTCCAACCTCTTCATCAACAATCCAATTTACATCCGTATTGTTCTCACAGATGGTTTTGAAAATAAATTTGACCTCCTTCTCGAGAAATGGAATGCGTGTTAACAACACCTATATCAGAGCATGATGTCTTGAGTTGATTATCGCCATTAAGGGCTTGTGACGATCTTATGGTCCAAAGTTTATGAAATTTAACAAGAACTCGAATTTCACCAGAAAATCGATAATTTTGTAGCTTAAACCGTTACAGTTGCAAGAAATTGCTCTGATATAGGTTTTCCAAAGAAGATGTTGGATGCTAGTAGGTTACTATATCTTGGTCGTGGCACACCCCAAAAAAGATTCCTGCGGCACTTGAATCTCAAATCAAATGACATAAAAACTACCTTGAAATAACAATTCATGGAAAAATTCTTTCTCTGTAATTTCTGTATCCAGTTCCCAAACTTCCTTTCTCTTGGATGAGTCCCTGGGGAGCAGCCTAGGAAGCTATCATATGGGCATTAGCCAGAGACCTTGATTTCTTAATGGGTATTTCAAAAACTTTCTTGTGATTAAAATTAGTGAACTGGGCATATGGGGTTCGACATCGAGACCTTTCCACAGAGCTATAGTCTTGAAGGGGTCAGGCTAACCAGCTTGTCCAGCATAGTCTTCCATAGATTGTAGTTAACAATTGTCATGCTATAATTAACGCTATTAATGTTCAAGACTATCAGATGCAAGATGAGATACTCATCTCCACTGATATTAAGCAGAGGCAGAGCCGAAGCTATGTACACATTTTTACTGGAGATGGATGCTTCAAATGACCCCATTTTTTTTTTAATTCTTCCATCCGTGACAGTGACAACGATACGCACCTGTAGGAATGTTTTGTTCTGTAGCGAGGATCCTCTATTAGAGATTTTCTTGAAGCGGGCTACCCTTCAAAACCTAGAAGGAAATCAAAACTTGACTTTAGAATGGGAAGAAAAGGTGAAACATTGCATAGCCTACCATTATTTTCCAAGGACGAGCATGATTTATATGGAAAATGGTGGATGTAAGACTTTACTCACGTCTGGTCTCGTATTGAGACTGTTATCAAGGCACCGAAGAGGTCTTTTAAGTCTTCAAATTTGATTTTTGGTAGCTCACCATTGAACGTGCACCTCTATAATTCGTGGATGTCTTTTGGAGCCAAAATGATAGGAGAATTCGGGAATGTTGAAAGGTCGTCAAGTAACGGACAATAAGATACCGTCTGTACGTTCTGTGTCATATTGCATTCACTCTCGGTGGTCGTTTACAGACAGAAGTATCAGCGAGACGGAAATCAAGTTACAAAATCATTCGAAAAGAAGAGGCATGTCCAAGGCACCTCCAATCCAGGAAGACGACGGTGTACTCTGATACTCTATGATCTTCTCTTGGAGATAAGAAAGTTAGTAGTAGGAGATTCTGCAAAGAAGACGAAGGAGATCGAATTGGAGAGTGTGGTATTGAAATGAATGGAATGGAGTTGCAGTGCAAAAGAAGGCATAGTCAACACGCCAATTAAACTTTTCTTGACTTATTATGCCAAAAAAACTGGAATCCCGCATTTTTTTTAATTACACGAACTAGAGTGTGGCTTCTCTAGCCCGTAGCACTAGCGTGGGATTATTAATGATCTATCATGCTATTATTAAAAATTTGTCTGAATAAATTGGATTTAAAAGATTGAGTGAATAAATTGGCTTGTTGTGTAATTAATGCTCACGAAGATTGCATGAATAAATGGGTTGCTATTTCATTAATGCTCTGGTCTGAATAAATTGGATTTAAAAGATTGAGTGAATAAATTGGCTTGTTCTGTAATTAATGCTTAAGATGATTGCATGAATAAATCGGTTGCTATGTCATTAATGCTCATCCTGACCATATTGTACATTGTACTCATTGATTTCCATCCATTGTATCCATACTCACGAAATCATATCAATAGTTGGGGATTGACAACAACTTGGGAATTGATGGGGAATTGATTGTGAGACAATTCCTCACCTACTTCAACAAATATCTAGAACAAATATCTAGGGTATCTTGCTTCATTGACTTATCATCCCTACCTCATGATTGACACACTCATCATCCCTAATGCTAGTAAGGGAAAGTTCACACCTTTACTGTCCATGAAAGACTGGGAGAAGTGGGTAGAGTTCATTGAAAAAACGAACTACCTTCCTACCTATCTTTTAATATTCCATCGTACCTGTTGACACGAAGATTAAATTTTTCCACCCTTTAAAAATGAAGCTTCATCTTTTCCTAAGCCATGGAGCCGCCCTTAGTCCAAAATAGAAAGGATTCAGAATCACCCGTTCCTTTTTGGGTTTCGAAATTCGGTTCTTCTTGAGGTGTTATCTTCAACTATCCCTTTTTTCCTGGCGCTAAAATCCCGAAGCCATTTCAAAATATTAAGAAATATAAATTAAAGAGGGGGGGGAATGAACGTTACTTTTTCCGTTGTTTACCACAAAGAACTCTTTAATTCGTAATTAATCAAATCCCTAAACACAATTATCTCTCCCTTAGTATTTTGTGATTTGGTGTTCTCTCTGCTAAAGCATTTTCAAACTCTTCCCCTTCGAACTCCCAGTCCTTAATTTTCTGAAAAAGTAAAAATCAAAAAGTAATTGTCCACTAATCATGATTAATTAAAGTTTTTGAATACGAATGATTAGCATCTCACTAATCCCATCACAATTTCACGATCCAGGGTTTACTTGGGACATATCCCCTGATGACAGGATCCCCGAAGTTTCAAAATGCGAAATCGCATTTTCTTTAAACAAACCCTAAGATTAAAAGATTAAGTTGTTTTCAAAACATGATTAATGATTACTAAGCTGCTTTTCGCTTTTCGGGAATTAAGGAAGGCAATGATTTTTGGGTTTCCAGTTTCAAAATCATCGATATATGACAGTATTAATAATGGGTAAATGCAATTATTTCTTACGTGAATTCATATCTCTAAGCATATATTTCAAATTAAATCATTTATTTTTCATCGATGGTACCCGTACGCTCGCTACAGCACAAATTTAGAGATTAATAAAGTTCCTGTGTGTCGAAGTTCATTCTTAACCTTTACCTCTGTAGCGAGTCACATTTGTCTAGTTTTATACACTTTTCTCTATAAACAGGTTTCTGGTCCAGTATAACCACCATGGCACCCAAGAAGGCCACCAAGAAAAACGAGGAAATTGCAGAGGTCTTGAGTCTAGATGGAGATGTTGTATTTGATACAATACCACATGCCATCGATTCCATAAAATCCTGGAGGAAGATTTTCAAAACTCTCGATTATGAAATTAAGAACTTCCCCCATGACGCTGACAACAAACTCCGGGATATAGCGGAGTCTGAACTTCACAAGGTGGCTACGGGGCCGCGACTCTTGACTTACAACGACATGATCAGTTGGCCTTTAGAGCGAGAGGACATGCAGACGAGGAGCATTCTGGACAGTCGAGGGGTCGTCATCGACTCCTTCAAACCAGAACATATGCAAGTAATGTATAAACTGTCCTCCTATCCCAAATACATTTATAATAAAGATTTCATTAGTGATTTTCAGAGGAAAGAATGTTTTGAGTCAGACCAAACGTATCCTGACATAATAAAAGACTGGTGGAGAAACAAATCAAAATTCAGGGCCGACACACATGGTGTTTATGCCACAG
Organism: Picea sitchensis; assembly: GCA_010110895.2. Taxonomy (NCBI): domain Eukaryota; kingdom Viridiplantae; phylum Streptophyta; class Pinopsida; order Pinales; family Pinaceae; genus Picea; species Picea sitchensis. Next base: position 21,856 of record SNQJ01S0010212.1, on the reverse strand, counting down.
TGTCTTTATAAGAGTATATGGTTTATGTGGCGATGATGTTATGTAGGATTTTTGGTAAGGAAAGTCCTACCGACTTCCCATCGGAATGGGTACCTCTTTTGCATGAGGTCGCAGAAGGTTACAACTTCAATTGGGATAAGATTTTATCCGATAACATAGTGAGAGAGGTTATGGAATACTAGACTGCAAGATCAAAAGGCCAAACAATAGCTTTTTATATGACCGCATACATCATGGATGCTATATGCTTCTCAACTCCTTTCCCTTTGATGAATTGGAGTTGGAATCCGACTTCCCTGGAGCCTATTAATGAATATCCTTCTAAAATTTGGGAAGAAAATGCCAAAGATTCATTCTATCATATTTGTCATTTCGTGGTAATACCACTACACCAAATGTTATATGACTGTGCACCCCCCCCCGCATTTCAGAGTTGGTCATAGGGATCCTTCGGGCAATTGTTGATTGGTTTATAGAGGAGAATTTATCCTACATCAGAGTTTTTGGATGTTCGATTCCTCCACATGCACTCCCAAAATTCCTCCCTGATAGACTAGTGTGCAGGGAGGTAGTTTATTAAATAGTAACAGGTGGAATCAGGATAGAATTAAAGATAGCTCAAAAGAAATCATGGCCTATTTTTCCTGTTCAGATTGGAAAATTTTCACTTCTCAAATTGGGTCATTCCAATGTTGAAGCGGCAGCACTGGAGGGGGTCAAATTAGTAGAGCTCGAGCACAGGAAGCACGATCCTTACCAATTAGTGGGGAAACACATGGCCCACTGCAATATGAAAGCATATGAACATGAGGAGTCCCCTTGGGATGAAATGTTCAAAGACACTAAGACTTATAAATAGGTGTTACAACGAGTACAAACACTATCGTCCAACTTGCAAGCTAGTTTTTGGACCTCTCAGAAGCATAGACAGAGTGGTATGCCCAAAGTACTACAAGGATAAGCAATCATCCTTCCACAAGAAAAAGAAAATACTCCCCCAGGCTTCGAACAGGAAGCACAGGAGAAGGGAAATACCTACAAAGTCCCACGGGATACTGAAAGGCCCCGACAAAACAAAGAGACCTTACAGACAAAATAACCAAAGACAAAAGCAAAGAGGAGGTATGGGATACCTCCCGAGTCTAGCAATCTTACTCCCCCTTCATCACCTGTTGTTGATGTCAATATGCCTAAGGCAATAGAAGGGAAAGATTCTATAGAGCTAGGAAGTTCCATAGCTTCCATAACCCCCTTACAGTCTGCCTTTGGATTCCCATAGATAGGAGCCCTATTTGTTGATGACCTCACCTCTATCTCCATAGATGAGATTCCTCCTTCTGATTATTTTTTCAACAGAAAGGGGAAGGTTTTCCTGAAACAATAGATGTATATGAAGGAGGGGAGTATGGTAAAAAATCATAAAGTCTTGCTAGATGGACAGAATTTGGAGGAGGAGGATTTCACTACAGAGATAGCAGGTTCCATGGGAGCCATGGAAACAACAAATTTTTTTACCATGGGAAACATGAGAGCGAGAATAAAGAAGAGTAATAACATGATAGCTCAATTACAGGATCGGTTAAATAATGTTGATAAGAACATTAGATAAGAGGTGAGTAAAAGCTTGGAGCAAACCAGGGTTGTCGAAAGGCTAGAAATTCAATCACTCAAATCAAGCCTAGACGAAATGAACCAGAGGATACAAGCAAGTCAGGTGCAGGTTGCTCATCAAAAGGAGCATGCAAAACAATTACAAGCTAAGTTAAATTTGATGGAAGGCCAGGTTATAGATTTAAAGGATTTATAGACCCTCTCACTAGAAACGCATACAAAGATAGAAGTCGAGAAGTAGAGACTGATCTCCAAAATAGGGATCATCCATAATTACTTTCAAGAGGTAAGAAAATATCTTCATAATATTATTTTACTAGAAAAGGAAGCTAAAGAAGCAAGGAATACTTTCTAGAAAGCGGTTGTATGTTCAGGGAATAAAGAGGCGACGAAAAATCTAAATCTCTCTGTCATGGAAAAAATAAAAGGAGACATCATGCTCAAGGTATGGGAAACAAATATATCTGAGAGCAAGAAGATAGTCAAAGAAATCAAATATGATTGTGAAGGAATCTTCGATTCTTTGGATAAGAAAGCATTAGGCATTGAAAAAAATGACTTCTTCGAGTCACTGGGGAAAATAAACATTGAAAAACAACAGTTGGACTACAAAGAAGGTTTGAAGAAGATTTAGATTGAAATTTTACAATTGATGGAAATCGATGCCAACCTAATAAATAGATGGTTGGTACAGCCTAGTTTAAAATTGCAAGTGATCAAGTTTTCCGACCAAGGTTTTGAAGACCAGTTCCCAAAGGTACAAAGAAAGTTTTCTCTATTTGAGGCTAAAGATCTTCCAACACATCCTAGAAACTTTGTCCATTTTCTGGAGAAATGTATTGAATGGTAGCATCAAAGGAGGAAGAGACTTTGACTAAGCAATGAAGTATCGTTTGGAAACTCATCCTGTTGGAATGATAGATAAACAAAAGTTAATTGTGCAATGGTTAAGGTTGCAGTTTTGTAACTATTTTTCTCCTAGAAAGTAGGAGATTGTTAACCATCAAGTATGGATGACCATTGTATAAATACAGGGAATGAAGACTAAAACATGGATTTTTTATCTCTCTGAAAAAAAGATTGTTGACGAAGTAATTTTGAAGAGACTCTAAATTAATAGAAATGCAGATTGAAGATTCCAGATCTTGTGACTTCTGAGTTATGTGTTTCCCTATCATCTCATCTTTCTTATATATGTTTAATTGATGAATGCTTAGCTACAATTTAGTACAACCTCTACTGTGAAAATTATTATTCTTGTTATTTCAAATCATTTACAGTTTTTCCTCTGTATCTGTTATCAACAGATACAAGACCTGTAGATGTTTATATTTCAACATCATATGCTTCATTAACATTTTTCTCATTTCATAGTCTTTTATTACAATGTGAGATTCCTATGAAATTGATGCTTTACTTTGCTAATAGCTTTATGTTTTCTCCATATCATGCATGTTTCTTTTCTTTAAAATTTAACTTAGATACAAGAAAAGGCCTACAATTTGGTCATACTATTTATTTGTGTTTTGACATCATTCTCATTACATTGTGGAATAGAGATAACTAGCCTAAAAAGAAAACACAAAACTTTATCCTCTTTTACTTTCCTCCTTCATGATAGTACAAGTTGCAAGGCAGCCTAACATCGAGCCTGGTCTCTCGGATCAAACCAGCATTGCTCTAAATTTATTTAACACTATTTTACAAACAAAAAATAACCGGGTTAACTTAGAACATTCATGGGCAACAATTGAGAGCGATATCAATATCCAAAAAAACTAGGAATTTCAACAGAGACAGTTGAGAAACCGATAATAGCCTTTACCTTTTTATTAGTCTTTTTTCTATTCTTAGCTCCCTCTATTTTTTCAGATGCCTTGACAATATACTTTAAAGCCTTAAAGTATAAACTTAGGAACAACATCTTTTTGGCGTCGTTGCCGAGGAACGGAGAAACAAAGTTTTTTCCACAGGGAGAACGACATTGACACTTTCTTTCTTTGATAGTGAACAAAGTTTGAAAACCTTCTAAGGCTACCTTTATCTTTCACATGGCGACTCCGCATTGTTTAAGCTGGATCTTAACCAGAAAAAATCCAGACAACAAGCAAATTTCACCTTTTTCTGACCCTGAAAAAATTCTAAAATCAAGAAGATACTTCCGCCAGACTGTCTCATCCACAAATAAAAAATTTCGACCTAAGTTTACACAGTCTGACTCAGAAGAAATACCCTATTGATAAAGTCACACCCCCTGAATCGGATATGGTTCATCCGGTCTTTGAGACTAATGTTTTCTTATCCTTTTCCCACACCAATAGAAAACGAAGAGCTACCTCACTTCCTGTGGCGACTCATTCTCCCTCCCTTCTCGAAGTTCATTTTCCTACATTTCAAAACTCAAACAATTATCCTATATATCTTGACTCAACTTCTGTTGATTCTCCTGTATTGTCACCCTATGGTTCTGAAGGAACCAATCCACATTCCCCAAGCTCTTCTTTCTCAAGTTTCTTCCCCTTCAATAATTAGCTTCTTGAAACCCATCCTTACAACCCCCATAATTTAACCGTTAACTCCACAATGGCCGCGGTCGAAGGAGGTGGGGCTAGAGGTGTTGTCGCAGGTGGTCAAGGGGGAGGAGCGAGAGGCCAAGCACAACCTCTTCGGATATTTGCAAAATTTGTTGCAAGATATGCCCCTCTAGTTCTACCGGTCCCTCTCCATGATTTATCAGAAAATTACATGAAAAACCTGCCTAAGTTCACAGCAGAAGGCGACTTGACAGCAATCGAACACATAAAATTTTTCGATCAATTCGTTGACATTCTTGGATTGGAACATGAAGATGTTTACTCCAGACTCTTGGTTCAAACTTTTGAAGGGAAAGTAAGAAACTGGTTTCGAGGCCTAGCCGTCGGATCTATACTGTCATATGATGAAATTGAAAATGCTTTTATCAGACAATGGGGTGAACGGAAAGACCATCTTTATTATCTGACTGAATTTGGAGCTCTTCGAAAGAAAAACTCTGAATCGGTCCTCGAGTTTACACAATGGTTTAACAAATTGTACAATAAGATTCCAACCGAGGTCAAGCCCTCACAACCTGCAGTGAAAGTGACTTTCGCTGGAGCTTTTGACCCTGACTCCGCCATGTTATTAAGGGAGAGAAGATCAGTAGATCTTACCAAGATGCAAGATGATTCCCTCGAAATCGAATCTAATATGATGGAATCAAGAAATATGAGAGCTAAATTTGATACGGGAAACAAATAAATCAAGAGATACAGGGAGCAAGTAGCACCCTCTAGATCAGGAAGATCTTCAGAGGACAAAATGGACGATATGGCAAGAATCGTCAAAGAACTGTCAAACAAAATATCGAGAATCACCAAAAACAAATTAAGAATGAAGATCAAAAGATCCAAACTCCTTTTAAAAGTGAAAACTTTGTAGGAGGACAAGACTTGGAGGATTTTGAGGAGTTAGAAGAGGATATGAACAATCATGGCGATGACTACCTAAAACCTTACATAACACGAAACGATTATGAAAAGTCTTTGACTACAGAGTATGGGACCGAGAGTAGCAAGAATGAAAGTGTTTCAGAAGATTTGACCTATCAGGGAATAGCGGATGGGATAATGGTTGAAATTCACCAGAAATACAACATGAGACGTAGAAACAGGGTTTTCGTAACCGTTCGAGTTAAAAAAATATTGCCAAGGTCTGAAATTGATGAACCAGTTTCAAAAAATACTGAGAAACAGACTGAAGGGACTAAGGCCGCTAACATCCAGTTTACTAAAACAAAGACAGTGAAAACGCCACCCTTGAGAATGCAAAAACTAGATACCCCTGTTACCAAAACAAAGGCCCCTCAGCCAAGGAAAACTGAAAAGAAAGGGTCGGAGGTTCAAAACATGGAAATTGACAAAACCATTGGAAGTTTCAACCTAAAAAATGAAATCAATACGATCAAAATTCCTATTCCTCTTGTATAACTGGCTAAAAACCTAATATACTGAAAACAAATTGCTAAAATGATTAATTTTTCGGAAAATGAAAGTCAAGACGATGTTATAAACTTAGAGGATGAAAAAACTAACATAATTTTTGGCCCACACTTTGAAGGTGCCAAAGACATTGTTGTCCCTTTCTGCACTACTTTGATTGTTCTCGACCATCTACTCCATAACTGCATGTTATATTCTAGGGCATCTCACAATGTGATGCCTAAAGCAATCATGGATAGACTCAGCCTTGAAATCACCAAGCCTTATGGAGATTTATATTCTTTTGATTCGAGAAAATTCAAGTGTATAGGTATGATAAAGGACTTAGTTGTAAACCTTGCACAAGTACCTTCAAAAAGTGTTTTAATGGATGTAGTTGTCGCAGATATACCCAAAAACTATGGCATGCTCTTGTCCCGATCTTGGGGTGCCAAACTTGGAGCTTCCCTTCAACTTGATATGACGTACGCAACAATTCCAGTTTTCGGGGGGCAGTTCACGTGGATGGATAGGGAAACCAGGTTAGCATTTACGGTCAGTGATCCTCTCAGCCCAAACAATTATCATGTATATATTGTTGATCAGGATTTAGGTAATTGTATATTATCTATAGATGATGATGTGGATGTGTGTATAGAAGAAAATTGTACAGAAAACAAAAAAGAAAAATAACAAATAGAACAGGATGTGTATAACACTGGTGTTTGGAAAATGTTTTTTGACGGTGCCTCATCTTGTCTTGGAACTGGGGCTGGAGTAATTTTTGTGGCACTTGATAACCAATTCATTATCCCTTTTTCTTATAGGCTTCAATGGAACATAGAACACACCAATAACGTATGTGAGTATGAATCTCTAGTGTTAGGGTTAGAGGCCGCTAGGAAAATGAAAATTAAAAACTTGGAAGCTTTTGGTGACGCAGAGTTGATCGTGAGACAGGTTAATCACCAGTATCGGGCCAAACATCCTAGGTTAAGGTCATATCGAAATTGTGTTTGGGACCTAATCGAATTTTTTTTCTGCTCTATTAATGTTCATTTCGTCTCGAGAGCCAAAAATCAGCAAGCAGATGCTTTAGCCAAAGCAAGTTCGACTTTCGCACCTCCCACTGCTTTCAAACTTAAATATCATATAAAAATGAGAAATAGACCTTCCATACCCAATAACATACAACATTGGCAAGTCTTCGAGGACGATGAACAACTTCGAAAATTTCTAGAAACGATAGACGAGTTCGTTGAAACCCATGTCGAACAAGAGAACCAAAATGATCCTATTTGGATCATGCAGGAAGGGGAGGACCCCCAAGAGTTCCAGGATAAAATTGTAAATAACCGGATGTTGGTTTTAAAAAATAATCAGATACCCAAGGGCCTGATTCCCTTAGAAAGGATTTTTAGTCATGATGACATCCCTTTGAAGACTACCTTACAGCCTTAGCCGGAGGAAGTTGAAGATTGAAATATAGGTTCTGATGAGAGTCCTAGACTAGAGAAAGTGTACAGGTACCTGTCTCCCAAAATCAAGAGTAAATATGTTGAGTTGCTTAGAAAATACAAAGATGTTTTTGCTTGGTCTTATGACGAGTTGAGAACTTATCATACAACCATCATGGAACATAAAATCCCACTAAACATAGGTGTCAAATCTTTTAGACAGAAACTCAGGCAGATTAACCCTATCCTGTTACCGGTGATAGAAAAAGAAGTCAAAAAACTCTTGGATGCTAAAATCATAGTTCCACTGAGATACTCTGAGTGAGTAGCCAACTTAGTCCCAGTAAGAAAGAAAAACAGTGAGATCAGACTGTGCGTCGATTTCAGAAACCTGAATCGATCATCACTCAAAGACAATTACCCATTGCCTAAGATGGATCACGTCTTAGAAAAAGTAGTTAGAGCTAACTGAATTTCTATGATTGATGGTTTTTCAAGTTACAATCAGATCACAGTGCATCAAGACGATAAAGAAAAGACTCCTTTCACTACCCCATGGGGTACTTTTATGTACGATAAAATGCCTTTCAGTTTGATGAATGCAGGGCCTACTTTTCAGTGGTCCATGGATATCGCTTTCGTGGGTGAAAGGGATAATATTTTTGTTATCTACCTTGATGACCTGACCGTGTTCTCCAAATCTGATGCTGAACATCTAACGCACCTTAGGAAAACCTTTGAGAAATGACGAAAATTTGGTTTTTCACTCAACCCAAAGAAATCTCATTTCGCGATGCATGAAGGTAATCTCTTGGGCCATATCGTGTCTAAAGAAGGAATCAAAATTGATCCAAAAAGGTTTGAAGCAATAGACACTATAAATTTTCCTAGAAATGTAAAAGAAATCCAGTCTTTTTAAGGAAAAATAAATTTCTTGAGGAGATTCATTCCTAACTTCGCTGAGATTGTGAAATTGATAACAGATATGCCCAAAAAGGACAGTGAGGTGAGATGGACTAGCGAAGCCAAAGCATCATTTCAATGCATCAAGAAAGTAATAAGTGAAGCACCGGTCTTGGCAAGTCCAGATTACACAAAAGAGTTTTTGATTTTTTCTTTTGCCTCAGAACATACCATTGCAGTTGTCCTATTACAAGAAAACGAAGAAAGTTTTGAGCGGCCTATTGTGTTTTTTAGCAAAATCCTCAGAGATGTTGAGTTGAAATATGATATAATGGAGAAACAAGCCTAAGCAATGGTGAAAGATCTTAAGGCTTTCAAAACTTATGTGTTACATTCAAAGATCATAGCCTATGTACCCTCTAGCTCTATTAAAGACATCCTGGTGCAACCAGACAACGATGGAAGAAGAGGCAGGTGGTTAGCTAAGATCCAAGAGTTTGATCTAGAAATCAAGCCAACTAAAATTATCAAAGGTCAAGGTTTATCCAAATTTCTTACCGAATCAAATTTAAAAGCGCTTGGGATAAATCAGATGCAAGAGGACGAGGGATTCCTGGAAATAGACTAGCTTGATACCACTGTACCTACACCCGAAATCCAAGATAAGTTTTTGGCTTCAACCTGGTATCACGACATTGTCCATTACCTACTCACGTTTCAATGCCCTAGTGAGTTAACCCCATCAAAAACTAGGATGCTAAAGTTACATGTTGTAAAATACAGTATCATAGATGCTAAGTTGTTTTGGAAAGATTCCTTGGGTTTTCTACTAAGGTGCTTAGTTGAGAATGAAACAAAAGGGGTTATAGATGAGTTCTATGTCAGATTATGTGGAGGACATCATGCTTGGCGAGCAACAGTGTATAAAATCTTAAGAGTCAAATACTATTGTCCCAAATTGTTCACAGAAGTGAACACTAAAGTTCGAAATTGCATCCCATGCCAGTTGTTCATAGGAAAACAGAGAGTCCCAGCTTTACCCTTGATTCCAGTTAAAACCGAAGCCATGTTTCAGCAATGGGGGCTTGATTTCATTGGAGAAATTCATCCACACTCTAGTGCGCAACATAAATGGATCCTAACTTCTACTGATTATTTCACTAAGTGGGTAGAAGCTATCCCCACAAGGAATGCAACTGACTCAATAGTAATCAGTTTCTTGGAAGATAATATCTTATCTAGATTTGGTTGCCCTAAAAAAATAGTCACTGACAATGCGCAGACATTTAAATCGAGGGCCATGATATTTTTTTGTCAAAAACATAACATCATACTAGGGCACTCCACAACTTACTACCCACAAGGAAATGGTCTGGCTGAATCATCCAACAAAATCCTGATTACCATGATAAAAAAAGTTTTGACTGAAAACAAAAAAGTGTGGCATACCCATTTAAAATATGCTTTATGCGCCAACAGAATAAGTACCAAAAGATCAATCGGGATTTCCCCTTTCCAGATGGTATATTGCACTGATGTCATTTTGCCAATAAATCTTTCTCTGCCAGTAATGAAACTCTGGCAACATTCCAATGAAGAGCCCAATGACGTTACCAGGAGAATAAACTAGCTGGTTGAAGTCCAACAAAATAGGGTCGAAGTAAATGAAAGGTTGAAAAGGTATCAGGACAAAATGAAAGCCTTATTCGATCAGAAAGCGAAAGATAGAGAATTTCGCCCTGGCGACTTGGTCTTAAAATGGGAAGCTAGAAAGGAAGACGCTGGAAAACATGGCAAATTCGATCCAATCTGGTCTAGTCCATACAGAATTTCGGCCTTGGAAGGAAAAAATGCTTGGTTATTAGAAAACCTGGATGGAGACATTCTTAATGCCCCTGTAAATGGGTGGCATCTCAAACACTTCATGAAACAATGCGTTTTTAATTTATCATTGTATATACTAGTTTGTTTTCATGCTTTTTGTAAATAAAAATAAATAAATAAATATATATATATATATATATATATATATATATTTTAAAACATGCATATAAAATAAAATAAACAAAAGCTTCTTTCATGTCATTTCCTAAGGACTGTAATATTATGTTATTCGCAAGAAAATTTTATCGCGAGACAATGGACTTGAGGTACTGAAAGTCCTGAAATGCGTAGGTACTCATATCAAGCCTCTCACAATGAAAAAGGTAATGAACGAATAATCTTTGGACTGGCAATATAAGAGCTCATAAAGGTATGAAATCCCTTTTTTTTTTTAATTCTGGATAAAAACTCTGAAAAGTACAATAAATAAATCATTGTTGTTTAAAAATAAATATCTCTCTAAGAACATCCATATGTACAACATCTTGCCAAAACCCCTTTATCCTCCTCCTTGTCCACAGTAAAGCCTTTTCTCACCTGATCATAGACGTCTAATCAATGAAATTTCCTGACAACAGAGGGGTCTCGCTTCGGTCATTGGAAACTCTCGAACATATTTTCAAGAAAGAGAGCAGGTTGTGTTTTTTGTTTTTTTACTCTGGCTAGATCGTAAACATGTCTAGGTTAATCCTAACCTTATTAGTTATCCTAGCAAGAATAACTGATTGGTTTTTCTCAAGGAATTTCCCTAGACTAAAGGTCAAAAAGTTTTCGTTAAGAAGTTCTTTGAAACCCTTGATTTTTGAAGGTAGGCGAGAAGATTGACCCAAAGTGATTTAAATGAGTTTATAGACTTTGATCCTTTTTCAAACAGATATCTTCTCAAATGTATTTCATACTCATTGATTTCCCCCACTTCATATCTAAAAAAAAAATGTATACGAACAGATGGTGAAAGGAAATTCAATATTGATTCCCCTCATCTCAACATTTAAATGCTTGTGAAAAATGAAGTGGTGAAAGGAAATTCAATGTGGGAAGTCGGATAAATTCACCGGGGTACTGAACAGGCTCACTGGCAGTGAAGCAATATCCACATATCTGATAAAAGTTTTTATACGTGAGTTAATTGATACTCTGGTAATTTCTCCTCTTTTCAGTTGGATTCTATCATAGGTTTCTAAGATCTCCTTATCGGACATAGCGCAAATACTTTCCTTGATGCAAACAAAATCATGAAAAACCTGATAAGATTGATTAATAGGGTTTTGATTATCTTACACAGTTTTGAGGTAAGCTTTAGGATAAGAAATCTATTGAAAACCTAGCTTGGGATAGTCATAATTTTTGTTTTTGTAGAGTTTTCAAGGTTGATGTTGAGACCCTAATCTTGTTCATTTTTTTCTCCTTATTTGTTTCACAGAGCCAAATATTTGACTCCATTACCCAATGAAGGTACTTGGTCTACATGTTTTTCTCATCCCACAAGGAGACGAGATCCCTAGATGGAACCTAATGTTGACATGAAGATTATATTTTTCCACCCTTTAAAAATGAAGCTTCATCTTTTCCTAAGCCATGGAGCCACCCTTAGTCCAAAATAGAAAGGAGTCAGAATCACCCGTTCCTTTTCGGGTTTCGAAATTCGGTTCTTCTGGAGGTGTGATCTTCAACTATCCCTTTTTTCCCGGCGCCGAAATCCCGAAGCCATTTCAAAATATTAAGAAATATAAAGTAAAAAGGGGGGGAAAATGAATGTTCTTCCGTTGTTTACCACAAAGCACTCTTTAATTCATAATTAATCAAATCCCTAAACACAATTATCTCTCCCTTAGTATTTCGGGATTCGGTGTTCTCTCCACTAAAGAATTTTCAAACTCTTCTCCTTTGAACTCTCGGTCCTCGATTTTCCGAAAAAGTAAAAATTAAAAAGTAATTGTCCACTAATCATGATTAATTAAAGTTTTCTAATACAAATGATTAGTGCCTCGCTAATCCCATCGCAATTTCGTGATCCAGGGTTTACTTGGGACATATCCCCTGACGGCAAGATCCCTGAATTTTCGAAATGTGAAATCGCATTTTCTTTAAACAAACCCTAAGATTAAAAGATTAAGCTGTTTTCAAAACATGATTAATGATGACTAAGTTGTTTTTCGCTTTTTGGGAACTAAGGAAGGCAGGGATTTTTGGGTTTTCAGTTTCGAAATTGCGGATATATGACAGTATTAATAACGAGTAAATACAATTATTTTTGACGTGAATTCGTATATCTAAGCATATCTTTCAAATTAATCCATTTATTTTTCATCGATAGTACCAGTACGCTCACTACATCACAAATTTAGATATTAATAAAGGTCTTGTGTGTCGAAGTTCATTCTTAAACTTTACCTCTGTAGCGAGTCACATTTGTCCAATTTTATACACTTTTCTCTGTAAACAGGTTTCTGGTCTAGTATAACCACCATGGAGCCCAAGAGGGCCACCAAGAAAAATGAGGAAGTTGCAGAGGTCTCGAGTCCATATGGAGATGTTGTATCTGATACAATATCACATCCCATCAATTCCATAAAATCCTGGAGGCAGATTTTTGAAACTCTCAATTATGAGATGAAGAACTTTCCCCATGATGCCGACAACAAACTCTGGGATATAGCGGAGTCTGAACTTCACAAGGTGGCTACACGGTCATGACTCCTGACTTACAATGACATGATCAATTGGGCTTTAGAGCGAGCGAACGTACAGACGAGGAGCATTCTGGACAGTCGAGGGGTCGTCATCGGCTCCTTCAAACTAGAACATATACAAGTAATGTATAAATTGTCTTCCTATCCCAAATACATTTATAATAAAGATTTCATAAGTGCGTTTCAGAGGAAAGAATGTTTTGAGTCAGACCAAACATATCCTGACATAATAAAAGACTAGTGGAGAAAGAAAGAAAAATTCAAGGCCGACACACATCGTGTTTACACCACAGTGTCTTTAAATGAGTATATGGTTTATGTGGAGTTGATGTTATGTAGGCTTTTTGGTAAGGAAAGTCCTACCCACTTCCCAGTGGAATGGGTACCTCCTTTGCATGAGGCCACAGAAGGTTACAACTTCAATTGGGATAAGACTTTATCTGATAACATAGCGAGAGAGGTTATGGAATACCAGATTGCAAGATCGAAAGGCCAAACAATATCCTTTTATATGACCGCATACATCATGGATGCTATATGCTTCTCAACTCCTTTCCATTTGATGAATTGGAATTGGAATCTGACTTACCTGGAGCCTATTCATGAATATCATTCTAAAATTTCGAAAGAAAATGCCAAAGATTCATTCTATGGGATTTTTCATTTCGTGGTAATACCACTACACCAGATGCTATATGACTATGCACCCCCCCGCATTTCAGATTTGGTCATATCGATCCTTCGGGCAATTGCTGACTGGTTTATAGAGGAGAATTTCTCCTACATTAGAGTTTTCGGATGTTCGATTCCTCCACATGTGCTACCAAAATTCCCCCCTGATAGACTAGTGTGCAGGGAGGTATATTATCAAATAGTAACGGGTGGAATCGGGATAGAATTAAAGATAGCTCAAAAGAAATCTTGGCATGTTTTTCTCGTTCAAATTGGAAAATTTTCACTTCTCAACTTGGGTCATTCCAAGGTTGAATCAACAGGACTGGAGGGGGTCAAATTGGTAGACCGCGAGCACAGGAAGCACGATCCCTACCAATTAGTGGGGAAACACATGGACCATTGCAATATGAAAGCATATGAACATGAGGAGTCCCCTTGGGATGACATGTTCAAAGGGACTAAGACTTGTAAAGAGGTGTTAGAACAAGTACAGACATTGTCGTCCAACTTACAGGCCACTTTTCGGACCTTTAAAAGGCATAGACGGAGTGGTCTTCCCAAAGTACTGCAAGGAGAAGCAATCACCCTTCCCCAGGAACAAGAAAATACTCCCCCAAGCTTCGAAAAGGAAGCACAGGAGAAGGAAAATCTTGAAAAAGTCCCACAGGATACTAAAATCCCACCACAAAATAAAGAGGCCTTACAAACGAAAAAACCAGAGACAAAAGCAGAGAGAAGGTCCGGGATACCTCTCGAGTCCAGTAATCTTACTCCCCCTTCATCACCTGTTGTTGGTGTCAATATGCCTAAGGAAATAAAAGGGAAAGGATCTACAGAGCTAGGAAGTCCCATAGATTCCTTAACCCCCTTATAGTCCACCTTTGGATTCCCACAGACGGGAGCCCTATTTGTTGATGACCTCACCTCTATCTCCATAGATGAGATTCCTCCGTCTGATTATTTTTTTAGTAGAAAGAGGAAGGTTGTCCTGAAACAAGAGATGTATATGAAGGAGGGGAGTATGGTAAAAAAGAATAAAGTCTTGCTAGATGGACAGAATTTGGAGGAGGAGGATTTCACTATAGAGATAGCAGGTTCCATGGGAGCCATGGCAACAACAAATATTTTTACCGTGGGAAACATGAGAATGAGGATAAACAAGAGTAATAACATGATAGCTCAATTACAGGATCAGTTAAAGAATGATAAGAAGAACATCAAAGAAGAGGTGAGTAAAATCTTGGAGCAGACCAGGGTTGTCGAAAGGCTAGAAATTCAATCACTCAAATCAAGCCTGGACGAAATGAACCAGAGGATACAAGCAAGTTAGGTGCAGGTTGCTCAGCAAAAGGAGCATGCATAACAGTTATAGGCTAAGTTAAATTTCATGGAAGGTCGGGTTATAGATTTAAAGGATTTCCAAACCCTCTCGTCGGAAACGCATACAAAGATAGAAGCCGAGTAGCAGAGACTGATCTCCAAAATAGGGATCATCTAGAATTACTTTCAATAGGTAAGCAAATCTCTTGATAATATTATTTTACTAGAAAAGGAAGCTAAAGAAAGAAGGAATACTTTCCAGAAAGCGGTTTCATGTTCAAGGAATAAACAGGCGATGAAAAATCTAAAGCTCTTTGTCACGAAACAAATAAAAGGAGACATCATGCCCAAGGTATGGGAAACAAATATATCTGAGATCAAGAAGATAGTCAAAGAAATCAAATATGATTGTGAAGGAATCTTCGATTCTTTGGATAAGCAAGCATTAGGCATTGAAAAGAATGATTGCTTCAAGTCACTAGGGTAGATAAACATTGAAAAACAACAGTTGGATTGCAAAGAAGGTTTGAAGAAGATTCAGATTGAAATTTTGCAATTGAAGGAAATCGATGCCAACCTAATAAATAGATGGTTGGTACAACCCAGTTTAAAATTGCAAGTGATCAAGTTTTCCAACCAAGGTTTTGAAGACCAGTTCCCAAAGGTTTTGAAGATAAAGTTTTATCTATTTGAGGCTAAAGATCTTCCAACACCTCCTAGAAACTTTGTCCATTTTCTGGAGAAATGTATTAAATGTGTAGAATCAAAGGAGGAAGAGACTTCGACTAAGCAATGAAGGATCGTTTGGAAACTCATATTGTTGGAATGATAGATAAACAAAAGTTAATTGTGCAATAGTTAAGGTTGTCGTTTTGTAACTATTTTTCTCCTAGAAAGTAGGAGATTGTTAACCATCAAGTATGGATGACCATTGTATAAATACAGGGAACGAAGACTAAAACAAGGTTTTTTTATCTCTCTGAAAAAATATTGTTAACAAAGTAATTTTGAAGAGACTCTAAATTAATAGAAATGCAGATTGAAGATTCCAGATCTTGTGACTTCTGAGCTATGTGTTTCCCTATCATCTCATATTTCTTATATATGTTTAATTGATGAATGCTTAGCTACAATTTCGTACAACCTCTACTGTGAAAATTACTATTCTTGTTATTTCAAATCATTTATAGTTTTTCCTCTATATTTGTTATCAACAGTTACAAGACCTGTAGATATTTAGATTTCAACATCATATGCTTCATTAATATTTTTCTCATTTCATATTCTTCTGTTACAATGAAGTAATTTATCTCTCTGAAAAAATATTGTTAACGAAGTAATTTTGAAGAGACTCTAAATTAATAGAAATGCAGATTGAAGATTCCAGATCTTGTGACTTCTGAGCTATGTGTTTCCCTGTCATCTCATCTTTCTTATATATGTTTAATTGATTAATGCTTAGCTACAATTTAGTACAACCTCTACTGTGAAAATTATTATTCTTGTTATTTCAAATCATTTACAGTTTTTCCTCTATATTTGTTATCAATAGATACAAGACCTGTAGATATTTAGATTTCAACATCATATGCTTCATTAATATTTTCTCATTTCATATTCTTCTGTTACAATGTGAGATTCCTCTAAAATTGATGCCTCACTTTGCTAATAGCTTTATGTTTTTCTCCATATCATGCATGTTTCTTTTCTTTAAAATTTAACTCAGATACAAGAAAAGACCTACAATTTGGTCATACTAGTTATTTGTGTTTTGACATCATTCTTGTTACATTGGAATAGAGATAACCATCCTAAAAAGAAAACACAAAACTTTATCCTCCTTTACTTTCCTCCTTCATGACAGTACCAGTTGCAAGGCAACCTAACATCGAGACCAGTCTCTCGGATCAAACCAGCATTGCTCTAAATTTATTTAACACTATTTTACAAACAACAAATAACTGGGTTGACTTATAACATTCATGGGTAGCAATTGAGAGAGATGTCAGTATCCAGGAAAACTGGGAATTTCGACAAAGACAGTTGAGAAACCGATAATAGCCTTTACCTTTTTATTAGTCTTTTTTCTAGTCTTAGCTCCCTTTGTTTTTTTCAGATGCCTTGACAGTATACTTTAAAGCCTTAAAGTATAAACTCAGGAACAACAGTACCTACCCCTATTTATTATCGAAGGTATTATTCAGTGAATGTTTAAGATAACGTTTATAGTGAGAAACTGAAATTGATTTAATTATCATTTAAAATTTATATATTATTAAATTTTTTTCTTAAAATACCATAAGCAAAGCTAACAACAAATATTTTTTTTACTTTATTAAACGAATTAATAAAACAATTGGATATCCATAAGTAGTAGGTGCATCGTAAATAAGGGCAGATCCATGATAGCCAGTTAGAGAAACTGAAAGCATTGCAAGTAAAGATATCGAAAATGATGAGGAAATGTTAATACAAATAGACTTGTAGCCATCAGAAATAGATGAAATAGAGGCCATGTTATATGGAATCATTATTCATTCATGTAGACATGGGAAATAAGTAAACAAACAAGGTGATATTAAAAAAAACAAAACACTCATTCATAATGTTAGTATAAAAAAATTTAAATATAATAAAAAAAAAATCTAATAAATTATATATATATATATATAATTATATTATTTAAAAAAAAAATTATATAAAACCAAAAATTGAATATCACATAATGGAAGGAGAATATTAAGAAATAATACAAACATTTATACTCCTTGAAACAAAACTTTATGTGAAAACCATTTAAGATTCGCAAATTAAATTTTATATATATATATATAAAATATGGTAACATTTATCATAGTTTTCTTTACTCGTGAAACCGATTGATTTGATGTCTCTTTATTTTTAATAATAATAAACTTGGTATTAATATGAATTTACACTAAATATAATGAGAAAATTGTTTTTATTTATATTTAATTTCACATTATATGACATATAATCATATGTTAGAGTTGAGTTGGGTTGTAAGTTTATACATTAAATGAAAATAAACTTTTTAAGTTAGGCCATAAAATATTATACAGGGATAGGATTGAAAAATTTCATGTTAATCACTTCACTCTTAACTCTTTTTTTCTTTTTTTTTTTCTTTTTTTTTCTTTTTTTTTTTAGTGAATTCATGAAGTTTGGTAATAAATAATACTCAAAAGTGCAATTTCATATAATCTTTGAAAAAAGAGGAGAAATTAATAATGCCAATTTAAAGTCTTATCCATAAGTATGTTTTGTGTGGACACTAAGGGGAACAATTCAAGTGGCCCTGATTTTCATTATCTTAGATGACCAACCCAATCATTGCTAAGAACCCATAAAGGTGGGTGGGAGGCACCAATAAATTACACGATCCCAAATAAATGGTTTCATAAAGAAGTCAATAAGTTTTAAGTTGTTTTGGTGTTTTTATATTATAAGTAGAGATCAATGATGACTTTCATAGATTATGTGATAGGTGTTATATATTGTGCGATAGGTGTCATAGTAATATATATATATATATATATATATATATATATATATATATATATATATATATAATAAAAAAATTAAAAAAAAAAAAATTGAAGCTGAAAAATGGACAATGGTATGGGGCCATGGTTGGTGGTGGTATGTGGAATTTTAAGGATATAATTTTTTAGAGGCATACTCAGTACAATGAGTATGTAGGTACAAAGGATATAATTTTGAGGCATATGAAGTACAATGATGAGAAGATAATATCTTAAGGACAAGTGACTAAAGATTTTGGAACGAACCCTTATAGTAAATTTATTTTTGAAATAAAAATGTTCACTAGTTCATGTGTCAACGTCGTGCTCTTTAAATATATACACTTTTATAATAGTGAATTGTTGATAGAAAGCTTGATTTTTCCTTGACTATGATGAAGAGAATCCTATACTCAACATTTAACTTGCTCAAGATCTGAAATTTTATGACTTAAAAGGAAAGTGAGATTGAGGTAAATGACCAAATAAACCATAAAGTGATGACATCACATAACAATCAATTAGCATTATCTTAGTCTATGTTCCTAAGCATGATTCAAACTTTTGTGTGTCAATCTCATCAGTGATGGCATATGTATTGTCAAACTAGAGTAATAATCAAAGTCAATCATGATTGTTTATAATTATCAAGGTATCCAAGGTGGGATTGTATATATGATGTGATGAAATATATGTTGAACTCAATATAAGATTCACTTAACTAAATAACTGATGATAAGTTAAGGTTCTAACTTGAAACCAAACCAATAGACTATACTCTAAATACAAGGCTCCTATATGAAACTTAGGAAGAATAAATCTACAAGAGAAACATGTACTTTCATTAATTCAATTACCACTGGTAATGAAATAGAGTCAAGACATACTAAAGTGCCTACTAAATAGGCATAGTTACAATCACTATATTAATAGCCTCGACATGTTTTAATCAAGTCTTGGTCCAATGGGACCAATATAACACAAGGTTTGCTATCCGGAAAGACAAATAGAAGTTGTGTCATAAATTCTACTCATATTGTGAATGAGCATAACTTCAGAACGAAGTTTCATGAAGGGTGGGTGTATGTAACGCCCCATATTTTGGCTTTAGGTTGTTAGAAATTTGATTTTTCTCATCTTAGTAATTCATCTCTTAACAACTATTTGGACTTAACAATATTGATATAGACATGTGATAAGTGTACATCTTGACATAGTTATGTGTTTCATACTATTATTTTAATTGTTATATGCTCATGATGATGATAACTCTTTGATTTACTTAAACATGCAACTTAAGATGTGGAATTTAGGTACATGGATACTGATTTAAAATTATGTTGAGAATGCATAATAGATGTAAGACATGATAAAAATAAACATGCATTTCTTAAATTGAACGTCAATGCATATATGGATTCTTATATAAAATTATGATGTATATACATGGATATGAGTTATTGGTAAATTAACCTACAGGTTGATGAACTATGTGATAGCCAAATGACTACATTGATGAGGTAACATGGATGTCGTAGACATCAAGAAGATAGTGTATGCTATAAATTGTGATTATTATTTAATTTATGATTTGAAATATTGCTATGATTTGTAGTAAGTGTGGTTTTGACAGGACACACGACTTTCCCAGAGTGGTTGTTTTATGACGTGACTCTAAGAATAGTGGTTGCACAATAGGGCTTGATGTAGGGTGTTGAACCTAGTTCTATAAGGAGGGGTGGAGGTATTTCCCACTGTTTATCCTCTGAAACCTAGAGTCGTGGGAGGGCTATGTGAAGTAACGCTCCCCTAGACGTGTGATGACGACTGCAAGTTTCATGTTGGGGAATCTTGGTTGAGATGTGTGACACTTCCTGATCCGTCAGATATTTTAATGACTTATGGTTGAGTTTTAATTTTGCATGCGTTAATTAACCATTTGAGAAACTTAGTGAAAGAATGAGGAAAGAAGAGGAATTATGACATCCATATATACATTTGCAGATATGAAATGAAAGAATAAACAGAAAACCATAACACACAGATTGATAACGGAGTTCAGCACAACTTTGCCTACGTCTCCGGGCCTTTTTCTCTGTGGGGGAGGCTTCTTTATTTCTGTTCAAAATCTCAAAAGTACATCGCTGCAATGCCAAATGGCTACAAGACTGATCTTTTCATGTTCTTCCAGATCTCTAGAACCATGCAAAGAAAACAGCACGCAAAACGGACGTCTGGAGCTCCCAGAAATGGTCCGACAGCGTCTCCTCCTCAAAAGCTTCTCTGCCTCAAAATGGCTTTGGCTCTGCTTCTCCTCAACATAACTCTTCTCTGAATGCCCTCCAATGCCTCAAACAAGTCTGGATTATATAGCTGGGAAAGTTGGTTTCTCATCCCCAACTTCCTCCCAAAACTTAGGCTCCAAAACTACCCAATAACTCCCAAAAACCATTAAAAATAGGCTTAATTACCATTAAAACCCAAAAATTGGTTATAAAACCCACTTTATAGTTAGATTTGGGCATAAGCCCCCTCTTGCCCAGTGCGCATCCCCTTGACAGGGTCATATGGGTTCATATGGCCAAGCACTAGCCCAAAGGGCTAAGCGTTGGCTCCTCTCCCTACAATACTTTGCAATATATTTTATAATCTGGGTTTTACAACACAAGAAATGATTTGGTGTATTGGCAAAGACCATTTCTTAAGGTGTTGGGCTTGGTGGTGGTCATGGGTTCAAATCCCATGGACCCCAAAACAATTTTTTTAACATGCCACTTCAACTGATGATTGGGTGCCACGTGGCTTCCCATGACTAGGCCACGTGGCATCTCCCCATTTGCCGGATTAATGCCACTTGTCAGTTATTGACTGGTCCAATTGCCTGCCACATGTCTGCCTTGTCAGCGAACTTGCCCAATCACCATCAACCAGAGAGTGCCACTTCATCTCCTGCACAGTCAGCATGCTGATGTCATCAGCATTGACTTTTTGACCAGTTGACCTTTGACTTTTTACCTGTTTGGGCTTCCGATCAGAACGCGATAACTTTCACGTACGGAACCCGTTTGACAAAGTAAATATACCGCCAGAATCAGGAAGACGATTCAGACACAATGGCACTAGTTTCATCGGATTCTGATCACTTTCATTTTTGAGCATTTTTCAAGCCCTGTCACGCTTCTGGATCCAATTTCGGATCACACCTTCCCACAATAAGACCTTTTGGTCCCCAAAAGGTTACTGACTAGTCAACAAGCTCGGGATAGGCCACCTGGCTTGCTCTCTGTCTCTGAACTCTGTCCTGTGCACCTCTCTCATCAAGATCAACTGTAACACAATCATGGCAACTGACAATATATTGTTAGCCATTTGAACCCTGTTACATCTTACTGAAGCCACTATCATCCATGTAGAAAACATTGCTAATGACAGCATCAAAAAGAAAACTGTAAATGAACTGATATACTTGAAATATTTTCACAACATGAGCTTATCTTGAAGCAACTTATGATTGATTTTCCATTCAACAACCATATTTTGTTCTTTCTTAAGATCAATTACTTCATTTGAAACAATTATTGGTTTGTTGCATGCTTGCACTGCATTCGTTAATTGTTCCATTGTTTAAAGTGTTTTATTTTCTTTAACACGATGAGCATGAACCACATAATCATGACCTGCTTTAGTGAATTGATATTGATTCTTTGTCCTGTAGAAGATTGCCTTACGATCAAATAAGTATGGACTACCTAAGATCATTCCACATTCTC
>SNQJ01S0010211.1:200495-224622 GCA_010110895.2 Picea sitchensis | reverse complement strand
TTAAAGGGGTTATAGATTTAATGTATAAATTTTTAATTAAAATAAATAAATATTGAAATTATGAAATTTATTTAATTATAATTATTGAATGAAGGGGTTATAGATTTAATGTGTGTTTGGGAGTAATAAATTTTCAATTAAAATAAATAAATATTAAAATTAGGAAATTCAAATTTTATTTTTTTTAAATGAAAGATGAATAGATTTTAAAGAAAATGAAAATATATTTTTGAATAAAGTTTATAACACAAAAGTAATTATTGAAATTATGAAATTCACTTAATTATTGAATGCATTTTTTATTTTTAAAAATGAAAGATGAATAGATTTTAAAGAAAATGAAAATATATTTTTGAATGAAGTTTGCAACCCAAAAATAATGTATGTTAAATTCTAATAAAAGGAAAAGGATTAAATATTTAATCTTATATTTATTTAATTTTATATTTATTAAGAAAAAGATTAAAATTTTTGAGATGTAATATTTTTATTATTTAAATCTATTCTATTTATAATTTTATTTAACTTTTTAAAACTCAAAACTTGAATTTATTAAAAAATATAATTATAATTATAGTTAAAATAGTTATATTATATTATATCTATATATGATATGGTATGTATACTTCAATAAACTTTAGCATTGAAATTTCTTTGGGAGGCCTCTTGTCACACAAATAAACAATTAATAAATAATAAATATTAAGTTTGTAATTTAATTAATAAATATTTTAATTATATTAATTGTGTCTTGTAGGTTTGTTATTTTTATTGATTTTTTTTATAATTTTTTTCTCAATAAAGTTAGTTCTTGGGGAATCATACAATAGTGTAATTTAAACTTTTTAAATCTTTCTATAATGTTAAAAATTAAAATCTTTATAAGGAATGAAAATATAATGATAAAATTTAAAATCATTATATAATGAATAATTACAATAGTTATATCTAGTGTTTTTCTTAAAATTATGTTAATGTTTTGTTTAATTAATAAAAGAAATTAAGGTATGAATTCTAGTTTACACAATGTAAACTTTGCAAAAAAAAATTTAAAGAAACAAATGAACTCAAACTCTTAAGGAAGGATTTGTATACACTTATTTATGAAGTTATGACAATTTGAATAATGAGACACAAGTTCAAAATACCAAAAGCAAATTTATAAGTATAGAGACATTGCCTTTACAACTACAACTCAAAATACTCCCCAACCATCAAAATTACAATGAGTGATTTGCCTTTACATGAACATAGCTCGTAAACTTTGGTAAATTTCTCACATATATGTTAGACTAGTTCAAAGCATCTAAGCTTCTAGCATTCATTGAGATAAATGACATAATAAGAGAAATTAAATGGCATAATAAGAGAAACTATCACCGAATGGTAGCACCTTTTAGGTTCAAAGGATGAATTACTCAACATTTTCCTAAAACCTTCATAAAGTAGAAATAATAGAAATTTGCCTAAGGTTAAATGTGCCTAAGGTTCATGATTTAACTACATAGGTTAGGTGTATGGGTTAGTTGTTCATGTTAGGTCTGATTGTTTTGGGCATGGGATACTTATGTGGGTTATGTGCTTGGATTAGGTGTATGGTATAGGTATCCGTCAAAAGGGTTGTCATGTGAATCTTGTCAAGCAAAAATAGTTGGTAATATTATACCACCCAATCCATCTCCTTCATTTCCACCACCACCACCACTACTTTCCCTTCCACCAATGTTTCTCCTTGCAGATCTACATTTTCCAAAGTCCCCTTAGTTTCCTTCCCCTCCATTGATTCCCCCTCTTTCATTTCCTCATCCAAAAAAATAAATGAGTTAGACATCCTTTCCAACGATGTACATCTTAGGTTCATTGCCATTTTTCTTAAGGAGAAGATATTAGCCCTTATTATCTAGTCCATTCTATTTAGTCATACATAAAACATATAACATGTATAACCTTAAAAAAAAATCAATGTCCATCATGATTAGGCCCCATCTAATCAAATGTAATGCCTCCAATTGGGAAAGGGTTGTCATGGTTGTCATAAGCCCTTATAATCTCCCAACTTGAATTGTTGATGCTTCTTTTGTGGAATTGACGAACAAGAAAATTAGCAGTGAAGAGCCACTTATGTTTTTCCACACTTGAACATGGTTTCCATGCTAATTGTCATGAGCCTATTCTAGTTTCCACTTTCCCATTCCTCTATTGTTCATCTCAGTTATCCATATAACCACCTAGGGAATCTAACCATCACTCAACATTGACATGACCTTGCTAGTTGGGTGTAACCAACAATCATTTATATCATCCAAACTACTTGTATCATACTAATTGCCATGACCAAACCAAGTCTAGGAACCTAATTTATCTTAGATTGACCACCATATTATCTGTCATATTATTTGGTACTTTTTGAGTGGAAACATTGGAGCTATTGGCTTGTAAGGCCTATTTTGGCAATTTGGACTCAGATTTTTGGAGCACATTTGAGGAACTAAATGGCATTTTTTAGGGTCAAAATTTGTAAACAAATTTCCAATCATTTCAATGTTGTTCTACACGTCGATACTTTCTGATGATGCAAATATCACCTCAATCAGAGTTTGTATGAGAATGTTATGCCTCCTAGAAATTGACCTATTGTATTGACCACCATGGTATTGAGTAGATACCACATTAAAACCCATTACTCACACATGTGAAGCTAATCACGTCTGTCAAAAGCTATTTTCCCTCATCATGTAAAATACAATTCCCCGTTTAGTTCATAGAGTTGTTATTGTGACTTCAAAGTCTTTTTTGAGCTAACAGAAGTTCATAAAAGTACATACTTATTATACAGACATAGCTTAAAAGGTATGCACCAACTATTATAAGTTCTTGCATTAGCTGGCATAAGATGGTCTCCATGCCACTAAATTGGCATCCAGGATCCTTTTCAATGGATGTGACCTACCATCACAGAGAGCATTTATATCCATAGGTGACCCCATTATTCTTCAACTAACCACTTGATTTTATTCAAGCCCGGTCACTTTTGTTTCTATTCATCTACCCCACCTTGAGGTCTAACAAAGGGCAGTCAATGTCTTCAAAAGTATCACTAGTACAAAGGATATCACGAGAAAGCATGTCTTAAAGATTTGTATAAGGCAGAGCCATACGACATACATAAATCTCCAACTTACAACATTTTCTTCAAATACTCAATGTTAAATATCGTCTAGGCTTGTAACTACCAAAATTTGAGTCGCATCACTGATAATGGAAAGATCACAACCATTTGACAAGTTTGACAACTTTGTTCAAAGAAATCAAACTGAAACTAAGCTTCTTATGCGATCATATAGCTACAATAGTCACAATTCCATAATAGATTTTGGATTCATCGTCCTCTTCATCATCTTTCACATCCCATAGGAAATGGGCAAGAATCCAAGAACATTGTTGTAGAATAGAACCAACATTCAGATAACATCAGTTAAATGATTTCATATATTAAAATCCATGGATCTAGCACACTTTTATAGTCATTTGAGATGTAAATTTTCCCTCTCTGTGTACACAAGTTATGATTAAATTTAAAGTTTTAGAAGCATCAAAATGACAACCCATCATTTCCTCATCTAGGCATCTCTAGACTTGGACTAGAACGATTGGTAGTAGTTATATAAGAGCATCTCAAGGCTAAGATGATGATATCTAAGATGATGGTGGATGATATATACAATGATGGATTATACGTATTCGACAAGGCTAAGATGATTAGTTATATAGCAACAACTCAAGGCTAGTAAATTAAAACAAAGTTCAGATTCCTTAATACTAACCTCCTTTAAGAACCTCGCATAATTCATTAACACAAGTTCCAGGATTTGCATGTACGATTTTCTTACAGTAAACATTTTTGTTATTGGAATTTGATCCAGACCCACCTCCTATGCTTCCATACCCACCTCCACCTCCATCTTCACCCCCAAATCCTTCATTAATAAAACTCATATCAATTTTAGATCCAACAACAACCCTATCGCACACTAAAGTCACTCCAGTGCCTTCAAATATGAGGCCACTCATCAAATCCCCATTCCTCCTTCTAGAGATAAAATGCCCCTCTCCTCCATGGGTTCCAATTATTGCTATGTTTTTTCGCAAGATTCCTCATGTGCATCTCTCGCACTTTGAAACCTAATTGATATTTGAGTATCATAATCCTCAAATTCCTCTTCTAGAGCCTTGTCCAATAAGACATTTCTCACTATTTTTTTGTAGAGAGATTTCTATAGAGGTCCAAAGCACTAGACTCTCACCTTAACCCTAGCTTCCTTAAATTTGTGTTCGATAAGGGATTTTGTAAATCAGCTTTAGACAATGTCCTTTCGAATATGGGCTACATATCATCATGAAATTAATGACCATTGCCATTGCTAGCAACACGAAATTGGGTCAACTAAACAGATTTGTGTGAATTAAATTCCAACTCTCGTTGAATTCGAAAGAGGGAATTGAGCCCATGTGTATATCTGCAGAGTAACATAATGGAATTAATGCCTAGGAGAACTACTATAACTAAATTTTTCGTAAGAGTTCAGTACCATGTTCATGGACTTAGCAACACAAAATATGCAGATGTAGAGGTCACATGGGATGAGTGATGAGTCCAATATATCAAGAAAGGTTGAAAGTATCTTAACCTCTACCATCCATGCCTCACATTCTAGCTGGCCACAGTTATAAAAACCACTTGAGATATCGCAAAAACCATGGTGGATATCTTAACATGTCAAGGTAAGCCACTAGCATTGAAAAACAAATTTTACTCAACAACTTCTTCTTATTCGTTAACTCCATGGTCCCTTTTCATTATAGGCACCAATCGACCTCCTGCTTGATCACATGTTTCATTAACCACAAAAGTTTGAGTTGCGGATGTGCTTTTTGGAAGTTTATCTTTGGGGTATCCTATCATTGAAGTGGAATGAGAGCACCAGTCTAGGAGGTAAAAAGAAAACTGAAATGGATGAGGAGGGAACTAGGTACATGCAGGCCTATGGACCGATATCCATGTTAATGTCATCATTCGAACAAAGATGAAAGAAAAGTTCTATTGACGTCGTTTGGAGGAATGGAGCCATGAAAATATGAATGACCGAAATTGGTGAAAGATACAGGAAAAGGGCTAAAGAAAAGAATATTTATATTTATATTTTTCATTTTAATATTAATTAATTATTTAGTATATAATTTTTTTTAATTTCCTTTTGTAATATTAAGCATAATTGCTAGTAACTATTTCCACTGTAACTTATTGTTCATTCATTGAACATTTGTAGATAACCTTGAACCATCGCTTTTTTTCTTTATTGTTTATAGATGAATAAATAAATTGAAAAAAAATTGCTCACGTTTAAGACAGATACAAGGTAGTATACGTCTAATGAAAAACTCAATACAACAAGATTATATACAAAGTGATTGCATGAAAAATATGGTGCAACCCTGGACAAATCACCAGTCAACACGAGAAGAGTAGAGCCCAAATCATCAGTCACGTGATGGTTGACACAAGAAGAGTGGACAGTCAATGCCTTTGTGTTTCTAGATGGACATAAATTAACACTTGAATTAGAAAATAAATAAATAAATATTTTTTGGGTATAATTGTTTGTTCATTTGATCATGGTTTTGGTTCTCGTGGATTCTAGATTGAATGGATACATATGTCAAGAAGGAATATGAAATGTGTTTTCACTTGTTATGTGGAAAAATACTTTCTCCGCCCACTTTCTAAATAAACCATAGTCTTAAAATTAAATTTTTATTGTTATAATTTAAGTATTACTAACCATCTTTAGCTCCACAAAGTACTTCTTAACACATTTTGGAAACACACAATTCAACTTTTTATTGTTTAAAGTAAACTTTTTGCAATAGTGTTCCAACTTTACAAGGAGACCTTGATTATCCCCACCATGATTCAATCTAGTTTATCAATATTAATCATTTTATTAAAACAAACAAAAATTGTCTTCAAAATGAAAGATGTAGTATATTATTAAAAATATGAAAATTCTCCACATAATGGAGAGTTTGCAAGGCTACATAATAATCAATTATGAAGAAGTCTAAGACATTTAACCAGTAATATCATAATACTTTATGAATTCAAGAGATTTCACCACACAAACATATTATATAATTTAATTCTTCCACACAAAGACCTAGTTTATTCTTATTTTGTTGAGGCTTTCATCTTCTCCACCTCAAAATCTATTATATGAAATTCAAAATATTGAACACTCAAACTATCCTACAAAATTATATTTTATGTTTTCTATTTTTCATTTATTATTGTTTCTAACCACAATTTACCTTGAAGATACCCAACTAGTCCTCCTTCCATGTTATGTATAATCGAATTGTGGAGATGATCTATAACCCATATAGGAAATAATGACGAAATAGAGCGTATAATCGATGACTACTGTACATATCTTTTGATTCACCAATTGAAAAGGTTTTCCATCCTATAACTAAATACAACTAAGAGATTGAATGTGAGAATGAACATGACCACCTATAATCGCATCTTTTCTTGATCACTCGAAAGAAACACGAATATGGGACATTGCATCTGCATCACCCAAAAGAAGCATATGTACCAGACCCTGAAAATTCAAGAATTGAATATACAAGGCACAACTCATGTGCCAATGTTGGAAATCATAATGTAAAGGAAAAAATAGAGAAACCCAGTATAACTAGTTAATAAAGTTTCCCTGCAAGTTCTGCAACACAACTAACTCCTACTCCAAATAATCCTGCTAACTGCGTGGCACAAGATCTGTTTAGACCTTTGATCAAGGTAGCACCGAAATTGTATCATTATAACACAAAAGATTAATTTTTCTTATCCCATTAAGTGGTTTACTAATGCTATATACTAATGAAATCTTCATATCCAAATTCAATATTTTTAAAGATAATGATATTTCAAAAGATACTTTAGTAAGATTTGTGAGGTATTAAAACCTTCTAGACCTGCAATCCATCAATCCTAGGTTATGTGTTCAGGAGCATTAATACCTTTAAACTAATCCATGTTTTCAATGAATAATTACCTATGGTGAATTCAAAGACCAAACTGACAATTATGACAACCCATATGGCATTTCCACCAGCGTTGTCAAACAGTGGCCTCATGAAATAGAAAAGAGAGAGACCAAAGACAATGCAATACCAACTTTGATGGAATGGATAACTCTTTAAGAATCATCTGCACCCCCTTGCCAAATCCTCTTGGACACATAAAGGAAAGATGTTTTCCATTAGTGTAAAGCTTGAAAATTTCTCTTATGGTATTCATATCCATTCCTTCCTCGACATTAATCTTCCACTCCACAAGATGTGACTGAATCTTCTCATTGTCCATATTCACTACTGCTCTCTAAACAAAATTTGGATCTAAACTTCAAAATAATAGAACTTTAATATATGTTATGGTCTTCTATGACTTGATGAAACCTTACTGCATTGACAAAAGGGAAGCTGCTAATGAAGCGTTATAGGCATGGCTACCATGTACCTGTAGAATCCCCTCGCCATGCTTATATATGAATAAAAGGCTTCACAATTGATTTGATGTTGTCTTTATTCAAGGAAGGCTCTCTAACCATCTAGTCATAGTTGTCTTCAATCAGTAACCACTCACTGAACATAGACGTAGCTATAAGAGTCTTGAAACAAACCTATTCAATATATCACACATTTCATTTGATGAGTCCATGTACCTAACATTATGGTACCAATGACATTAAATTTCCAATACTCACATTAAGTTATTTACTATTTCCCGTAAACTTATCCAAAACAAAACGTAAATCTACTTCAATACATATCAAACAAAGGAGACCCACCCAACACATAGAATAAATAACAAGACAACAACACAAGTGGACACTATTAAAAACATATGTCAATATTTTAAAAAAATTAAAATTTTTATAATATTTTTATTTTAAAATAAAAATTTTAATATTAAATATTAAAAAATAATAATTTAAAATTTTCAAAATATTTAATTTAATACCATATTTATGAAACCTTTGAAAATGTTATAGAATTTTTTTATTATAATTATTTAGTATTTAATTAATACATAAATATAAATATTATGAAATTTATTTTTGGAAGCATTATAAAAATATAAGATTTTTTTATTATAATTACAAAGTCAAAAGAAATCCACAAAACTAAAAAGGAGGGACTAATAAAAAGTCTCTTTTACATTGTTCATTAATGTTTAACTAAATTGTGATGTTAAATAAAATATTATAATTTTTTAATTAATATAAAAAATTTAAAATGTGTATTTTTTTTATTAATATAAAAAATTTAAAATATATGTTTTGTTTATTAATATAAAAATTTAAAAAAATGTATTTTGTTTATTAATATAAAAATTTAAAAATATGTATTTTGTTTATTAATATAAAAATATGTATTTTTTTATTAATATAAAAATTTTAAAATATATGAATTCAAAATTGATGTTTGATTAAATTATAATTTTAAATAAAATGTTTTTTTATTCTTATAAAAATGGAAAAGTATGTGATTTTATAGAGAGGAAGTTAAGCTCAATCCATTGTCATAAATGTTATTGAATATTTGGTGAGTTGCCTTCCAAACACTAATTACAATATTTTTTTAACATAAATATATTCGTCTATTTCAACAAATTTATTAAGAATCAAGAAAGTATCTTTTAAAAATGTTTATTATTTTTTTTTTTTAAATACAATCACAACTAAATTATAATTATAATCAAATTAAATATTTTACTTTTAATATTTACAAAATGATATCAAAATAATTTTAAAATATTAATTGGGTTTAGTTTGGGTGGTTGTAAGGAATGAGTGTTATTTTTTCCACTTGCTTTCAATTCTTGTAAGTGATATGTTGAACTCGTAACTCCAAGGAGACTCTTTTTTGGTTGAACTCTTAACTCCAAGGAAGCTCTTTTTTCGTTGAACTCACAACTCCAAGGCAACCCTTTTTTCGTTGAACTCATAACTCCAATAAGGCCTTTTTTTTTGTAATTTAAATACTTTTGTTCAATTTATAGCAATGAAGAAGTAACAATGTTCAAATGACTAATAGTTTGGTGAATTGGAGATTTAAAAATAAACTATTGTTAAGTATAAAAACTATTGTTGTTAAAATAGTTTAATTGTTTTGTAACTCTTTTATTTAGAATTGTGTTTTGCCAACATTTACATATTCCACATCATTAGCCTAAAGGGTTAGCTCAACGAGTTTTTGTCAATGTTCTTTGGTATTTGGCTAGCTTTGTACTGATAGGTGCCCAACAAGAATCTCCCTAGGTGAGGGACTCTACATCGACGAGTTTACTAGGGATGTCATCCACAAATGTGGGAAAGTATCCCTTGGGTTTCCCTGTGATGTTTTCCTTGCAAAAATATCCCCAAGGGGTTATCTCGATCAATGGTCGACAATGTTACTATACTTTTGGCTAGTTCCATGTTGATAAGTACCCGATTCAAATTTCCCTAGGTTAGGTGCACTAGTCTACGCCGATAATTTTATCAGGGATGTCATTCACGAATTTGGGAAAGCATTCCTTGGGTTTCTTTGCAAGGTTTTCCTTAGAAAAAAAGAACTTACACATTTCATCTAATCCAATGCATTTTCTTAAAAAGATATCACGACAAACTTTTAAAAAAATCTAAACACACTACATCTTTATAAATAAGAACTTGTTCTAGTATGATAATTATGACCTTATTCATGAACAAGGATAATAATTGTGTCAAGAGTTGAGTTAATTGACAGATTCTACAACGAAGGTGGAAGAAGTGTTCATTACTTTGTATTTATGTCTACGTGTGTATATTGATTAGAGAGAAATAATAGCTAACATAATATAGAAAAGAAAGAATATAAAATAAATTTATGATCTAATGGAAAAAAATCACCATAAAGACTCGAGGTCGTTATTTGGATTTTACAAATTTCAACTTATGGATTGATGGAAAAGTGAGAAAAAACACTCAAAAGACATCAAATCCATTGTTTAGATATCATGCTAAAGTTGGTAGGGAATTTCATCTAGGTCCCAAAGCTATGGTTTCCTCCTATACCATGTTCAAGGCCCCAAAACCCATCCCTTATGTTGAAAACCTACTAATGGCATCCTTATTCCCACTTATAGTCCAAATATTCGTAAGGGAGGTCATCTATAGTAATTTCAGGACCCTTTCATCACTCATGTTCCCTATAAGAGTCTTATAGAGCCTAAGGTCTAAGTTTCCTTTCCTGATCATTGTTAATGCCTCATGCCTTATTGACCCTTTGGTTTTAATGAAGTCACAATGTCATCAACTCCACATGAAACACAACCCAAACCATACCACCTAGACAAAGAACAATTGGAAATAGTAAAGGAGAACAAAAATTGTGGGAAATAGAAGCCACAAAATCACGATAAGATTTTGAGATTTAAGGAGTCAAATGACATAAGACTTCATAACATTAGAGATGCAAGGAATACTAGATTAKAATAAATCCTTTACTACAATAGTAGGAAGCCAAAGGCCCAAATGAACCTCAACACCTAAAGGCGTGGCTATATAAATGTAAAGGATTTGACCTAGAAGGGGGTTGGTTGGAGTTAGACCTAAAGTGAAAAGTAGAGTGAGAAGGTATAAAGCCTAGATATGTCTTTCTATTGTGTCTATGTTGGTGTCATGTGAATATTGTAATGATGATCCTAGTTATGTTGAATATCGATTGAATGATCCTCTGATTTCAAAATGTTTCCATGGTGCTAATGGTTTATTCAAAGGGTGTATCCTTTATTGTGTTGTATTCCTCTATTATAATTTCTACTTACTTGGTATAATGAATGGATGTGTCTTTGATATATTCTAATACATGATATAATATTGATGGTGAATATATTTGATGGATAGTATGTTTATCAAGTACGAGGTTAGAGAGGATTATATATGTCATCTGTTAGCTTTCTCCCATAAACCTATGTCTTGGCAATCCACCTTGGGTGAGACCTTCCCTAATTTCATGGATCAATGTGTTGGTGCTAGATTACATCCCCTTTGTTGGAAAAAATTGTGGACCTTAGTCTACTAATTGAAGAAAACAAATGGTTTCGTTACCGAGACCTAACAATGAAAATGGGGAGATTGTGACAAAATGACAAAGTTTCTTACAAAGAAAGATATTTATGATTGTTTCAATGAATAAATTGTTATTTTCACTAGACAAAATTCCCCTTGGCTTAGATGGACCCTATAATAATTTAAAGATTGTAAGTTGTTGATTAATCTCTATGAGATAGTTTGGTTCAAGTTTCCCGTGAGTTTACTTGGATGGCTACAAAGGAACGAGGAGAACAATAGGTATCAATAGTGGTGAGAAGGGAAGAACATAACTTGG
Source organism: Picea sitchensis (assembly GCA_010110895.2). Lineage (NCBI taxonomy): Eukaryota > Viridiplantae > Streptophyta > Pinopsida > Pinales > Pinaceae > Picea > Picea sitchensis. The sequence continues at coordinate 213,147 of SNQJ01S0010211.1, read as the reverse complement.
AATGCCCAAAACCTAGTCATGTTATAGAGTTATGATGACCATTCAACAAGGGTTGTAAACTTTTGGGTCAAGTGTACATTAGAAGCCTATATAAAAGAATTTGTAGTAGAACAATGTAAGTTCCACTTCCAAGTTAAGGAACAATTCTTGAGATAACCAAGGGGAAAACTAGTGAAGGAGATTCCTACCTAAGTGAAGATGAATCTAGTAGAGGAAGAGATATTACCCTTTACTGTGACGAATATGGAAGTGTAAGCCTAGCACTATGGGTTGGAGTGGAGCAATGCTAGTAACAATGAAGGCTTAAAGGAGGGGGGGTTAGAAACTCGAGCCCAAGATAGAGAGGAAGGTGTGTTGAGATAACCAATTTATGGTGGCTAGGATGGATGAGAGAAATTCATGAACATGAGGAGAATTGTGAAAGGAGATAAACAATTAAAACACCAAGGAGTATTGACTAAAAGAGTTGGAAAAGTTAAGGAAAATAGGAGAAAAACCTAGTGGGTTGTTAAGAGAGAAGGGGTTGTTGATAGAGGATAAATACCCCATTGAAAAAAGGGAGAGTGGAGGGACATCCATGGGATGAGGGACAAAATAGAGGAGCCCCAAGGGTTGAATCATGAGTACATATTGATGGGATAGAAACACTACAAGACAGGGATATGCTCAATGACACCCCTTATGAACCAACCACGTGGAATATATAATTATTAATTAATGGAAGTGGAGGATTTTCCATAATTTACATGAAACCATTTAAATACAATACATTATAAGGAGCAGTCAAAAGGAGATTTTTCTCAATGATACATTTTAACAACGATTTTTTAGATTTTGGGAGGCTCATCGTAAATATATATTTTAATAGTGGTCTGATAATGACCATCATTAAATATTCAAAATAAAAAATAAAAAATAAAAACTTTCGTAAATTTTTTCTTACCAAAACTAAAACAAGGAGAAGTCGTTTTCCTAACATCCCAAGGGCTAGCTAGAATAAGAACCCAACATCACAAGGAGGATAAGACCAAATTTTTTCTTTTTCCCAATATTCAAAAGTGTAACCCTAGTAGGATCACATACAATAAGAACTCACAGAAATATTATTCGATTAAATGAAGCATATATTCCATGGTGTAAAGAGGAAAAATTTTGGTAGTGTAAAATGCAACAATGGTTATGGAAGTATGAATTCTTCACATGATCACTTTTTATGGAATGTAAAAATGAATTCAAAGATGATTATTACTTATCATAGGACAAACAAACAATATTGATGGTTGAGAGTATTTGCAAAGACAAAACACAACTCTTCACAACGACAGGGAATTGAGAGTTCATTAACAACAATAAATGATAGAATATTCAAGAGTTTGCTAAGAAATTGTCCAAAATCCAACAAGGAAAAATATAGAAGACTTGATATCTAGATGTTGGAATCCAAATATCCTAATTTATTCATGGCCTTGTATGCCTATCTTGTTGTCACGACTCTGCCCCCATCAACATGGGATATGTGCTAATATACATACTATTGTATGCCTAATCTACTGGAAAAATAATATAAATAGAATACAAGATGTTCAGGTAATGCAAAACATCATCCATTATTTTAGAGTTTGGAAATTGATTGAGCAAACCACTTGAATCCACTGATTTCACTTTTCTTCTATGATGATTGGCATTCCATCATCTTCATTATGTTATAGGAAAAATGAACTGTATGGTATGGGGCAAACAAAATATATGCTATGATTTTGGAGTTCGTCACCATTTCTTATTCTTCATTGTATATTTCCATCAATCACATGCTATGTAAATAAATTTATGCACATGCATATGCACTAATAACATATATTGGAGATTGAGTTCATTATTAGAGATAAATTTTTATTAATGTGCACTCATAACTTATTTTGGAGATTGAGTTCATCATTAGAGATAAATTTCCATTAATGATAACCTCAAAATAAAACATTCACAACCTTACTATGGGATAAAGGTACTGAAATTATTTTTATTTTTTTCTAATTTAAATTTGGACAAAAACTCAAAAGAAATCATAGTTTCATGGTTATAGTTTGAGTTTCATAAAAGGAGGAACTCTCCTTGGAGTTTTGAACCTCTTTTAATGAACATTATTTATGATGTTTAACCAAGTTTCAACATAGCTAGCGAATGTAGAAATTTCAATATCTCTTATAGGTCATCTATGCCCATGGGTTTTGAGAGTATTTAAACTAGTGCAATCACATTAGTGGTGCTGATATACAACATAAGTGACCGTAGTTAGTAAAAGTAGAAAACACTAATTTCACCTCCAATGTATATTGACCACCACTAATGTGGTTATGCTAGTTAACGACCTGCATGAGGGCAGGTTTACTATTATTTGTATTCATGTAATAATCAAAATTATGAAAATGATTAATATGAATATTAAAAATCAAAAGCTAATAATAATTATTGTTTTTTTTTTTAACAAAAACCAGAGAAAATTTATATTAAAGAGTTGTGAATAATCGCAAGAGAAGTACAAAAAGTGATTTGCAGGACCTGTAATTACAAAATTTGCCTCCCTATAGGCTCCTAGTAGGTGTGTGGTAAGTGGAGGCGAGACTTTATACTAATGTAAAGTCGATCAAAGCTTTTACAGTGAAGATCATACAGTAAGAGCCTAACAAAAAAACTGTTAAACATAGCATACACTTAAATATTGTTCTCGTCCGGTGCTGGAGGTTCTTCTTCGGCTGATAGCCTCAGATTTAGGTCCAGTCGTGGTCAAGGTCCAGGAGAAGAGGATTCATCGGAGATGGTTGCAGAAGATGTTAGGGAAGCCGAAGGTGAAACGGGTCCAGCCTTGAACTGTAGAATTGCTATATGTTTCCTTAGTGCCTCACATTCTTCCTTTGTCCGCTGGTGCTCTACCTGTTGTTGGATGGTGATTTCCATTATAGTTAGGACTTGAGTTGAGAGGGCTCTGAGATTGATTTGCAGATTTTGCACTGTATCAACCAATTCATTATGCTCTTACACTGAGATGGCGCGATGGCTTCCTGTGTTTCTTCTCATTTTGCTGAGATTTCTTTCACTGCATGTCTGAATGATGCAAGAGTCGATATCTGCGAATGGAGGAGGGGTAGATTTCTCTCTCTTCTTCAGAATATGAAATAGGCCCAAGTGATGTGCCATGCTTCTTCTGATATGGTCCATCATCTGCGCAAGATTCATAGGACGATTTCGTTTACCCGTTTTTGAATGGACACACAAACTGTTATCATACCCTTTGCTGATCCTGGTACTGCTCACATTGCCCGAATTAAATGGATAGTACTCCCATGAAGTCATGCCGAGCGAAATTTTCACCCTCCAGGTCTTGTTACAACAATCTGAAGTAGTCGGAAGAGTGATGAAGTGACTTCCCAAGTCGGGGGACATGAAGGGTGTGGAAAGAGTGGCACTCATTGAGGTGAAAGAGGGAACTTCAAGGTGGCAAGAGGTGATGTGTAGAAGCATGAGGGATTGGATCCAAGTGCCAAGTGGCGGAGTCAGAGGAGAGGTGTTGGAGGTGAAGGGTTCATGTTGGTGGCCAAATTCATAATCCATGTGTCGATCTAAGCGAACAGGTGAGTTGGCCGCCAGTTGTCTAGTGCTTGCATGATGGGTGACAGGATCATGGAATGGGGCTTAGTTGTGTGAGACCATTGACAACCAGTGAACCCGACTCTAGAGTTATTTCCAGATTCGCTTGAGTATCAGTGATTTGATTATTGCGTCTGAGTAAATGAAAAAAGGAAACATTGCAGAAGTGTTTGGTAATAACAGAGATTCAGTGGGATGTGGTATTTGACTTTAGTTGACATGGGTTGATTGTGGATGTTTAGGGTTGATAATGGTTGTCAATGGTTGAATGTATTTGACTTGGGTGATTGTGGTTGAATGGGGTCGTTGTGGTTGACCTCACTTGAGTTGATTGAGCGTGGTTGAGTTTGTTGACTATGGTTGACTTGGTTAATTTTGGTTGAATTTGCTCACTATGGTTGATAGTGTTTTAATGTCACTAACTATGGTTGACTTTGGCCGACTCAAGTCAAGTTGGTTTCCTTTGGTTCACTATGAAGACTATGGTTTACCTTAGTTGACTGTGGTTGAATTTCCTATGTGCCATTGACTGTGGCCAATTTTAGGTTACTTGGCAACTATGATTGACTTAAATCACTAAGGTTGACATTTGTTGACTTTTTTTTACTTATGGATGACTTGGAAAAGTGTGGTTAAGTTTCACTATTGTTGAATTTGGTTGTTTATGGTTAACTTTGGTTGACTGTGGTTGATATTGGTTGACATAGATTAATGGGTATATGCATGTGACTTATTACAAGTCTTTGCACAACACTAGAGTCAATGTGTGTGCTACAAATTGGTTGGTGCATGCATAGTAGAAACTAGTCGGTACAAGTGTACTAGAAACTAGTCAGCGCATGCTGAATATTGGTGTTGTGCAGTGCAAAACTTGTGGTGTGTGCAATCCTCATAATACTCGTGGCATGAGCATGTGCTCTGGCCAACACTTATGGTTCCAACACTTGAGAAGAGGGATGGCAGATAGAATGTAATGTGAGGTTGTATATGCAATATGGAGGGAATATTGAAGCAAACATATGAGGGTATGCGGGAATGAATATGGGAATAAATGTAGGAAGAAGGTATGGTGTAGGAGGATGAATATGATGAGGGAGTATGGAGTTGAAGAAGAAACAATTCGAGGAAGGGCACATGAGGCGCAAGATGAGTGAGGGGAGAAAAAAAGAACGTACGACCTAATGATCTGGTGTAGTTGGGAAAGTGGAACGAACATAAATATATAAAATATATAGATATAGATAAATAATCATTAAATAATAATAATTAATACATCATAATGAAAATACATGTCTTATCCAAAAGAGATGTCTATTAATGAAAGGGTACCCCTGCATGGGTATATATGGCCCTCATTGTCATTGTAAGCACATCTAATCTAATTCTTATACATTTTACTCAATATAATATTATCTCATCCTAAATGGATTACCTTATTCTATCCTACTTAAATTGGATATTATTATAATTTTCGAACAAGTTTGTTTGTCACGGTGGTATCAGAGCTTCGTTTATGATCCCGGCCTTTGGCCTATAGACCCTTTGGTCAAATATTTTTTCCCTTAGAAACATAACTGTAGGCCTTTGGCCACTCAAAATTTTAGAGTTCTTGGGACTCCGGGTCTTTGACCGTGCCAGGGCATTTTTCCATTTAAAACATCAAAAAATGAAATTTTTGTTGAAAAGATAAATCATTCCGCTGCAAATTGGAAGAACACCAGAATTCAGGAATGTGAAATTATTGAAGAATTATTAAAGAGAGAATATTTTGATGTTATAAGGAGAAATACATAATAAATTGTTCACAATCACACAATAAAGTCGCCAAATCAGCACAAGTATAAGACATATCAATAGTAAAATTCATTGTGTTCTTGTATGTGAATAAGCAGGAGAAGGAGAGCCTCTGTACCATATAGTTTCATAAAAAAAAAAATTATAGTTAAGCATCCGTAATTTCCCTCCATAATTCTGCTGCAATTTTTGTACCATCTCTATAATCTCACGTAAATTGTTCGTACTATTTTGTTGTACTATACACGTACGTACATTGATCTGTAATTTAAAAATATGTTCGTTGGCAAATTCTGAGATTGAAACCCCTTTACAACAAGTCTGGCCTTGTACCGCTTTTTTGGTCCATATTTTTCCTTCAACTTTTAAACCAATTCATTTTGTAATGCTCTTTTCATTGCAGGAAACTAAACAAAGTCCCAAGTTTGGCTATTTACCAAGGAGTCCATTTCCTCTTTCATGCCTTGCTCTCACTTCTTTTTACTGTCTACATGCATTGCCTCTTCGTAACTTTCTAGTTCACCGGAATTAGTCAACAATAAATAATATATTGAAGGAGAGTTGTTATAAGTTCTTTCATCAACTGGATTAAGATGATCTCCATGCCACTGAATTGGCATCCAGGATACTTTTCAATGGATGTGACCTACCATTAGAGAGAGTATTTCTAGCCATAGATGATCCCATTCTTCTCTAGCTAACCACTTGATTTTATTCAATCTTAATCACTTCTTTTTCCATTTATCTGCCCCACCTTGAGTTCTAACAAAGGGAAGTCAATGTCTTCAAAATTATCACTAGTACAAAGTATATCATGAGAAAACATGTCTTAAATCATTGTAGAGGGAAGAACCATACGACATACATGAATCTCCAACTTGCAACATTTTCTTCAAATACTCGATGTTAAATATCGTCTAGGCTTGTAACTACCAAAATTTGAGTTGTAACACTGATAATGGAAAGATCAAAATGGTCTGACAAGTTTGACGACTTTGTTCAAAGAAATCAAATTGAAACTAAGTTTCTTATGCGATCAGGTAGCTACAGTAATCACAATTCCATAATATATCTGGGATGCCTCATCCTCTTCATCGTCTTTCACATCCCATAAGAAATGGGCATAGAATCCAAGAACATTTTTGTAGAATAGAACCAACAGTTAGATAACATCAGTTAAATGATTTCATATATTAAAATCCATGGATCTAACACACTTTTATAGTCATTTGAGATCTAAATATTCCCTCTCTATGTACACAAGTTACGATTAAATTTATAATTTTTAGAAGAATCAAAATGACAACCCATCATATCCTCATCTAGGCATCTCTAGACTTGGATTAGAATGATTGATAATAGTTATATAACAACATCTCAAGGCTAATATGATGATATCTAAGATGATGGTGGATGATATGTATTTGACGAGGCTAATATGATTAGTTATATAACAACATCTCAAGGCTAGTAAATTAAAACGAAGTTCAAATTCCTTAATACTAACCTCCTATAAGAACCTCACATAATTCGTTAACATAATTTGGTTTCGAGGATTTGCATGTACCATTTTCTTATAGTAAACATTCGTGTTATTGGAATTTGATCCAGACCCACCTCCTCTACTTCCATACCCACCTCCACCTCCATATTCACCCCCAAATCCTCCATAAATAGAACTCATATCAACTTTAGATCCAACAACAACCCTATGGCACACTAAATTCACTTCAGTGCCTTCAAATATGAGGCCACTCATCAAATCCCCATTCCTCCTTCCAGAGATAAAAGGCCCCTCGCCTCCATGGGTTCCAATTGTTGTTATGTTTTTTTCTCAAGATTCCTCGGGTGTATCTCTAGCGCTTTGAAACCTAATTGATATTTGAGTATCATAATCCTCAAATTCCTCTTCTAGAGCCTCATCCAATAAGACATTGCTCACTAATTTTTTGTAGAGACCTTTCTATAGAGGTCCAAAGCACTAGACTCTCACCTTAACCCTAACCTCCTTAAATTTCCATTTGATAAGGGGTTTTGTAAATCAGCTTTAGAAAATGTCCTTTCGAATCTGAGCTACATATCATCATGAAATCAATGACCATCGCCATTGCCAACAACATGCAATTGGGTCAATTAAACAGATTAGTGTGAATTCAATTCCGAGTCTCGTTGAATTTGAATGAGGGAATTGAGCCCATGTATATATATGCGGAGTAACATCATGGAATTAATGCCCACGAGAACTACTATAACCAAATTTTTTGTAAGAGTTCAGTACCATGTTCATGGACTTAGCAACACAAAATATGTAGATATAGAGGTCACATGGGATGGGTGATGAGTCCAATATATCAAGCAAGGTTGAAAGTGTCTTAACCTCCATCATTCATGTAAGGTCTCTCCAAACAGAGCCTTATAAAACATAATTTAAGTATAGAAATGTTATCCTAAATTTTTTATAGTTCATTATTCATCATATAACAACTCACTATTCAGAACAATTTAAAATTTAGCAGCATGATAATGATTAACATATTCAACATAAAAAAAAATGAACAATATAACAATAATTAACATAGCATAATAATGATGATAAATACCTCAAACTGATGTTGTTCTGAAACTTCACCCCCAAGCTGAAGCTCTGCCCAAAACTGACTAACCTCCCAGCGAGCTAGGAACAACCTATCCGACTCCCTAGCTCCAGGATTCCTTATGGTTTCCTGGCCCTCGAGCCCAAAATTCCCAGCAACAGGTGTCCCCTGTGAAAGTCCTCAAGCAAGCTGCCAGTAAATCCAGAAAATATAGATATAGTCCAAAACTATCCTCCCTTCACCTTCTCCTTCTCTAATGTCCAAAAAAAATATTACTCCCCCCAAACAAAGAAGACCACCTTATCCCCCCCCCTCCATAAATGTGTCCATCTACCAATACAATTTTATTATTAACTAAGTTTTCATAATAAAAATTAATAATTCATTAAACTAATATTAATTAAACAAATATTTAATCATGATAATTAATTAATTAAACTAATATTCATCAAACAAATATTTAATCATGATATTTAATTAATTAATTAATTAAACTAATATTCATTAAACAAATATTTAATCATGATAATTAATTAATTAATTAATTAGGGTTGTTACATACACCCACCCTTCAGGAAACTTCGTCCCAAAGTTAAAGTGATTTATGATACAAGGGAAATGACACATGGTTCACACATTCATATCCAATAAACAACATTATCAATAAGTAAGCTAAGCAAACTCATACATACTAGTGTACATGTGCAAGAAATGCATGTGTAGCTAGTACATACAAGTCTCGTGCATGTACTAATAACAATAACTATCACCTCTATAGTAATTTCCGTATGCATCCAATCCAATCAACAAGACTATTCATTTTATAAAAGATAATAAACCAATCAAATGTTTGTGAAATCCCTTAATTACAATAATCTAGCTCAACAAGGTTTATTTAGACAATTTTAGTTTAGTTAAGTAATTATGAATACACACATGTACACATTTTCTTTTCAGAAGGAAAAACAATAGATTCCACCATAAGGCAAATCTCCATACACTCTCAACTACTTCTATTCATCCTTCCTCCCTAACTTACTTCCATCTTCCATTCCTATCCTTCCTCTGCTAGACTATCTTGGAGCGTCAACTATATTAACCTAACTCCAAATAGAACCCGTAAGCGGAAGTGTCACTATCTTGACCAAGCTTCCCCAGCAAGCAACTAACAGTCATCATCACACGTCTAAGGGAGTGTGAGATAACACCGTCCTTCCATGACTCCAGGTTTCAGAGGATACACGGTGGGAAATGCCTCCACCCCTCCTAATAGGACTAGGGTCCACACCCTACAATGGAATATACAGTGGCACCATGTTGCTGGGAATTTTGTCATCGTTTATTCAGTTTTTGGGCAGTCTCACCACCTGAAAACCTGCACTGGTCCACATATCATAGCAGTGCATTCATACCAATATAATTTCACATACAAACATTCATACCATATTGTTTCTCGGTCAGTGGTCATGACATCCATTTTTATTACCATCATCCCTTGGCTATTTCATAGCCCATTGACCTGCAAATCAGTCTATAACACAAACTCATACATATTTATGCATCATCATCATGTAAATGCATACGACCATAATCTCAATTCAGTATCCACATACCAACAACTTTAAATGCCAAAATTTTCAAGTTAGAAATAGATCTCATAATATCCCCATAATTCAATTAACGTTACTCGTTCATAAAATTTTCATTTACATAATAGATTGCATCATATCCATCATCATTCACATAACGTTAAACATTTATAGAATTTACATTCACATAACATATCGCATCATATCCATCATCCTTCAAATAACATTTAAACATTCATAGAATTTACACTCACATAATAGATCGCATCATATCCATCATCATTCAAATAACATTTAAATATTCATAGAATTTACATTCACATAATATATCGCATCATATCCATCATCCTTCAAATAACATTTAAACATTGATAGAGGTTCATACGTCTTAAAAGTTCAAGTGTATCATTAATAGTTTCACAGTGAATAGAAAATAAAGGTGATTAGGCCTCAGGTAATCCTAGTTGTCTAAGTCAAAAGGTGGTGTTACATACACCTAACCTTGGAGAAACATATTCTCAAGGTAGTCAAAAAACAAATGAGGGATAATCTCGTCGTAATGTCTTGGAATCCTCCCAAGTAGCAGATCCTGGACTATACTTGTCCCACTAGACCTTAACTTGGTCTACCAGACGGTTCCTTATCTGTCGGACTCTACGGTCCAATATGCGTAACAGTTCTACCGTGAGGATTCCCGTGTCTGATACCTGCAATTCCTTCCAATTTAGTTTATGTGATTCATCAACAACATAATGGCGTAGAACAGATACATGAAAAACATTATGAGTTTTATGCAAGTGGGGTGGCAGTACGAGACGATAGGCAACGGGTCCAATTTTCTCTTGGATTTTGAATGGTCCTATAAATCGAGGTGACAACTTTGTCCCCTTCCCGAACCGNTCGGGATGATAAGTTGTGCTTACGTTCAACTGAGTCCCCAACGCTGACTGCAAACTTGTCCAAAACCTAGAAGAGAATCTGGAGTCCCTATCTAAAATGATCTTCTTGGGTATCCCGTGAAAATTGATGACCTCACTTACAAAAATGAGTGCCACATCAGTGACATTGTAAGTGTCTCTAACCAGAATAAAATGAGCACTCTTGGTCAACTTATCAACTATCACAAGAATGACATTGTGTCTATGAGATGTGAGCAACAACCCCACCAAAAAATCCATAAAAATGACTTCCCACTTGGACATAGGAACATCATGTGGTTGTAGGAGACTTGTCGGATGGTGGTGTTCAACTTTCACTTGTTGACACTCTAGGCACTTGGCGACGAAATGGACTACATCGCGCTTCATGCCTACCCAGAAGAAAAACTTATTCATGTCTGCGTGCATTTTCTTCACACCCGGATGCACACAATAAAGTACTCTATGGGCTTCCTTCAGTATGATGCTTCGAATATCCCCACCTTCGGGGATGTACATCCTTCTTCGATATCTTAATAGTCCATCTACTTCTAGGCTATATCCTTCATACTTTGGATCTAATTGCCTCCCACTATGGAGGTTTGAAGTAACCTTTGAATAGCAACTATCTCCAAGGAGTTTCCCCAACACCTTCTCCCTAAGATTGAATTTTAAGGGTACCAAGGTGTTATCGGACTAATCGATAGGTGCAGACACTAACAGATCTCCCTAGATCCACCTGGATCTAGAACAAAATAGGATAGGACATGACTATTTCCCTAAGTTATGACCATTGAATTAGCTAGTAGGAAGGAACAAGTGACATACCTTTGTGTCGCTTCCTAGGGTCTCTGTTGCTCCCGCTTTGCTCCGGTGCTCTCGTGAGTTCAAGACCAAGACAATACAAACCAACCAAAGTGAAGATAGCAAAATATATTCAATCGTCAACTTATGTGTATGATCAAGGAATTACACAATAAAGTAAGAATGACTTTATGGGAAAAGGACATGCCGCTGTATCATATTAATCGAAAGTAGAAGATACAACCTGATCGCCTTGATGTCGCAAGCTTCCTTTCGGTGGCTCTTGGTTCCAACACACACACTTGCTCGATCCTTGTATGAAGAAGATCCAATTCCTCTTGATAGACTTGCTAGAGTCTCCAAGCTCATGTTCAAGCTATGTTCTTCACACAATTCTTTCACCAATTCTCCAATTAATCTTGCTTAACCTTTTCCATGAGAATCCCACCAATATATAGGAGAGGATGAGATGGTGACTTGGATGAGAATGATCCCACAATATCAGGGAAACCAGTAAAATGATAACCATTCGAATGCCAACCCATTCTCTAGAAGATTCCCTTCTAGAACCATCGAGACTTTATCTTTTTCCAATCTTGAGAACAAGTTCGCACCCTAGCTATGTAGCACAATGCGAGAAGTTCGCACCCTAGCTGAAGGCAGCCTGCGAGAATGGGTCATTCTCTCACCCTAGGATATAAGCAACCTGCAAACTCTCTTCAAAAATATGATTTATGGGAAGAGATGAATGTCACTTTTCTCAGGAGAGAGTTCTTGTTAGGAGCTTGAGTACACCATCATCAATACACCATCAGTATGACCAAAATCATGGGTAACACAAGGAGAAGACACGTGGTCTCCTACTCAAGGAATCCACGACCACATTCTCCTTTCCCTTGATGTATGAAATTCCAAAATCGTACTCACTCATAAATTCACTCCATCGCCTCTATCTGGCATTAATATCCCTTTTCTTAAAGAGATGTTTTAAACTTTCATGATCCGTTTTGAGCTCAAAGTTTTTCCCCACTAGATAGTGCCTCCAAAGTTTCAGAGCTAGCATTACAACTGCCAACTCTAAATCATGAGTAGTGTAAAGCTCCTCATGTTGCTTCAACTTCCTCGACGCATACGCTATCACTCCTCCATCCTGCATTAGCACAGCCCCCATCCCTTGCTTCGAGGCATCCGTGCAAATTGTGAAGTCCTTTTCCATTTCCGACACTCGTAGAATTGGTGCACTAGTTAGTAACCTCTTCAGCTTGATGAATGCACTATCACATTCTTCTGTCCATTCATACCTGACCCCCTT
>SNQJ01S0010211.1:162677-200445 GCA_010110895.2 Picea sitchensis | reverse complement strand
AGCTAGCATTACAACTGCCAACTCTAAATCATGAGTAGTGTAAAGCTCCTCATGTTGCTTCAACTTCCTCGACGCATACGCTATCACTCCTCCATCCTGCATTAGCACAGCCCCCATCCCTTGCTTCGAGGCATCCGTGCAAACTGTGAAGTCCTTTTCCATTTCCGACACTCGTAGAATTGGTGCACTAGTTAGTAACCTCTTCAGCTTGATGAATGCACTATCACATTCTTCTGTCCATTCATACCTGACCCCCTTGCGTTGCAAAGTGGTGATGGGTTTCACTATTTTAGAGAACCCTTCCACAATTCTCCAATAATAACCTGCTAGCCCCATGAAGCTTCTTAACTCATGAGCATTTTTCGGCATTGGCCATTCCATAATGGCCTTTACCTTTACTGGGTCCACCGAGATTCCTTCACCGGAAATGATATGACCTAAATAGTGAATTTCTTTCTGGAAGAAGGAACACTTCGACAACTTCCCATACAATTTGTTCTCTCTAAGGTAGGAAAACACCACTCACAAGTGTTCCTCATGTTCTCTTTCATTCTTGGAATAGATGAGGATATCATGTAGAAAGACTTGTACAAAGCGGTCTAAATACTTCTGGAATACACCATTCATGAGGCTCATGAATACTGTTGGCGCATTGGTCAATCCAAAAGGTACTACAACGAACTCGTAATGCCCAAACCGAGTTCGAAAGGCATTGTTAGGAATATCACCCTCCTTAATCCTTAATTGGTGATACCCTGATCGCAAATCAATTTTTGAGAATACAGTTGCTCCTTTCATTTGATCAAAGAGATCATCTATCCATTGCATTGGGTACCTATTTTTCACTGTAGCACGATTCAAGTCCCTGCAATCTATACACAGTCATAAGGAACCATCTTTCTTCTTCACAAAAATTATTGGTGCACCCCAAGGTGAGACACTGGGCCTTATTAGCCCTAAGTCGAGTAGCTCTTTCAACTGCATTTGCAACTCACAAAGTTATGGCGTTGTCATCCTATACAGAGTCTTGGAAATTGGTTCTGCACCAGGTTTTATCTCAATAATAAAATCAAGCTCCCTCTCAGGAGGTAATCCTAGCAACTCGTTCAGAAAAACATCCTTTAACTCCGACAATACTCGGTACTGATGTAAGGAGGGTCCTTTCCTTTCATTCACTGCTTCCACTACATAAAGTTGACACCCTTGTCTCATACACCACTTCACCTTCATAGTTGAGATAAAGCATAGAGACACCTTTCTTCGTACCCGTGGATCTCTACTGACCTTCCTTCATCGTCAACACAAAGCACCCTTTTTGCGAAGCAATATACCATAGCTCGATGGGCTTCTAACCAATCCATTCCAATGATTAGGTCATACATCCCGAGAGCAATGACATATACCTTCAGCCTTGTAGTACACACTCCCAAGTTTACTAGACAATTATCAACACTAGGTCCTACCACTTGTTTTTCCCCCAAAGCCTTCTCGACTTGTTTAAAGTCGTCGTGTTCGTAGGCTGCCAACCCACTCCTTTCTAAGCAAAAGATGAAATGAAACTATATGTAGCACCGGAATCAAATTAAATTTTAACATTGATATCATTTAGCGTACCTGACGACTCCATCGCCGTGGATTGATGTTCTGCCTCGTGATTATTAATTGCTGCATAAATCTGGTGGCTTCCACTTGATCTTCCCATCGGGGCCTTTCCTTCTCTATGCACAAATCCTTCTTGCAACTCTAGGCAGTCACGTTAGTAATGGGGTCCTCCACATTCCTAACATATAACATGAGATGGAACCTATGCACTGCTATATGGCTAGGTCAAGGTTTAAGCATCTAAGCTCGATGTCTTCGCATAAGTAAACTACTGACTCTCTCCCCTAGCTAGCTATGCTAGCATTATTACACACTTGTCAATGTGCATCAAATCCCCTATGTAGTGCTTTCTATTATACCTCCTATTATACCCTAACTATTTTCCACAACATGTGTCAAACTCTTGCTACTCTACAAGAATATTTAACCTTTATAAATTAGAATATAACACTATTACATTCATTAATCATATGGGTATACCTATGATTAATAACATAGGTTACAAACTCACTATTAACATTATACTTTATACTGTTAATTTAATTACCTGGTTTACCAATAAATCCTTATAGTGAATAAGTCAATTAATTTAATTATTAGATTAATCTTACCATAAATCATTAAATTAAAACTCATATATCATTAATCTTAACTCATACATCATTAAATTAAAACTCCTATATCATAATCTTAACTCATATATCATTAATCTTAAACTCATATATCATTAAATTAAAACTCCTATATCATTAATCTTATATATATAAGATTATTTTTATTTATTTAGTTTATTTTAAATTTACATAACAATATTAATACTTTCAAATAAATTAATAAAATTTAAAATAATATTACTAGAAAATAATAATCTGATTATTTGAAAATAGTAATAAAATAAAATATCTTACTTTCAAATTTGATGAGAGTTTAATGCGCTTAATATCTTGATGCGAAATGAGGCATTTGTCTGAGAGAACTACAAGTGGCCTTTAAGATTGGGCTTAGTGGGTCCTCGCATGAGGCCCACCTGCCCCCTCCCTCGTTTCCCGCTTGTCCACGCCTAAAATAAAATAATAGTAAAAAAAAAAACTGTACAAACCCTAATCTCTAATTCATTCCTGCAATTTCTAATTCCAGAACATGGGGTTCTCCTTAATCTTGCCTCACCCCACCCGTGGTCTCTCATGGCTTCTCCTCTGTTGGGCATTTGAGTGTTGTGTCGATCTTTGGCTCTTGACTCATGCGTGAGGGTTAATGACTTGTGGGCTTGACACTCAGGCTTTGGACTGTGTTGAATTTGGGCTGAGCCTGCATTGGTATGGCCTGTCTAGCTAAGTTCGTAGAGCGCTTTTCGTGGTGGTCATTGTAAACCTCGTAACGTCAGGCTTGGGTGCTATAAGGAGGCTATTCACTGCCTTTGTCGCTGCAAGGGCTTACCCATAGCCTACTTGCCTGTCCCATCGCCTGTGGAGAAGAAGGCGGTACTATACAGTACCCAACTATTTTTTTTTTACACTCTCCTCCACTTGCCGCGAATCTAACTCGGGACCTCTCTTTCAATGCATAAATTGACAACCAAGAGACTAGCGAGGAACAAAGGCTGCTATCCTATGGCCTTGTCTTAGAGCTTTGGTGGATGACTCAGGTATTGGCTTAAAAGCCCAATATAATTTTTTTTGTCTGCATAGTGCATCGCCCCTTGTGGGCTTCACCTCTGTGTGACTTGGCGTTTGGTCTCATGTTGTGCACAAAGGAAACCTTGTAGGCTCCTCCTCCTCGACAGCTTGGAATTTGGTCTCACCTTTGGTGCTTTGTGAAAATTTAAATGCTTCTTGTGAGATCTTCCCTTGGTTTGGTGCTTGGACTTTGGATGTTGAATTGTTTGTGTAACGCTTGATCCTTGGTGTTGTTATATGGCCTTGTCTGCGGGATTTTTTCTGTGTTGTCTTGGCTCATATAAGCAGTGGCACAATGGTTAACGATCCTTAGTGAAAGCACTAGACTTTGGCTTGGCTCGTGGACTTTGAGTTGAAGATGGTAAGCGCAGAAGAACTGCTTGAACAGTGGTTGCGGGATAGAGGCTCATGCTTGAACAGTGGTCGCGGGATAGAGAATCAATGTCGCTTTGTGTTCCTGGGTTTGGCCGTGGACTCGGATATTGGGCTCTCCTCGCAACATTGCCTTGTGTGCGCACTGTTTTTTGTTGGATGCTTGGTGTTTGGTCTTTTTTTTTTGTTTGTTTGTTTGTTTGTTTGTTTTTTTTAAATGGTGTTGTGTGTTTGCAGGTGCAGACTGTGGGCGGTGAGGATAGCGGTAGTTTCAGAGAAGAAAAAGGAAACCCTACAGCTCTGAAAATCCGTGCATGAACAATTCCTTCGCGACAAACAAATGACATAGCAGGATCCGCCTGCTTGGCTCTGAGCTTGGTAGTTGTGTGTTGTGTATGGTGTAGGTCCTTGGCTCGATAGTTGATGATATGAGCCAAAGGCTAGCCACTGGAAGCTTGGAGCCTGTGCGCTGGGTTTTGGCTTGACTTGTGTTGTTGTTAACCTGTGTGGGTGTAGGTGCTTGTGCGTTGGGCCCTTGTGTGTAGAGTAGTGTTGGGCTTGGCGCATGCGTTGAGATTTGGAATGTGGATAATATGTGTGGCTATACTAGGAGCTTGACCTTCAGGCTATACCTTTTTTTTTTTTAATTGCTAATTTGTGTTATTTGCAGATTTTTATTTGCTAATCTGTGTTATTTTCCAGGTGCTTTGTTGGCTTGTATTTGGGCGCTGGCTTGTAGTGATGCATTGGGAAAATAATGCCCCTTATGACTTGGTTCTTATGCGTTGACCAGTTTCTTAGGCTTGGTGTTAACCTCGGGTGCTTGACTGGTTGTTTGACTGGTATATATNTGGCTTGTAGTGATGCATTGGGAAAATAATGCCCCTTATGACTTGGTTCTTATGCGTTGACCAGTTTCTTAGGCTTGGTGTTAACCTCGGGTGCTTGACTGGTTGTTTGACTGGTATATATATATATTATAGTACCCTATTTATTTAGAAAGTAGTATATATATACAAAAAAAACATTTTTTTTTTCTTTATTATGCTACAATTTTTTTTTTGAAATAGCTCATCTTACTTTTATAAAAAAAAAATATTATTTACCTCTTTTATAGGTCAAGCTCAATTATATATATATATATATATATATATATATATATATAATTTATGTCCCTTCTACAGGTGAGGCTTCTTATAGGTTCGAAGGTGAACAACCCCCCTTCAAACTTACAACAGTTTCTACGGTTTTCTGGGTTATTTCTGGGTCAATTCTGAGTAGGTGGGTAGGCCCTGGTCCAAGTTTTTAAACAAGAGCTCTGATACCATGTGTAAGGTCTCTCCAAACAGAGCCTTATAAAACATAATTTAAGTATAGAAATGTTATCCTAAATTATTTACAATTAATTATTCATCATATAACAAGTCACTGTTCAACACAATTTAAAATTTAGCAGCATGATAATGATTAACATATTCAACATAAATAAAAATGAACAATATAACAATAATTAACATAAAATAATAATGATGATAAATACCTCAAACTGATGTTGTTCTGAAACTCTGCCCCCAAGCTGAAGCTCTGCCCAAAACTGACTAACTTACCAGCCAGCTAGGAACAACCTATCTGACTCCCTAGCTCCAGGACTCCTTACGGTTTCCTGGCCCCCGAGCCCAAAATTCCCAGCAACAGGTGCCCCCTGTGAAAGTCCTCAAGCAAGCTTCCAGTAAATCCAAAAATATAGATACAGTCCAAAACTGTCCTCCCTTCACCTTCTCCTTCTCTAATGTCCAAAAAAAATATTACTCCCCCCAAACAAAGAAGACCCCTCTCCTCGAGTGTTCCCCCTTGCCTTATCCTCCTTTCCTCATTATTCACTGCCTTATCCCCCCATTAAGTCTCAACCACCTTATCCCCCTCCATAAATGTGTCCATCTACCAATACAATTGTATTATTAACTAAGTTTTCATAATAAAAATTAATAATTCATTAAACTAATATTAATTAAACAAATATTTAATCATGATAATTAATTAATTAAACTAATATTCATTAAACAAATATTTAATTAATTAAACTAATATTCATTAAACAAATATTTAATCATGATAATTAATTAATTAATTAGGGTTGTTACAATTTATGCCTCACATTCTAGCTGGCCACGGTTATAAAAACCACTTGAGGTACTGCAAAAACCATGGTGGATATCTAGCGTGTCGAGGTAAGCCATTAGCACTGAAAAACAAATTTTATTCAACAACTTCTTCTTATTCCTTAACTCCATGGTCCCTTTGCATTGTAGGCACCAATCGACCTCCTCCTTGATCACCTGTTTCAATAACCGCAAAAGTTGGATTTACAACCATGCTTTTTGGAAGTTTATCTTTGGGGTATCCTACCTTGAAGAAGAATGAGAGCACCAGTGTAGGAGGTAAAAAAAAAATTTGAAATGGGCGGGAAGGGAACTAGGTACATGCAAGCCCATGTCAACGTCATCGTTCAAACGAAGGTGGAAACACAAGTTGTATTCACGTCATTTGGAGGAATGGAGTCTTGAAAATATGGATGATCAAAATCGGTGAAAGATGAAGGAAAAGGTCTAAAGAAAACACTAATAGGTGACATTAGTTGGCAATCACATTAGTGGTGTTGATATACAACATGGGAGACATTATTTAGTAAAAGTAGAAAACACTAATTTCACCTCCGATGTATATTGACCACCACTAATATGGTTGTGCTAGTTGACAACCTGCATGAGGGGAGGGTTGCTATTATTTATATTCATGTAATAATCAAAATTATGAAAATGATTAATATGAATATTAAAAATGTAAAGCTAATAATAATTATTGTTATAGTAATATTTATAGTAATAAAATCAATAGAAGCAATAATTGTTTTAAAAATATAATATAGTAACAAGAATAATATTGCTACTAATAATAACAATAGAAAGCTTTGCTAGACTATATTTGACTTTAGTTGACATGGGTTGATTGTGGATGTTTAGGGTTGATAATGGTTGTCAATGGTTGAATGTATTTGACTTGGGTGATTGTGGTTGAATGGGGTCGTTGTGGTTGACCTCACTTGAGTTGATTGAGCGTGGTTGAGTTTGTTGACTATGGTTGACTTGGTTAATTTTGGTTGAATTTGCTCACTATGGTTGATAGTGTTTTAATGTCACTAACTACGGTTGACTTTGGCCGATTCAAGTTAACTTGGTTTCCTTTGGTTCACTATGAAGACTATGGTTTACCTTAGTTGACTGTGGTTGAATTTCCTAAGTGTGATTGATTGTGGCCAATTGTAGTTGACTTGGAAACTATGATTGACTTAAATCACTAAGGTTGACATTTGTTGACTTTTTTTACTTATGGATGACTTGGAAAAGTGTGGTTGAGTTTCACTATTGTTGACTTTGGTTGTTTATGGCTGACTATGGTTGACATTGGTTGACTTAGATGCCTGAGGATATGCATGTGACTCTTACAAGTCTTTGTGTGACACTAGAGTTGGTGTGCATGCTACAAATTGGTTGGTGCAAGCATAGTAGAAACTAGTTGGTGCATGTGTAGTAGAAACTAGTCAGTGCATGCTGAATATTGGTGTTACACGGTGCAAAACCTGTGGTGTGCACAATCCTCATAATACTCATGACATGAGCACGTGGTTTGGCCAACACTTATGGTTCCAACACTTGAGAAGAGGGATGGCAGCTAGAATGTAATGTGAGGGTGTATATGCAATATGGAGGGAGTATTCAAGCAAACATAGGAGGGTATGTGGGAATGAATATGGGAATAAGTGTAGGAAGAAGGTATGGTGTAGGAGGATGAATATGATGAGGGGAAGATGGAGATGAAGAAGAAGCAATTCAAGGAAGAGAGCATGAGGCACAAGATGAATGAGGGGACTGAGGGGAGAAAAAAAGAATGTACGACATAATGATCTGGTGTAGTTGGGAAAGTGTAACGAACATAAATATATAAAATAAATAGATATAAATAAATAATCATTAAATAATAATAATTAATCCATCATAATGAAAAGACACGTCTTATCCAAAAGACATGTCTATTAATGAAAGGGCACCCCTGTGTGGGTATATATGGATCTCATTGTCATTGTAAGCACATCTCATCTAATTCTTATACATTTTACTCAATATAATATTATCTCATCCTCAATGGATTACCTTATTCTATCCTACTTAAAATATTCTTATAATCTTCAAACAATTTTGTTCGTCATAGTAGTATCAGAGCTTCATTTATGATCCCGACCTTTGGCCTATAGACCCTATGGTCAAATTTTGTTTCCCTTAGAAACATAACTATAGGCCTTTTGCCACTCAAAATTTCAGAGTTCTTGGGAGTCTGTGTCTTTGATTGCGCCAGGGCATTTTTCCATTTAAAACATCAAAAATTGAAATTGTTGTTGGAAAGATAAATCATTTTGCTGCAAATTGGAAGAACACTAGAATTTCAGAAAGTGAAATTATTGAAGAATTATTAAAGAGAGAATATTTTGATGTTATAAAGAGAAATACATAATAATTTTTTCACAATCACACCATGAAAGCCACCAAATCACCACAAGTTTGAGACATATCAACAATAAAATTCATTGTGTTCTTGTGTGTGAGTAAGTAGGAGTAGGAGAGCCTCTTTACCTTATAGTTTCATCAACAAAAAAAAAATACAGTTAAGCATTTGTACTTTCCCTGCACACAGTTGACATTTAAAAAAAATTAATTGTTTTCTATATCATCCGTACACTTTAATCCATGCAATTTGTATTTTGCTACAATTGTTGTACCATCTGTACAATCTCACGCAAATCGTCCATACGATTTTGTTGTACTATACACATTCGTATATAGATCTGTAATTTAAAAATATGTTCGTTAGAATATTTTTATATTGAAACCCCTTTACAACAAGTTTGGTCATGTACTGATTTTTGCCTCTATCTTCTTCCTTCAACTTTTAAACCCATTTATTTTTCAATTCTCTTTTTATTGTAGGCAAGTACACAAAGTTCCATGTATGGTTATCTACCAAGGAGTCTATTTCCTCTTTCATGCCTTTCTCCCACTTCTTTTTAGTGTCTACATGCATTGCCTCTTCACAACTTTCTGGTTCACTAGAATTAGTCAAAAATAACTAATACATTGAATGAGAGTATCATTAAGGGAGTCTACTTAACCTGGTAGATCTTCTAACAACACTTGCAAGAGTTTGAGGTACTTGTTGCTCCAGTTGTTGTACATTTTGATTTTCTGGTACCTTTGGAATTTCATTTTCTTTGATTTCATCAAGCATTATGTATTCCATGTTTCCCTTTTCTTGTTTCTTTCCCTACAACTGATCTTTGTACATGACCTTTTCATTGAATACCACATCTCTACTCCTAATTATTTTGTGATTTTCATAATCGTATAAGTGATAACCAAAATCATTAACATTGTATCCAATAAAAGTACACTTCTTAGATTTTGCCTCAAGCTTTGTTCTATTTTCTTTATCAATATGGACAAATGCTTCACAATTGAAAGTTTTCAAAAATGAGTAGTTTACCCTTTTACTTGTCCATGCCTCCTCTGGAATGCCACCATCCAAGGAGCTTGAAGGCCCTATGGTTATTAAGTAAATAATAGTATCTACAACATCTGCCTAAAATTGTAAGGGAAACCCTGCATGCAATCTCATACTCCTTGTGCGTACCATGATTGTCATGTTCATCGTTTCTGACACACCATTTTTCCAATGTGTTCCTAGAATTGTCTTCTCTCTACGAATCCCATCGAATGAATAATAATTATCAAACTCCTTGCTGGAATATTCACCTCCATTATCTGATCTAAGACACTTAAACCTTCTTCTTGTCTCATTCTCAACCAAATATTTCAATTTCTTAAAAATGTCAAAAACATCATATTTTTGTCGAATGCAATAAACCCAAGTTTTCCTGGTTGAATCATCATTAAAAGTAACATAATAACTAGATCCACCATGAGATGGTGCCTGAGCTAATCCCCATACATATCTATGCACAAGCTCTAACTTTTCACTCTTCTTTTCCTTTCCGACTCTAAGACATTTGACTCTCTTTTGTTGTCCATAAACATAGTGCTCACAGAAATCCAAATCAACTTGTTTAAGATCTGGCAACAAATTCCTTTTGTGGAGTATCTGCATCCCCTTCTCATTCATATGTCTGAGCCTATGATTCCACAGTGTGTTATCCACTCCTATAGAATCTAAAGAGATAGAAGAGTCATCTTTACCAGTACATAAATACAATGTACCTACCTTCTCTCCTTTTGCTATTACCAGTGATCCTTTGGTAACCTTCCACGCCTTTTCTGTAAATATAGATATACAACCTTCACTTCCCAACTACCCTATTGAAATAAGATTTCTTCTAAAATCTAGAACATTTCTCACCTCTTTCAACAACTATTAGTTTCCATTCTTTAACTTTATTTGTACCTTAGCCATTCCGACAATTTTACAGGGTTCGTCATCACTCAAATAAATATGTCCAAAATCACCTTGAACATAATCTTGAAAATATTTCCTATGGGGTGTGGAATGAAATGAAGCCCATGAAACTAATACCCAGGAATCAATAATATTATCTAAAGAAATAATCAAAGCATCTTGTAACACATCACCTGCTACATTTGCTTCCTGAATTTTCTCTTTATGTCCATCTCCTTGTTTCTTTGGAGATCTATAGTCTTTCTTTAAATTTCCTTTCTTCACACAATTATAACAATCTATCTTATCGAATCTGGATTTGGATATGCCCTTCCTATACTTCCCACGATTCCCTGGGCTCTTTCCTCTTTCTCTATTCTCCACGGTCTACGCATTACTTGATGTCTCACCTGTGTTTTTTCGTCGCATTTCCTCGCTAAGGATAACACCAACAACATCATCAACTTTCAGAGTGTTTGAACTGGAGACAGAGTTACTTATATATATGACTAAGTCGTTCCAAGTTTTTGGAAATCAACACAATATTAGAAGAGACTTGACCTCATCATCAAAGTTCACTCCTACAAAACTTAGTTAATTAGTAACCGTATTAAATTCATTTAAATGGTCAGTAATAGACCCGCCTTCTTACATCTTCATATTAAATAATTGCTTCATTATAAATACCTTGTTAGAGGTCGAGGTTTTTTCATATAGTTTAGCCAATGCCTTCATCAGATCCTTCGTTGTCTTTTCTATTGATATGTTGAAAGCCATCGATGTTGTCGGGCACAGGCGTATGGTTCTAGTGCCTTTGTGTCGAGAACCTTCCATTTGTCATCCTTCATACTCGCTGGATTCTTTTCTTTTCCTTCCAATGGTAAGAAAAGATCCTTATGATATAGATAGTCTTCCATAACTAGTAGTTTCGGATGTTAAATTTCTACACCCTAAACTTTCCATCTTCCACCATTTCTCCCACTCGAACCAGGAACCCGAGTTACCTTTTGCTTTGATACCAATTTTTAGAAAAGAGAGGATCATAGAGAAATAATATAAAACAGATGCATAAATAAAAAAAAGAAGATGCACAATACAATAGAGACACAAATATATATGGTTCACCCAATATGGGTTACATCCACTAGAGAAGTTGTCAGTCCTTCCTTTGTTATTATCTAACAAATGAAGGGATACAACCTACATCTCACAGTATCCTCTCTCATAATACAATATTTACTCACATTACATAGCGGAAATACAATTCACTTATACATAAAAGAGGATTTCCTTCTAGGGAAAAAAAACCATAACATAACCTCTAGCATTAGATCTGCAACCTAATGATGAAAAATTCAGATTGACTTCGACATTACAATATTTTAAAAGGCAATTTTCCCATTAAGGATAACGATATTTCAAAATATATTTTAGTAAGATTTGTGAGGTATTAAAACCTTCTAGACCCGCAATCCATCAAATCCAGGTTGTGTGTTCAGGAGGATTAATACCTTTAACTTAATCCATGTTTTCAATGAATAATTATCTATGGTGAATTCAAAGACCAATCCGACAGTTATGATAGCCCATATGGCATTTCCACCAGCATTGTCAAACAATGGCCTCACAAAATAGAAAAGAGAGAGACCAAAGACAATGCAATACCAACTTTTATGGAATGGATAACTCTTCAAGAATCAAAAGCACCCCCTTGCCAAATCCTCCCGCACACATAAAGGATAGATATTTTCCATCACTGTAAAGCTTGAAAATTTCTGCTATGGTATTCATATCCATTCCTTCCTCAACATTAATCTTCCAATCCACAAGTTGTGACTGAATCTTCTTGTCGTCCATATTCACTACTGCTCTCTATACAAAATTGGATCTAAACTTCAAACTAATAGAAATTTAATATATGTTATGGTATATCTATGACTTGATCAACCCTTACTGCATTGACAAAAGAGAAGTTGCTAATGAAGCATTATATGAATGGCTACCATGTACCTGTAGAATCCCCTCGCCATGCTTATATATGAATAAAGGCTTCACAACCGACTTGTTGCAACCTTCGTTCAAGGAAGGCTCTCTGACTAGCTTGTCATAATTGTATTCAATTAGTGACCATTCACTGAACATTGACATAGTCATAAGAGTCTTGAAACAAACCTATTCAATACATCATACATTTCAGTTAATGAATCCCTTTACCTAAACATTACATTACCAATGGCATAAAATTTTCAATACTCACATTAGGTTATTTACTGCTTCCCGTGAACTTATCTCAAACAAAAAGTAAATCTACTTCAATACACAACAAACAAAGGAGACCCACATAACACAGAAAATCCAATAACAGGACAACTGACTAGTACTAAAAATATATGTAAATATTTAAAAAAAAATTAAAAAATATTTAATTTAAAATAATTTTTTTAATATTAAATATTAATTTTTTTTTATAAAG
Organism: Picea sitchensis; assembly: GCA_010110895.2. NCBI lineage: Eukaryota > Viridiplantae > Streptophyta > Pinopsida > Pinales > Pinaceae > Picea > Picea sitchensis. Next base: position 187,824 of record SNQJ01S0010211.1, on the reverse strand, counting down.
TATTTAATTTAAAATAGAATTTTTAATATTAAATAAATTTTTTTTTATAAAGTATTTAATTTAAAATAGAATTTTTAATATTAAATATTAAAAAAAAAATTAAAAATTTTAAAATATTTAATTTAATACATAAATATTTATGAAACCCTTTAAAATAATACATAAATATAAATATTATGATTTTTTTGAAAGCATCCTAAAAATATATGATTTTTTTTATTATAATTACAAAGTTTAAAGAAATTGATTGAAAATCGATCCCTCTCCCAAATGAGGTACTAATAAAAAGTCTCTTTTACATTGTTCATTAATGTTTGACTAAATGGTGATGTTAAATAAAATATTATTATTTTTTATTAATATAAAAATTTAAAAATATGTGAATTCAAAATTAATATTTGATTAAATTGTAATCGTAAATAAATAAATTGTGTTTTTCATTTATATAAAAATGAAAAAGTATTTGATTATAAATGTTATTGAATATTTGGTGAGTTATGTGTGAATACTAATTAGAATATTTTTAACATAAATACATTTGGTTATCTCAAGAATCAAAAAAGCATTCTTTAAAATTTTCCACTAATTTTTTTTAAATACAATCACAACTAAAATATAATTATAATCAAACTAAATATTTTGTTTTTAATGTTTATAATATGATATCAAAATAATTTTAAAATGTTAATTGGGTTTAGTTTGTATGGTTGTGAGGAATGATTGTTATCCTTTCCACTTGGGTTATGTGACATCCTCAAGAATTAAAACAAATTTTATTTTAATGTTATTTTTCTCAAAATAATTTTCCATTTAAAAAAATTAGTACTTGATATTATTAATGCATGCAATTCCTATATTTGTGACTTTTGAGCAAGATTGAGCAAGAGTTTGAGTTGCCAATTGTCCTCTTTGATGGACAAATGTATGAGACAAATATTTTTAATATATTTAATGCAGGAAACAAGTGGAATAGCCTAAGGCATGCAATTACTATATTTGTGACTTTTGAGCAAGAGTTTGAGTTGCCAATTGTCCTCTTTGATGGACAAATGTATGCGACAAATATTTTTAATATATTTAATGCAGGAAACAAGTGGAATAGCTAGGTTAAAAATAATTGTCTATGACTCCATGAGTGGGGAACATGTTTGAGTTAACTTAGAGCTAATTTTTACAAGTGTCAGAAGTGGAGTTTTGTCACTGACAGCCCCTAAAAATCATGGATTTGTAAAGCTGCAAATTTCCAAGGAGGGAAATGGATTGAAGAAAAATTCCGAGGAAAAAGGAAAAAGATATATATACAACATATGTGGGTGGCAGGACGCTGCTTAGTATGTTGTGGAAATGAATATTTGTTGTGTGAGCACTAATGGTGTTAGGCAAAGGATTTTCTAAATTGTACAGAAAGACAATGGCTAAGGAGTGAAGATCAGTTTTCCCTTATAGAGTCATGGCCAGGCTAGGGAGTGACCAGGACAAGTAATCTTGGTTGTTCTGTGTCTACGGTTGGGTGGAACATAAATTTTCCACTTGTTTCCAACTTGTTATATATATGTATTTTTATTTGACTATTTCTCACTTAGATTGGATAGTTGATTTGCATATTAACTACGTAATTAGATTTATGTAAATGCATGCATACTACAAATGTTAAATGGTTACTTTCATTAGTCATAATACGTAGTTATGCAATTGTTGTTATGAATCCTGAAAAAGGGGAATTTTAAACTTTAGAAGAACTTCCATGCACCAATACTGTAGTTTCTAAATATCTTACAACCAAGAAAGGAATGTTTGGAAAATTTAGTGCATTGAAAGAGGAAATGAATATTTTAACTTTATAGAAATGTGTGAAACAAGTTTGAACAAACGTGTATACATAATGCATATCATGAATGTTTGAAAAATTTAGTGCATTGAAAGAGGAAATGAATAGTTTAACTTTATAGAAATGTGTGAAACAAGTTTGAACAAACATGTATACATAATGCATATCATGAGCATAACTTAGAAACTACAGAACTAAACAATGATAAGTGAAATATATATATATATATATATATATATATATATATATATATATAATTATTATTATGATGAGTTACAAAAATACAATGGGAATTATTATGATGAAGTTACAAAAATACAATGGGAACAAGATAACTCTGTTTTGTATAAAAGAAAAATATTGTGAGTTATGTTAGTAGTTTTTAACTCTGTCTACATAAATATAATATAGTTGATGTATCTAAATTAGCTATGTTCAACAATGAAGGATTAAATCCAAATCCCTAACTAGTTAAGAGGATTCATTTATGAGTGGTAAACATAAGAAAGTCTAAGTCTACAACTTTACACGCAAAACTCTGAGATTGGAACCCAAGTACCTTTCTCTGGTTGAACTCTGATCTTCGTGACAACGAAATTTTTCCAACCTACAATGCATGGATAATAATCTTAATATGGAAAATTTGTATTCAAGATTTATAAAATAAATAACTTAGAAAAGAAGATCGCAAGACTTATCTTGAAGTCCTGTAACAATCCTGATTTCAATACTATCCCTTCCTGTGGAAAACATAAACGAGAAACACTTGAGAAAACATTACTGTGTATGAAGAATTTTAAAAGATCATTATTATTTTCCTTTCAAAAAAATCTACAAAGATTTGGTACTTGCATCCTCCTGGGTAAAGTGAATGGAATGGAGCAACGTAGGCGCATTGGAGAAGATGACTTGCACAATCTGATGGGTTCCCTAGGAAAAAATAAAGGGACCAAGCTTGTAGTCGCATAAGATAAATTCGAGGATACAAATAAATAAATATAAACAAACAAAGGTGTTGACGCTTGAATCCATCAGGACCGAAACGACAACTTCATGAAGACATTAGTTCCCCTTCGTTTTTAGAGAAGTGGTTCTCCTCTTTGGCTAAAATATATATCTTTGAATATGTTGGATTAGGGGGAGTGCTAGGCAACAAACCCCAAATATTTAGTGCTTGGATTTATATGAAAACGGTTCTTCAATAATCCAATATGATATTTATGTGCAGCAAAAGTCTTTTAATAAAAAAAAATTGAAGGATGGCTTCAACATCAGAATTAAAATGTGATCAACGTCACACACAATCTTCTTAATAATATATAAATACATACATATCTTCTTCATAAGAGAGAATGATTTGATCATCTCACATAATTTCAATAGAGTACTGCAATCAAGATCAAAAGAGAATTTGATAAGTAAACCTCAAATACCTCATACTTAAAACTCAAAGTTACAAGATATAGTCAAGATCAATCCCGAAGCAATTCTTTGTCGAGTTTTATTTATGAAAGATGTTATTCATTACAAAATCTTTGACAACCATATATGTGGATGCAAATACTCCATGATCATATAAGAAAAGATCTTAGAAGAATATAAGAAGAACACTCAACAACTCAGCCTTATGCCCAACTCTGAGATTCGAGCATAAAACTATGAGAAATGGTGTAGAAGAATATATATAAAAAGAAAATGGAGAAGATGGAGATTTATTTCTTTTGATTAGAAACTTGATTGTGTATCCATGGTTGTACCTTATTCTTCCTCCAATCTTTCGCCCTGCCTCTCTTACAATACTGATTATTGGACCATTTGATGAAGCCTCTCTTTTCTTTTTAAGAAGATATTTTCTAACTACTTGAGTAGTTAGGGTTTCTCCCTTAGAAATTCCCGTACAAGTTTCTTCTTGAAAAATTTCCTTTAATTAATGCCTCATTAATGAATTCACATCATTAATACAAGTATATTGAAAGTGGGTCCCTCTCCTTTTTTTAATAAAATTTTTAATTAAACTTTTATTTTTTGAAATTTAATTAATTTCCCTTTTAGAAGAGGATGACTGTGTTTTAATTCCCTAGGAATGATAATACAAATTTTAGCCATGGAAATCATTTCATATGTTATCTTCATCGTCTTATCTTTCCAACGATATAAAATTTGTCCAAATACGTCGCCTGGATACCAAGATATGAGCTTGTGAATTTGAGTTTTCACACAGGCCCATTAAAAAATGCACCTGACTGATATTTTGATTTATGAGAAAAATGTATGAACTTTCATCACTTGAAACCTGTACCACCACCTTCTATGCCAAAATGCATTTCCAACTGTATAAAGTTTGTTGTAAATGGAGGTTGATAGCTCAAGATATATCCTTTGCAAGATTGTGACTCAACCACCATCGATCAAGTTTGATTGGTAAATGTGGACCCTTGATTTAATTTCGACCTCCTTTGTTGAATTTCGACTTTTCTTCATTATTCTTATCCCACATGTACGATAATAAAAGAGACTTAGTGGTATATAATGTTAAGTGTAACGTACACTTGATAAGAAATAAAGAAGAGAGGAGAATATGGAGCTTGGAGTATTCGACCCTTGGAAAATTGTTGAATACAATAATAATTTGGCATGCCCAGTCAACCACCAATATGCCCAGTCAACAATGATGAGTCACCCAACCAAAATGTTGCCACATGTCATCACTTGGTATGCCAACAATTTGCCAATAAGAATCTTCCATATGTCATCCAATGAAATCACGCCATGTGTCACTTTTTTGTATGTTGCCACGTGCCTCCATCAATTAGTTGCCATGTGGCACCATCCATTTAAGTGCCATGTGGATATATTTCATTGTTTAATAAAATTCCATGTGTCACTTGGAGATGTTCCTCATAGAACCTAGGATAGGAAAAATGTTATTAAAATAATATGGCGGGTTGGTTTACGTGAATGCAGAGGTAGGTGAAGAAATCACCGCGGACCCATGATAATACATAGTAGGGAATGAGTGTGAAAAATTCCAAGTCTTGAGAATCCATCAGACGCGGACCCGCGGTAATACATAGTAAGGAATGCGTGTGAAAAATTCCAAGTCTTGAGAATCCGTCGGACGGACTTGCATATAACATATGAAATAAACATCACCAACCCTCACCAACCCGCGAACCCGTGAAGCCGCGCTAACTCATATATATTTGGCTAAGTGTTGGAGAAGTTACATAATAAAGAGTAGTAAAAAGAGTTGTGTGCAATATGAAGGTGGCATAATTCAAAGTGCATTGTGAGGGTAGCATAGATAAAACACACTCTTAAGAAATATCACCAACCCGTCAACCTACGGTAAACCATAGTAAATAAGACTATGTATGGAAAGTATATAATGGATCACGTGAAATATGGAAAGAAATATGGAAAATATGAAAAATGAAAAGAAATATATGAAAAATAAAGGAATTACCTGAAATTTGGGAAAGGAATAAGTTAAAATGGCTAAGTGTGGAAAATGGTAAGGGGAATATGAAAGTAACGAGACAATGGGAAAAATGACTAAGTATAAAATGAAAGAATGAATAGAGGTGAAGGGAAAGGATAGGAGAGAACATGTCACTTAGAACATTTTTCATATTTCTTCTTGTAACACCTCCATTGGACTTCTGGACAAAAGTATGTGTATCTTGGTCATGGAGGCTCTGATTTTGATTCCGCGAAATGCATGGTGAAGATGATACCGAGGGTTATGCAATGAACATATAATATTTCAATAATCTTCATCTTCCAATATCATTTTTTTGTTATTATTCTAGGAGAGGGACCATATAGGTGACCAAATTTTGGTCAACAAGAGGTTCATTTCTTTTACTTCGATTATAAACAAAAGTCAGTAAAAATACATCATGTTATTTCTGTAATCAAATAACAATTACCATCAAGTTGATCGCTACAATGATTAAAAAGAAAATCGTATTTTCCCCTTAAGCATACGATGTATTAGTTTTTGAAGCAGAATGTACAAGACAACAATATTTAATGAGAAAAGAACGTCAAACAAGATTATCAAAAAACAAATTTGAAATCCTCCTTCAAATAGAATACTCGAACTTTATAACCTAGGGAAATCTGTGGATTTACCAAGTATAATATACATCTATAAAAATAATATCATCAAGTGTTATTGCTAACTGCAACAAAAATACCAGAGAACGCATGGTAAAGACAAGTTAGATGGGTATCCTGGATATAGTTTGGTAGGGGACAAAATTCCCTAATAAAAAACTTGGCTACAACGTTTAATGTGTATAACTTACAAGATTATATGCACTCACCTTATCAATGAAAAAACGTGGACGAAAACTCAAGGACTTGACCCAAGGACTAGCGCTCTGGTCGGAGGGAAAGCTCGATCGATCGAGTGTTATCCATTAAACCTCGGGTCTTATAGCACTTTAGATGGAACCGTGGGCTAATCCATAGCATTTGGGCCAACGTTTTAAATCCTGCGCGCCTCGACAGAGGAATAAGCCATGGGTTATATGGATGTGGTCACATGTAGATTTATGCCGAGGGCTGGGGGCTAGGCCCCAACCCTTTTCCGCCCGGACATACCATATATTACAACATATATATTAATAAATCCATATAACTAACAAGCTCCAACGACGGGCGGGTTGGTAGACCCGACCCTGCCAAGTCACTTGCCGGGTGGGAGGTCTCGTGGTCGAATCCGGTAAACTCCAAGATTTTTTGCCAACCAATAACCAATCAAAGGGTGCCACGTGGAAGCCCGTGTCTGGGCCACGTCGCACCGTACCATACGCCAAGAGCTCTACCACTTGTCAATGCTTCATTTGTCCACATGTCTGCCACCTTTCTACCCTGTCAACATACTTGTCCAGTCACCGTCTGCCACGTGTCATAGTATGATCGTGCCACATCATCTGTATAGATGTGCCATGTGTCACAACTGCAAGGGTGACACGTGTCACTCTCAGATTGGTCTACCTGTACATGCCACGTCATCATTCCGTACGCCCAGTCAACCTGCCACATCAGTTGTACGAACCCTGCCACGTCATTGTTGAATGCACCTTGCCACATCAGTTGTACAACAGTAGGACATGTACAGTCAGTGGCCACGTGGCACTGTACGGACTATACAAATTGTACAGTCATCATTTTTTTTGCCTCTTTGGCAAAACAAACAAATCACCATATCTGGAGCATACATTGTCTATTTGAGCCCGTTCAAGTTGCGTTGGGTTTGTATCGACGAGGCCTATGCAACGTCTATTTTGAATCCATTCTGAGAAATTTGAGTTTTAGGCCTTTCAAAGCCCCATCAAACTCTTGGATCCGATTATGGATCACACTTCCCCACTAAAGGACCTTTTGGTCCCCAAAAGGTTACTGACCACTCATCAAGCTCGGGATAGGCCACCCGACTTGTTCCCTTTCTTTGAACTTTGTCCTGTGCACCTATCTCATTGAGATCAACTGCAACACAATCATGATAACTGACATCATATTGTCAGCCATTTGAACCCTGTCACATCTTACTGAAGCCACTATCATCCATGTAGAAAACATTACTAATGATAGCATCAAAATATGACTGCAAATGAGCTGATATGTTTGTAATATTAGCACGACATTAGCTTATCTTGAAGCAAACTGTGATTGATTTTCCATTCTACAATTATCTCTTGTTCTTGCTTAAGATCGATTACTTGATTTGAAACAATTATAGGTGTGTTTCTTGCTTGAGCCACCTTTCTTAATTGTTCCATAGTTTGAGGACTTTTATTTGCTTTTACATGATGAGCATGAACCACATATTCTTGACATGCTTTGATTAAGTGATATTGATTCTTTTCCCTGTAGAAGATTGCTTTACGATCATATAAGTATAGATTGCCTAAGACCATTCGACATTCACTTAGTGACACCACATCACATGTTACCTCATCTACATACTTAGATGAAATTGCAAATTTTAATGTGCACTGCTTGGTTATGTGCATTTGATGATTGTTTCTTATCCATTTAAGTGTGTAAGGCTTATGATGTATCTGTGTTTTTAATCCCAATTACTTAACAGATTATTCTGAAATTAAGTTAGATTGAGATCCACTATCTATCAATGTATCAACCTTAGTGTGCCTCATGATGACCCTTATGTGAAACAAGTTACTTCCACAATAAAATACTTTACCAAATTTACCTGTCATACCAACCAATGAGACTTTAGATTCGTCACCTGAATCCGATCCCAAGTCTATGGGTTGATTTGTCATTGCAATTGTTTGCCTCCCTTTATTTTCCTTGAAACACTTCGGTCTCTTCTCGGGATGCAATTGCCAACAACGATCCTCATCATGCCCCTCTTTCTTGCAATGCTTGTAAGAGAGACTCTCTTCCTTTCTCGTCACTGCAATTGACTTCTTTCCATGTCACTTCCTTTTTTCCTCTTTCCTTGAAGACGATTCCCCTGATACACCAACACCTGTTTTCCTTGCTTTGATGTATGTCGCTTGAACAAAAACCTCATCAAGATTATTTGGTCCAAACATGAATACAATATTTTGAATATGTGCAGGTAAACCTCCAATATACTTCATACGAGTTTCTTGGGTATGTAAAGGAATATCTAACATCAATTCCATTTTACGATTTCCATCTGTGTATTCTTGCATTGTTTGTCCTTTTCTTAGTTTTAAATCTTGCCATTCAATTAATGATTTCTCTTTATAACCCAAAGGATAGAATTGCTTTCTAAGTGAAGAAATAAAACTTTGACATAATGGAAATACATTACCCACTTGTTGCATGCCATTTTGCAACTTTCTTTGCCACCAGATGAGTGTTGTGCCTACACAACTCAATGATGCCAACTTGATTTGTGTGGCCTCATCCTTGATATGTTGCACACTGCAATAAACCTCCATTTGTCTGACCCAATTATCAAGTCTCTCTGCATTAACTTCACCATCATACATGGGTAATTCGAATTTAACATCAAGTTTTAATAAAGGCATTTCATTGTTATGTTTATGGACATGTTTCTTTGCATTGGATTTAGAACTTGAACTTGAAGAAGAAGGAGAAGAAGGAGGTGATGATGGAGGTGAAGGAGTAATTTGAGGAGGATCCTATCCTTATTCACTTTTTCCCTTTGAATATTCCCCAAGAACTGGTCTCTTTCATTCCAAGTAATCCTCATACAAAACCTTCATCATCTGCGACATAGCAAAGAAAGTTTTCCGAAACTCTTTCTCATCTTGAGAAAGTCCCTCTTCCGATGTCATCTTCTCACTGTGAGAAGTTCTCTTTCTCAATCCAATCAATGGATTCTCTTCAACAAGCTCACCTTCACCATGAAGTAGTTTTTCCCTAGTTAACATGAAAAACTCAAATCCAAATTTCAACTAGCTCTGATACCACTTGATCCAAAAAGATCTTTTATATGACAATGGTTGAGTTATTAAGCATGTTTTGATGAACCAATTAGGAAGCCTAATGAAAGAGGAAGAATTATAGAAAAAACATCACAACCATATGAACATATACATATCTGAAATAAATCATAAAAAACAACAAACCATAAACACCAATGTGATCACGAAGTTCAGAAATCTCGCCTATGTCTTCGGGCCTTTGTCTCAGTGGGTGAGGCTTTCTTATTTTTGTTCAAAGCTTCAAAAGTACATCAAAATAGTGCCAAAAGGTTACAAAACTAATATGGTCTTGTTCCACCAGATCTCCATAACCCAACAGAAGAAACAAAATTGAAATCAGATGACCGGAGCTCCCATAAATGGCCCGCAAAGGTGCGCTCCTCAACAACTTCCCTGCATAAAAATGGTTTTGGCTTGGAAAATATTCAGCAGAAACCTGCTCTGAATCTCCTCCCATGGCCTCAAGAAGGTATGATTTATATAGATCTGAAGTTGGTAACCATCTCCCAACTTACTTCCAAGATCTGGCCTAAAAGAGGGCCCAATATCCCCCCAAAAGTGCCAAAAATATCCAAAAGTGCTGAAGAAATCATTTAAAAATCACTATAATAAAGAAAAACCCACTTTATTTCAAAAATATGGTCACAACCCCTTTATAGCGGGCTCCTGGTCATTTTAGGTGTCCCCATATGGCTAGGCGTTAAGCTGGGCGCGCTGACCCCTCACTTCTTGACGCTCGGTTCTATGTAGTGGCCATATGGCCCTGTATAAAGTACCCACACACTATATGGTTGGATAAGCTCCCAATGGAAAAGCCCATGGACTAGCACCCTGGCTGATAGACAAGCCCGACCGACTGGGTGCTATCCGTGAAACCCCGGGTCTTATGGCGCTTTGGACGAAACCGTGGGATAATTCATAGAATTTTGGGCCAACATTTTAAATCCCGCGCGTGATGATAGAGGAATAAGCCATGGGTTATATGGATGTGGTTGCACGTATCTTGGCACCGAGGGCTGGGGGCTAGGCCCCAACCCTTTTCCTCCCAGACATACCATATATTACAACATATATATTAATAAATCCATATAACTAACAAGCTCCAACGGTGGGCAGGTTGGTAGACCCGACCCTGCCAAGTCACTTGCCTAGTGGGTGGTCTCGTGGTCGAATCTGGTAAACTCCAAATTTTTTTTCCAACCAATAACTAGTCAAAGGGTGCCACATGGCAGCCCATGTCTGGGCCACGTGGCACTGTACCATACACCGAGATCTTTTCCACTTTTCAATGCTTCATTCGTCCACGTGTCTGCAACCTGTCTATCCTGTCAACATACTTGTCTAATCACCGTCTACCATGTGTCACTGTACGATCGTGCCACATCATCTGTACGAATGTACCACGTGTCACCACTGGAAGGGTGACACGTGTCACTCTCGGATTGGTCTACCTGTACCTGCCAAATGATCAATCTGTATGCCCCGTCAGCCTGCCATGTCAGCTGTACAGACCCTGCCACATCATCGTCGACTACACCTTGTCATGTCAGTTGTATGACCGTATGGCATGTATAGTCAGCTGCCACGTGGCACTGTACTGACAGTACAAACTGTATAGTCATCATTTTTTTTGCCTATTTGGAAAAAAAAACAAATCACCATTTCTAGAGCATATGACATCCGTTTGATCCTGTTCAAGTTGCGTTGGGTTCCTATCGACGATTTATACGCACACAACTATTTTGACGCCATTATGAGAACTTTGATATTTAGGCCTTTCTGAGCCCCATCAAGCTCTTGGATTCGATTCTGGATCACAAAGAAAGGAGGGTATGAAGGAATGACTATGGGAATAAATGTAGGAAGAAGGTATGGTGTAGGAGGATGAATATTATGAGGGGATAATGGAGATGAAGAACAAGTAATTCGAGGAAGGGAGTTGGAGGCGCAATATGAGTGAGGGGAGAAAAAAAGGATGTACGACAAAACTGAGACACATCAACACTAAAATTCATTGTGTTCTTGTGTGTGAATAAGCAAGAGCAGGAGAGACTCTGTACCATACAGTTTCATCAACAATTTTTTTTACAGTTAAGCATTTGTACTTTCCCTCCATACAGTTGACATTTTACAAACTTTAATTGTTTTTTGTATCATCCGTACATTATAATCCGTGCAATATGTATTATGCTGTAATTGTTGTACCGTATGTACAATATCACACAAATCGTTTGTACAATTCTGTTGTACTATACACGTCCGTAAATTGATTCGTAATTTAAAAATTTGTTCGTTGGAAGATTTTGAGATTGAAACCCCTTTACAACAACTATGGCCTTGTATCGCTTTTTTCCTCCATCTTCTTCCTTCAACTTTTAAACCCATTTATTCTGCAATGCTCTTTTTCTTGCAGGCAAATTTTTGAGTTTTGTACCTTGGGAGGTGTTCCCCATGTGTTTGTGCTCTCCTTAGCGCATGTGGGATGGAATATACACTTTGCACCTTGTACTTTTGTCTAATTTCACTTTGACTTAGTAGTTTTAAGTCAAAAGTGAAATTTAGTCATTTATGCCTAAAATGACTATTAATTCACAAAGTGGGTGCATTAGAGACATAAAGTGAACTTAGGAAACTTAACCCAAAGTGGGTTATTGACTTAGATACTTTTGGGGAGATCTCAACCATTGATTAGATGGGAGATGAGATGATCTCCACCATTGATATCTTAGGTTTTGTTTTGGAGATTCAATAGGAGCATAAAGGGTGAAGGAGGGATTCTTTATTCATTTGTTCATTGTGGGAGGAAGACTTGGAGGATGGAGATGAGGTTTGTTTCATGAGGTTTCTTGAGCTTGGTCGCTTGCTTTCATGGAGGGAGGCATTCATCATCTAGCTTGGTTTATTTAGTGGAGAGGTTTCACATCTGTGGAGGGCACACTTGCTTGTGAGGGTGCATCAGTTGTGGGGAGGACTTCTAGCCATTAGATTGTAGTGAGATCAGTTGTAGAGGGAGGCCATCCAACAAAGCTTCATTCGTGTGGAGGGGTTTTCATATCTGAGCTCATAGTTAGATTCTGGAGTAGTTTCAGTGGATTCTTGAGCTTGTATGTGGGGCGCACTTTCCTAGGGCGCACCTGGAGGTTTTGGACTTGTGTTTCAGCCCAGATTTGGTTGCTATTGTATCAGGTTTCTTTATATTTTTTACCTGTTGTATTCCACCTTTTTCTTTCCTCATATATAGACATATATTCCAAACTGGTTTTCCCCCGGGGGGGTTTTATCCAGGGTTATGTTGACCAAAAATACCTGTGTACAAAAATGCATGTGTTGGTCTCTTAGATTTGCTTATTTTCAGCTGTAAAGATCTTTAGGTGTGTTGTATTTATTTTAGTATGCATGTTCTAACTTCTGGTTACTAAAACTACATGCTAAAGCACCGAAAATTGCAAATACAACCATAACAAATCAACAAGAATTTCATGGACGGTTGGCTGTCCTAAAACAACAACATATACTTTACATAACAATTGAAACTTAGATCCAAACTATGGTAAAACACAGACCCAATTGGCAAGCTTGATAGGACCTGGAAATCTTCATGGTATCAGAGCTGAGGTGGCTGAATTTTTGAGCAGTTGGGACAACATTTTGTCGGTTGTCATATACATCTTCTTGGCAGAATTTTGTGGAAAACCATTGACTCATTTAGTGGTTGTTAGAGGGCAGATTTTTGTAGAGGACAGTTGGGCCGTTTTGGCACTTGTCATTAGTCTCTTTTCACACTTATGTAGTAGGAGTGAGGCTGATTTGACTTGACCTCTTTTCACACCTATTTTTTTAGGAGTGAGGTTAGATTACACTTGTCTCTTTTCACACCTATGTTGATAGGAGTGAGACAATGTTTTCCTTGGCAGTGTGAGCATCAGTTGGGGATTGCAGTTTGGCAGACATGTCAGCATCTCAGATGCGAGTTGAGGACAAGCTAGCAGGGGCTAGAAATTGGTCGCCTTGGAAGGCGAGGATGATATTCGTCTTAGAGGACCTCAAGCTATGGGACATAGTCGAGGCAGTTGTTCCCCCCATTCCTGTCACTGCTCCCGTCTGGGTGGAAGAGTTCAGGAAAAATAAAAACAAGGTGAAGAGGACCATTTGTGACGCAGTTCGTGATCATATCCTACCCCATTTGAAGGGGAAGACTTGTGCATATGAGATGTGGGCATATCTATACAAGTTATACGAGAGCTCCAATGAGAACTAGATTATGGTTCTTCATGACCGACTCAGGGGAATTCGCATGCTCAAGGATGAGTCGGTAACTTCATTCCTTGGTCGTTACACTTAGATCAGAGATGAGCTGGCACCCATCAGAGATATTGTGAACCCTAAATATTTGGTGAGGCAAGCTATGAATAGCTTCACCAAACTGTGGGGTCCATTTGTATAGGGCATTGTTGCCAGGGAGGTCATGCCTACATGGGAGAGGATGTGGGATGAATTCGTCCAGGAAGATATTAGGCTTGCAGCCGAGGCTTCTGCATAACGACAACAACAACAACAACAACAACAACAAAAGATTAGTTAGGGTGAGAAGGATCTTTCTCTTTGGACAAAGGCAAAGAAGAAGGTCGGTCGTGGGGGTCGGAAGGGTCCCAAGTTTGGGGCCCAACCACAGGAGAGTGGAGGAGAGAAAAACAGTGGTCAAGGTAGTGGTCAGAGGAGAGATATGAGCAAAGTGAAGTGCTTTGTTTGTAAGAAGTTCGGGCACTATGCTGGACAATGTCCGAATGGGAAGAAGAAGAAGGGTGGTACCGCAACTACAACAGAGGAGGCAGATTTTCAGATACAGTTTCAGAGAGAGTCTTCTTTTCTCATATGATGCACTTTAGTTGAGACGACACCCAATATCTGGTATATTGACAACGGGGCTTCGAGCCATATGACTGGAGTTAGAGAGCATAATTTTGATCTCAGAGAAACCGAGGTCAGGATAGAGATTTCTCTTGGAGATGACACATTAGTCAGAGTTGTTGGGATTGACACAGTTACATTAAAGAGAGATAGCTTACCACCTATATCGTTCACGGATGTTCTTTATGTCCTTAGGCTGAAGAAGAATTTGATTTCAGTTTCCACCCTCCAGGATAGAGGTCTTGAGGTAACATTCAGAGGCACCGAGGTACTCATTCATCCTCGGGGGTCTTCACTTGCCTCAGGATAGGTGATTGGAGTGAGGGATGGGAAATTGTTCAGATTTATTTTTCAGCCACTTCATGCATTGGCAATGAGCAACGACAACAACATGAAGTTATGTGAGTTATGGAATCGCAGGATGGCCCACCTACATCATGGAGCTCTTGGAGGGCTGAGAGAGGCTGTGACCAGAGTTCCACAGATTACTATTGAGCATCAGGATGTTTGTAGAGGGTGTGCACTTGGTAATTTTAGCAAGTCATCATTCCTCAACAGTGACACTAGGTCAGTTGGGATACTTGATTTAGTACACACGAATGTGTGTGGGCCCATAACTCAGAGGTCCTTGAGTGTTTGTGATTACTTTCTCACATTTATTTATGACTACTTGAGGAAGACTTGGATCTATTTCCTGAAGGCCAAGAGTGAGGTCTTCACATGGTTCCAAGAGTTCAGAGCTCTTGTGGAGAACTAATCGGGAGAGAGGATCAAAGTCTTGTGGTCAGATAATGGGGGAGAGTATTCCTCGAGAGAGTTTGTAGACTTCTGTCCCCAACATGACATTAGAAGACAAATGACCATACCCTACAACCCCCAGCAGAACAAGGTCAGGTTGGTTTTTTGGTCAGGAGATGCCACCGACCGTCATTCACTGTGATAATCAGAGTTACATAAAACTCTTTGAGAATCCAGTGTTTCATGACCGGTCAAAGCATATTGAGATCAAGTACCACTTAATTTGTGACTGGGTTCAAAGAGGGGTAGTTCAGTTGCAGTATGTATCTACAGATGACCAGGTTGCAAATATTCTCACCAAAGCCATGCTCCAGGGAAAACATGTCTACTTCAAAGACAAGATGGGCTTGGTGAGGAACACCTTCCTCGGTAAGAGGGAATGTTGAGTTTTATACCTTGGGAGGTGTTCCCCATGTGTTTGTGCTCTCCTTAGCACATGTGGGATGGACTATACACTTTGTACCATGTACTTTTGTCTAATTTCACTTTGACTTGGGAGTTTTAAGTCAAAAGTGAAATTTAATCATTTATGCCTAAAATGACTATTAATTCACAAAGTGGGTGAATTAGAGACATAAAGTGAACTTATGAAACTTAACCCAAAGTAGGTTATTGACTTAGATACTTTTGGGGAGTTCTCAACCATTGATTATATGGGAGATGAGACAATCTCCACCATTGATATCTTAGGTTTCCTTTTGGAGGTTCAAGAGGGGCGCAAAGGGTGAAGGAGGGATTCATTCTTCATTTTTTCATTGTGAGATGAATACTTAGAGGATGGAGATAAGGTTTGTTGCATGAGGTTTCTTGAGCTTGGGCACTTTCTTTCATGGAGGGAGGCATTCTAACATCTAGCTTGGTTTATTTAGTGGAGAGGTTTCACATCTGTGGAGGGTGCACTTGCTTGTGAGGGTGCATCAGTTGTGGGGAGGACTTATAGCCTTTAGATTGCGGTGAGATTAGTTGTAGAGGGAGGCCATCCAACAAAGCTTCATTCTTGTGGAGTATTTTTCAGATCTGAGCTCACAGTTAGCTTTTGGAGTAGTTTCAGTGGATTCTTGAGCTTGTATGTGGGGCGCACTTTCCTAGGGCACACTTGGAGGTTTTGGGCTTGTGTTTTAGCCCAGATTTGGCTACTATTGTATCAGGTTCCTCTATATTTTTTACTTGCTATATTCCACCTTCTGCTTTCCTCATATATAGATATATATTCCAAACTGGTTTTCCCTAGGTGGGTTTTATCTAGGGTCATGTTGACCAAAAATACCTATGTACAAAAATGCATGTGTTAGTCTCTTAGATTTGCTTATTTTCAGTTGTAAATATCTTTAGGTGTGTTGTATTTATTTTAGTATGCATGTGCTAACTTTTGGTTACTAAAACTACATGCTAGAGCACCTAAAATTGCAAATACAACTATAACAAATCAACAATAAGTTCATGGATTGTTGGTTGTCCTAAAACAATAGCATATTCTTTACATAAAAATTGAAACTTAGAGCCAAACTATGGTCAAAGATAGACCCAGTTGGAAAGCTTGATAGGACCTGAAAATCTTCACAACTAAACAAAGTCCCATGTCTGGTTATTTACCAAGGAGTCCATTTCCTCTTTCATGCTTTGCTCCTACTTCTTTTTAGTGTCTACATGCATCATCTCTTCATAACTTTCTGGTTCACCAGAATCAGTCAACAATAAATAATACAATGAAGGAGAGTATCATTAAAGGGGGTCTACTTAGCCTGGTATATCTTCTAACAACACTTGCAAGAGTTTGAGGTCCTTGTTGCTCCTGTCGTTGTACATTTTGATTTTCTGGTACCTTTGCAATTTCATTTTCTTTGATTTCATCAAGCATTGTGTATTATGCGTTTTACTTTTCCTGTTTCTTTCCCTGCAACCAATCTTTATAAATGACCTTTCATTGAATACCACATCTCTACTCGTAATTGTTTTGTGATTTTCATAATCCCATAAGCGATAAACAATATCATTAACACTGTATCCAATAAAGGTACACTTCTTGGATTTTTCCTCAATATTTGTTCTATTTTCTTTATCAATATGGACAAATGCTTCATAACTGAAAGTCTTTATAAATGAGTAGTTTAACTTTTTACATGTCCATGCCTCCTCTAGAATGCCACCATATAAGGAGATTGAAGGCCCTCTGTTTATTAAGTAAACAATACTATCTACAACATTTGCCCAAAACTATAAGGGCAACCCTGCATGCAATCTCATACTCCTTGCACGTACCATGATTGTCATGTTCATCCTTTCTTACACACCATTTTCTTATAGTGTTCTTGGAATTGTCTTTTATCTACAAATCCCATGATATGAAAAGTAATTATCAAAATCCTTGCTACAATATTCACCTCCAGTATCTGATCTGAGACACTTCAACCTTCTTCATGTCTCATTCTCAACCAAATATTTCCATTTCTTTAAAGTGTCAAAAACATCATATTTTTGTTGAATTCAATAAACCCAAGTTTTCATGGTTGAATCATCAATAAAAGTAACATAATATTGAGAGCCATGAAGAGATGATACCTGAGCTAATCCCCATACATATGTATGAACAAGATCTAGCTTTTCACTCTTCTTTTCCTTTCCGACTCTGAGAAATTTGGCTCTCTTTTGTTTTCCATAAACACAATAATCACATAAATCAAAATCAACTTGTTTAAGATCTGTTATCAAATTCCTTTTATGAAGTATCTGCATCCCCTTCTCATTCATTTTTCCAATCCTATGATGTCACAATATTGTATCCACTCCTATAGAAGCTAAAGAGATAGAAGACTCAACATTACTAGTACATAAATACAATGTACCTACGTTCTCTCCTTTTTGTATTACCAATGATCCTTTAGTGACCTTCCATGCCTTTTATTTAAATGTATATATAAAACCTTCACTTCCCAACTACCCTGTTGAAATTAGATTTCTTCTCAAATACAGAACATGTCTCACCTCTTTCAACAACCATTGGTTTCCATTGTTTAATTTTATTTGTACCTTACCCATTCCAACAATTTTACAGGTTCATCATCACCCAAATAAATCTGTCCAAAATCACCTTGAACATAATCTTGAAAATATTTCCTATGGGGTGCGGCATGAAATGAAGACCTTGAAATTGATACCTAGGAATCAATAATATTATCTAAATAAATAATCAAAGCATCTTATAACACATCACCTGCTACATTTGCTTCCTATTTTTTCTCTTGATGTCCATCTCCTTGTTTCTTTGGAGATCTGCAGTCTTTATTTAAATGTCCTTTCTTCCCACAATTCCATCACTCTATATTTCCTAGTTTGGATTTGGATCTACCCTTCCTAGAATTCCCACGGTTCCCTGGGATCTTTCCTCTTTCCCTTTCTCTTCCCCCATTCTCCACGGTCTACGCATTACCTGATGTCTCACACGTGTTTTTCCGTCGCATTTTCTCGCTAAGGATAACACCAACAAAATCATCAAATTTCATAGTGTTTTAACTAGAGATAGAGTTACTTATAGCCATGACCAAGCCGTTCCATCTTTCTAGCAATGAGCACAATATTAGAAGAGCCTTGACCTCATCATAAAATTTCACTCCTACAAAATTTAGTTGATTCGTAAACGTATTAAATTCATTTAAATGGTCGGCAATAGACCCACCTTCTGACATCTTCATATTAAATAATTGCTTCATTAGAAATACATTTTTAGAGGTTGAGGTTTTTTCATATAGTTTATCCAATTGCTTCATCAGATCCTTCGTTGTCTTTTCTATTGAAATGTTGAAAGTCACTAATGCTTCTAGGCACAGCCGTACGGTCCTAGTTCCTTTGTGTAAAGAACCTCCCATTCTTTGTCCTTCATACTTGTTGGCTTCTTTGCTTTTCCACCCAATGGAAGGACAATATCCTTTTGATATAGATAGTCTTCCATTTGCATATTGTTGGAAATTTTTGGTGTTTTGTCAGTGTTTGGTGTGTTGTCAGTGTTTTCATTGATGCCAACTAAGAATGGTGAGAGTCATAGGTCTAAATATTCAAGGAAATGTTGTATTCTAGTTGTGAGAGGATCTACCATCGATCACAAAGTTATGTGATGTTAACCACCATTTTGACAGAGCTAAGATTAAGATTATATACTCATTGAATGCAGAAAATAAGTTATAGGAACCGTTGGATCCGGTTATGAGTTTATAACAATCGTCGATTGGATTGTTTGAAACCCCGATGGAATCGTAACCATTGCTCATCATGGAGGATAGATCTATGGAGCATATTCATTTCGGTGCATGGAAACAAACAGAAGTTAACAAAAGAATTGGGACCAAATTTTTTATACAATACAACTTTGGAATCTGATCAAGGAATCAGATGGTCCACAACATTTTGGAGTTTGGTTTATTGTATGGTGGGACCCCCTCGGAGTGTGACTGAAATGCAATTCAAATCGTTGATATCTGACTTCGAACTCCAGCAATATCTCGACTGTTCAAACCTATCGACACTATATTTTACACTTTGAAAAGTCAAACAACCTCTGCATGTATAATCCAACGACGTAGATTAAATAAACAATCTGATCGAAGGGTTGTTGTTTCACTTTGTGAGACCAGTCACGTTGAATCTGAAGTAATTATTCAGTTATACTAATTGAATCATTTCTCTTGGGAGTTTGAGAAGAGTGAGGTTGTCGTTGTTCTGTAAAGTGAGAGGGACTGCGTGGAATTTACTGAGTTGAACTGTATGTAATGAAAATTACAATATGAATAGAGGTAGAACAAATTCAAAGATGAAGAACATAAGATGTGCAGAGCAAAGATATTGAAAAGAGCAAAATGTACAAGAACCTAAGAGCATGAGATAAATATATAAAGAGAAGATGGAAAGAAACAACAAGAGGATTCAAAAATGAACAGACAGAAGAAGAATAAAGCATAGCAGAATTGTTGAACATAAGCAGAGTGAAAGCAGAGAAAAATTGCAGAAAAGAGAAGAAATGGTAAGCATTGACATATTTGTATTATGGTAAATTATTGATCAAGAAAAGATTTATAATTAGGGTGGTAGGGTGGTGCTAGGGAGGATTTTTGTCCTCTATTATTCAAGTTGGTGCTTGAATACTGGGATTTGTATCTTCCATTCAGTTTGTGTTGGAGATCATAGGGAGTAAGTGTGCTTCCTTCTAGTGGGTGCTAGAAAAACTTGAGGGTTGGTGCTCTCTACAAGTTGCAGCTTGTTAAACAGAGGTTGTAGCCTCATTTTGAGTTGGAGCTCAAAGATAGTTGATGTACATAAATTTAAAGACTGCTTATCATTCTAAAAAGAAGAGGTTTTTTTTCCCTTTATAGGTTTCCTCATGAATATCTATCTCTGTGTATATCATATATGTGATTGATAATTATCATTTCTTCTCTTTATGTCTTGCATTATCTTGATTATATTTTGGATAAGAGTAACACTGTTTTAATAGGGTTAAAATTGTTTAAGCATAGTAACAACTGATTCACCCCCTCCTCCCCACCTCCTCTCAATTGTCTTAGTAATTTCAACAATTGGTATTAGAGCAGGTTCCTTTTGTTAAAGGTAGATGTATAAGTTTAAACATGACAAGTCATGAAGGGACTTCAACCAACAAGGCTCCTCTATTTGATGGAACAAATTTATCTTTTTGGAAAGTTAGAATGAGAGCATACATTATGGCCTTAGGTGCTGATGTTTGGGATGTAGTAGAGACTGGATATACAAAACCTATTGTGCTATATTCCAAAGATGATAAGTTAGAATTTAGTTTCAATGCAAAGGAAATGAATTCTATCTTGAGTGGTCTTGCAGAAGCTGAGTTTGTAAAGGTGATGCATCTTGAATCTGTCAAAGAAATGTGGGATAAACCTATTAGTAGTTATGAAGGATATGAGAAAGTAAAAGATGCCAAACTTCAGACATATAGATTGAAATTTGAACAGCTAAAGATGAATGGGGATGAAACAGTTAGTAAATATTTTTTAAGAGTAGAGGAGCTTGTGAATGCCATGAAGGGTCTTGGTGAGAAGATTGAAGATTCTTCTTTAGTTCAGAAGATTTTAAGATCTCTACCTGATAGATTTAATCCAAAAGTTTCTGCAATAGAAGAACTGAATGATCTTAAAACTCTGCCTATTGACCAACTCCTAGGAACTCTAACTGCTTATGAAATGAGCATTAGTAAATATAAATCCACCACTAGAGAAGCATCTTTTAAAGAAGACATGAATACTGATTTTGAATTAGATGAGATTGAGGAAAAAATTGTGAGAAGGTTAAAGAAAGGATCAAGCAAATACCAAGGTAGGATTCCATTTAAATGTTTCAACTGTGGTAAGACAGGTCATTTTGCATCTAAGTGTCCTCACAAGAAAAAAGCCCAGAATTTTGATGATGAAAATAAATACAAATTTAAGAAATACAGTAGAAAGAAAAGTTTGTGTACAAATAATGATGACTCCTTAGAAGACAGAGATAACAATTCATCTTATGAAGATAAAGTGAATGATTTTATGCTTATGGCCATAGAAGACTTTGATGATGAATACACATGATGTGACATGAATGATGAATAAGTTGTGGTTGATATGGAAGGTGAACTAATCAGTGATTTAGAAGAGATTGACAGACTCAGACTTAAGAAGAGAAAAAAAAAAAACAATTGTTGATGCAGTTTGAAAAGAATGGTAAAGAACCAAGTGAAGATTATGTTTTGTTAAAAGTAGAATTAGAAGAAGCGAATAAAATAGAAGATATTCTAAAACAAGAATTAGCAGAGAATAAGGTGAGATGTGAAGCCCTGGAAGAAGAAGTAGTGAAAGCTAGAAAAGAGTTGGAGAAATTCCAAGCCTTGTATCACCAAATCTTTCAAGGATCAAAGCCTCAAAAGAACTGAATAACATCATGAGTAAACAAATATCTCCATTGATAAAAACCGGTCTAGGTTATGAAAGTAGTTCAATTAGCAGTCAGTCAGAAAACAAAGAATCAACTAAGATGGTCAAATTTCAAGTCAGTAGACAGTCAGATTGTGATCATACTCTGCAAACAAAATTTAATAAAGATGAGTTGAGTTCTGATCAGGAACAAATCCAACAAAAGATAAAGCAACCAATTTAAAAAATAAGATCAATATTCAAGTACCAAAATCTGTTCTATGGTTACTGTTATTACTGTTCTAATTTTGGCCATAAAGCTGCAAATTGTGGGATTAAATTTAGAAGTATGCAACTAAGGAGGTCAAAGAATAACCAACTGCGGCAACACAGAACTAGACAATCAGTGAGTAGACAACAACGTATCAATTATTTTGATCTATTGTATAATGAGCCTGAATGTTACATTTGTCATAATTTTGGTCACAAAGCCTTAGATTGTCATTTGAAGAATTACAAAGTAGATCCAAGAATAAATTCCTCAGCTGAAAATGTCAATATATGGAAAAGGAAAGAAAGTAATAAGTGTGGTTTAGTACTTTCTATTCAAAGACAAAAGGATCCTTGGTATATTGATAGTGGATGTTCCAAACATATGACTCTGTCTTTGAAAGTAAGTTTCTGTCTCTAAGTGAAAGCAAATCAGTAAATGTAACTTTTGGAAATGATGCACCAGGGAAAATCAAAGGTAAAGGAATGGTAAGTCTAAGTAATGGAAAAGGGAAAGCTCAATATGTGTTGTTTGTAGATGGTCTGAAACATAATTTGCTTAGTGCTAGTCAAGTTTGTGACAGAGGATGTGAAGTTGTTTTCACTACTAAAGATTGTAGAATAAAATCTGTGCATACATGACAGTTGGTTGCAAAAGGCATAAGAACAAAGAACAATGTTTATGTTTTGAAAGAAGAAGAAGGAGAAGAATATAATTTAAGAAAGTATGATGAAAGTTGGATATGGCATAGAAGACTTGGACACCTAAATTTTGATCATATAATCAAGCTTAGAAATACTGGGGCAGCAAAAGATCTTCCAAAGATATCACAACCATATGATTTTGTATGTAAACCTTGTCAAATAGGAAAGCTCACTCGGACACAGTTTAAATCTAAGAAATTTACATCAACAGAAAAACCTCTTCAGTTAGTACATATGGATTTATGTGGACCATCAAGGAAGGAAGGTACAGGAAAAGAAAATTATTTCATGTTGATTATTCTAGACTCACGTGGGTTTCCTTTCTGAAGGAAAAATCTGAAGCATTTGAAAAATTCAAAGTGTTTAAGGCTCTGAATGAGAATCAAACAGGAAAAAGATTGAAGGCAGTAAGGTCTGATAGAGGAGGAGAATTTAGTTCAGGGGACTTCAAAGAGTTTTGTGATAAGTATGGGATCAAAAGAGAGTATACTATTCTAGGGACTCCTGATGCAGACCCCCCCTTCTCCCCTCGGGGCTATGACCTCCCGGTCAAGGATAGATCAAGATACTGAGTCGAATCGACTCTTCGGGTCTCTACTGGACCCCAAATCAACTTACACAAGTCCTTACTCCAAATGCATATGTTGTATGGCACCTGCGGGCCCTCTCCTAAGCGTTGTTCAAATTTCAACACCTAACGGGCGCTAGCTCTTCTCTGGAAAAGCCCTCCCTTTACGTGACCATAGTTGTGACCACTCGCCTAACAAAAAGGTGCTTCACGACTTCGCGTGTCGGTTCTTTGCATGTGAGTCACCATGAATCTCCTGACCTCCAAAATCTCGAACTGGAGCCTAGCGCATGCTAGCTTCTCTATTCATATTCACCAATGCGACCCCTCACGATGACCTGGGGCCAATCCTTCGAGCGCTTCATGACTTCTCCCTTCGTGTCCTCTGCACCCTACTCTTCATGATTTTTCCAAAGTCTGAATCCATGAAATCTTCAGATAAGATCAATGGTCAAGGATGACCCACAACCAATGGCTGAGATCTTCTTCGTGACTTCGCGCTTCGCATTGTCGAAAGTTTTGCTTGCTCTCTTCTTCCGAAACCCGAACCCTTAAACTCCACTTACATCAGATTGACGGTCCACGACCTTCGATGATCCAATGACTACGATCAAATTGTGAGTTCGCACTTCGCAACTCTTCGTTTCTCCTACCTATGTCTCTCCCGCTTTGCGAATCGAGACTTCGCATTTCAGGATATAGAAGGACTGTTTGTTCCCCTTCTTCTGATACCCAACTTGTGAGTCCTTCGGGACTAGATCAACGATCCAGATCTCCTCATGATCCAATGGTCCAGATCCTCTCTCACAAATTGAAAGTTCACGTTTCATGACTTTGGAAAACAACTCCCTCCATGCTCTGGACTCCCGATTGTCGAGTTCCCAAAATCTTCTCACGTCAGATCAATGATCCTCAACTCTCCGTGATCCAACGTTCCATATGGCCTCGCGATTTCAAATTTCGTGAGTTTTCACAACTCCTGCCTCTGGTTCTCTCGATTGTGAATCAACGAAACGTTGATTTCTCTCCACGTGTCCCTTCTTGATGGACAATTCCGATAGAATTCAGAACTTTGCGATTCTGCCTCTCCTGTGCACTTTCAAAGGGTTAAGGTGCTTTCACCTTACCTGGATCCAACAACTATTGGTCCTTCACACCTAGATCTGAAGAACGAGATCTGTTCTCGCCTTGTGTACACCCCTCTTGTCTGAACTCTAATATGATGGTGCATATTTCTCCCTATAGCCGATCTGACGATTGTTGTCGCTCCTCCTCCCGAGCTTCTTTGTTCCCTTGAATTTGGAAGAATTTTCGAAGTGTCAAAGGATGCAACCTTCGAGCTTTCTCCTGCAAAGCTTCTACTTGACCTTGGCTTGCGCTTTTCCTCCTGCGCTTTGACTTCTTTCGACTTGGAATAGTTTTGTATATTTTCAAAGGTTTCAACCTTTGGAATTTCTCCTGCGGACCCAACTATCTGCAGTCTCGTCTTCACTCTTGGAAGCATTATCTCTTCTAAGATTTAAGACTTAGAATAAGTTCATATCCTATGCACTCCTTGTGCTATCTCTTTTGAGATATTCGATTTACTTAGTCTCCTAAGGGTCTCGACCCTTCTGGTTCCTTTCAAAGGGGAACTTCGTGCCCACTTCTCAACTGCTTGCTCATGCACACCTTGCAGAGCTCTCCTACATAGTATTCAGTA
>SNQJ01S0010211.1:145895-162627 GCA_010110895.2 Picea sitchensis | reverse complement strand
TAGTTTTGTATATTTTCAAAGGTTTCAACCTTTGGAATTTCTCCTGCGGACCCAACTATCTGCAGTCTCGTCTTCACTCCTGGAAGCATTATCTCTTCTAAGATTTAAGACTTAGAATAAGTTCATATCCTATGCACTCCTTGCGCTATCTCTTTTGAGATATTCGATTTACTTAGTCTCCTAAGGGTCTCGACCCTTCTGGTTCCTTTCAAAGGGGAACTTCGTGCCCACTTCTCAACTGCTTGCTCATGCACACCTTGCAGAGCTCTCCTACATAGTATTCAGTAACTCTGTGGGTGTCTTCTCCTCAGACACTTTTCTTCCTTAGAACTCGAAACATATTTCTCTTGTGCATTCTATGCACTTGCTCGATGCTCACTTGGCAGAGCTTCTATAGAATCCTCAGAAATTATGTCTCTCTGTTCCTTCTCTGCAGATTCCTACCTCCAGGGTGTTCAGTAACCTTGAGGGTTCTCCCTGAGTTTGTGATTCCTTTGGTGTGCCCTCCTAGCACATTCTTGCCTGAATTTGACACAGAAATTAGATGTGCACTCTTTGCACTGGCTCACAGAACTTCCAACGTTCTATTGTGCAGTCCTTGCACAGCCTAAAGAACCTAGATTGAAATCATAAAACTCTCCGACAGATAGGAAAATCTACCTATCACCTGCAGAGGAAATATAACATGCATCTACAACATACAAATGACATTCAAATGCACAAATGCACATGGACAAATCATGGGCAGGAAAAACTGCTTTGTATTAATCTCAAAATACCTGTACAATGTGTTTACAAAAACTGGATTGCTACAGAGTCTCAACTCTCTCCTCTAAACAAACTATCCTATCTCCCGTTCTACAACAATCCCCTATGTTCGACAACCATACTCCTTATTCTACCAGAAGGTTCCTCTAGGGTTCCCCTCTCCGACTACTCATTTACCCGAAAACAAAAACATAACAACTACCTAATTTCTGTTACATTCAAGAGCAGGAGTGGAAACTCCCACTTCACTCATGATCATTCAGATGTGCTCCAAAAGATTTGCCACTACTGCCAGCGTTTGAGATTCTGAAATGATTCCTCGACGTTGAGTTGTCCTGCTTCGCATGCTCGCTACGATTCTCCTGCATCATACTCCTCGGCTGGGAAAATCATGTACTCCTACTCATGGTTCCCTCTGCTCTGTTGTTGAGATCCTCCAGGGTCCCATAATTTCTCTTGTAGCTGTTCATCTACTCCTTTTCCTTGCTACTTCTTTTGTTGTTGTTGTTGCTTCTTCTTTGCTGCTATGGCAGGTTGTCCTCTATTTGGCCTCCTCTTACTAACAGTTTCTTGTGCTGACCCCAACATCAGCCTTATGATTTCTTCTATCACCTCCTCCAACTGCTCAATTGGCTGGTCCTTGTTTTGCAGACTGCTCTGTTGCACTTCCTCCTTGTCAATGGTTAGATCAAACCGATCTCCCTTGATGCCTTCATCTCCTGTGGCCTTAGCTTGCCACCCTGTTGCAGAATCCAGTTCTGCAGTATCATCACTGAGTTGTTGCTCAACTTCTTCCTCTGACAGATTGGCTTCTGTCATCTCCTCTTGTATTGGTTCAACTCCAACTTCTTCCAGCTTCTCCCTAGGCTAATATGCTCTTCCACCTATTTCCAATTTTACATGTTGGATATGCCTACTCTGCATATTTACCCTTCTCTTCAGGGATTCCAATTCCTCATACAGCTCAAAAAAATCTATATTGTATGCTTCCTCTTCTGCTGCAGGCTCCAGTGCTGCAGTCATCTCCTATTCAGCTCCTGGGATGAAAATTTTGAGCAATTATGCTGAATGCTCCTCTCCCACAATCTGCATGACTGTTTGTTGGCAACAATCTTCTGGTTCTTGATTGTTCAACCAATCCTCCAACATCTCCAAATAATTCTCCCATTGAGTGAGAAATTTGTTGGTCCTTCACACCTAGATCCGATGAACGAGATCTGTTCTCCCCTTGTCTGTGCTCCTCTTGTCTGGACTCTGATCTGATGGCCCAAATTTCTCCCTGTAGCCGATTTGATGATTTTTGTCACTCCTCCTCCTGAGCTTCTTTGTTCCCCCGGATTTAGAAGAATCTTCTAAGTGTCAAAGGTTGTGGCCTTTGAGCTGTCTCCTGCAAGGCTCCTACTTGACCTTGGCTTGCGCTTTTCCTCCTGTGCTTTGCCATCTTCTGACTTGGAATAGTTTTGTATATGTTCAAAGGTTTTGACCTTTGGACTTTCTCTTGCGGACCCGCATATCTACGGTCTCATCTTCGCTCTTGGAAGCATTATCTCTTCTGATCTTTAGGACTTGGAATAAGTCCATCTCCTACGCACTCCTTGTGCTATCTCTTTTGAGATATTCTATTTACTCAGTCTCCTAAGGGTCTCGACCCTTCTGGTTCCTTTCAAAGGGGAACTTCGCACCCACTTGGCAATCGCTTGCTCATGCATACCTTGCATATCTTTCCTATAGAGTATTCAGTAAATCTGTGGGTGTATTCTCCTCTGACACTTCTCTTCCTCATAACTTGAAACAAAGTTCTATTGTGCACTCCGTGCACTCGCTCGATGCCCACTTGGCAGAGCTTCTATAGAATCCTCAGAAATTTTGTCTCTCTATTCCTTCTCTGCACAGTCCTACCTCCAAGGTGTTCAGTAACCTTGAGGCTTCTCCCTGAGTTTGTGATTCCTCTGGTGTTCCCTCCTGACATGTTCTTGCCTGAATTCAACACATAACTTAGATGTGCACTCTTTGCACTGGCTCACATAACTTCCAATGTTCTTTTGTGCACTCCTTGGACAACCTAAAGAACCCAGATTGGTATCAGAAAACTCTCAAGCAGATAGGAAAATCTACCTATCACCTGCAGATGAAATCTATCATGCATATACAACATACAAATGACATTCAAATGCACAAATGCACACAGACAAATCATGGGCAGGAAAAACTTCTTTGTATTAGTCTCAAAATACCTGTACAATGTGTTTACAAAAACTGGACTGCTACATAGTCTCATCTCTCTCCTCTAAACAAACTATCCTATCTCCCATTCTACAAAAATCCCCTATGTTCGACAACCATACTCCTTCTACCATTAGGTTCCTCTAGGGTTCCCCCTCTGACTACTCGTCTACCCGAAAACAAAAACCTAACGACTACCTAATTTCTGTTAAATTCGAGAGAAGGAGTGGAAACTCCCACTCATTCAAACGTGCTCCAAAATATTCGTTGTTGTTGCTAGCATTTGAGATTCTGAAATGATTCCTCGACACTGAGCTGTCCTACTTTGTGTGCTCTCTACGATGCTCCTGCATCAACTCCACAACAAAATGGAGTAGTTGAGAGGCAGAATAGATCAGTTCAACAGATGGCAAGATCAATGATGAATGAAAGGAATATTGCTTAGACATATTGGGTAGAATCAATTCATACAATTGTACATATTCTTAACAAAGCTCATCTCAGGCCACATAGTAACAAGACTCCTTATGAACTATGGTTTGGAAGACCTACTTCAATCAAATATTTTAAATTCTTTGGGAGTAAGTGTTATAGCAAGAATAATGATGAAAGTCTTGGAAAATATGATGACAGGGCTGATGAAGGTATCTTCTTAGGGTATGCTACAAAGAGTAAAGGATACAAATGCTATAATAAGAGGTTGCATAAATTGATTGATTGTATTGACATAAAAGTTGATGAAGAAGTCCCGGTAAGAGATGTAAGCAGTGTTGAATCAAACACAGAGGATATAGTTGAAGTTGAAGATGAACGGGTCCAAGAATCAGAAAGAGAAGACTCCGAGTCAGATGAAAATACAAATACTCAGGCAGACTCAAATCAATAGACAGAAACAAAACCACCTCCGAGAATTGTTAGAAAGAATCATCCTGAAAATTAGATAATTGGTGATATGAATAAAGGAGTTCAGACAAGAAGGAAATTGATTAAAGACACAAAACAATCTCAAATTGATTTCCTATCTATGATTGAACCTAAATTTTTTGATGAAGCCAACAATCATGACGATTGGATTAGAGCTATGAATGAAGAGCTTGATTAGATTGAGAAGAATAATACTTGGGAGTTTGTTCCTAGACCTGCATATAAGAATGTAATAGGTTCCAAATGGGTGTTTAAGAATAAAATGAATGAACAAGGACAAATTGTTAGGAATGAATCCATATTGGTCTGTAAGGGGTATGCACAAGTTGAGGGACATGATTTTGATGAAACGTTTGCACCAGTGGCAATATTGGAAGCCATCAGAATGTTTCTTGCATATGCATGTCATAAGAACTTTAAAGTATATCAGATGGATGTTAAGTCATCATTTCTTAATGGAGATCTAGAAGAAGAAGTATATATGGAGCAACCTGAAGTTTTTTCACCGACAAATAATCCTGACTATGTTTGGAAGTTGAAAAAGTCACTATATGGACTGAAACAAGCACCACGAGCCTGGTATTATAGACTGGACAAGTATTTACATGACAAAGGGTTCAAGAAAGGTAATGTTAACAGTAGAATACATTGTTGCTGCTACTTGTTGTACTTAGATATTATGGATGATACAAACTCTTGCAGATTTGAAGGTAACTTATACTGATCCCATTCCTCTTCACTGTGATAACACCAATGCCATTAGTGTCTCCAAGAATCACGTTCTTCATTCAAATACTAAGCATATACCAATAAAATATCATTTTCTCAGAGAGCATGTTACAAACAGAGTTGTTTAGTTGAATTATATTCCTTCCACAAAACATATAGCTGATATCTTTACTAAACCATTAGCAAAGACACCATTTGAATATATTCGTCAGAAGTTGGGGGTCATATCTTCTTTCATCTAATGTGTTCACCTTGCCAGGGTGAGTACTTATTGATTATCTTTTGTATTTATTTTTTTTGGTGGAAATTGTTCTGATTTTTCCATTCATATTTGAAAGGGGGAGTGTATTTCCTTTGACATCGATGTCAAAGGGGGAGAAAGAAGTTAGTTCATGTTGTTGCAGACTTGCCAAGTTGCATAATTTTTCCATCAATGTCAAAGGGGGAGATTGTTGGCAAGTTTTGGTGTTTTGTCAGTGTTTGGTGTGTTGTCAGTGTTGTCATTGATGTCAACTGAGAATGGTGAGAGTCACAGGTCTGAATATTCGAGGAAATGTTGTATTCTGGCTGTGAGAGGATCTACCATCGATCACAAAATTATGTGATGTTAACCACCATTTTGACAGAGCTAAGATTAAGATTGTATACTCGTCGAATGCAAAAAATAAGTTACAGGAACCGTTGGATCCAGTTCCGAGTTTATAACAATCGTCGATTGGATAGTTTGAAACCTTGATGGAATCGTAATCATTGCTCATCATGGAGGATAGATCTATGTAGAATATTCATTTCGGTGCATGGAAACAAACAAAATTTAACAAAAGAATTGGGACCGAAATTTTTAGACAATACAACTTTGGAATCTGATCAAGGAATCAGATGGTCCACAACATTTCAGAGTTTGGTGTATGGTATGGTGGGACCCCCTCAGAGTGTGACCGAAATACAATTCGAACTGTTGATCTTTGAATTCATCCTCCTTCAAGATCTCGATCGTTCAAACCTATCGACACTATATTTTACACTTTGAAAAGTCAAACATCCTCTGCATGTATAATCCAATGATGCAGATTAAATAAACAATCTGATCGAAGGGTTGATGTTTCACTTTGTGAGACCAGTCACGCTAAATATGAAGTAGTTATTCAGTAATACTAACTGAATAATTGCTCTTGGGAGTTTGAGATTCGTATTGTAATTGAGTAGGAGAGACTGAATAAATGATATATGCTGTGACAAAGTGAGATTATTGTTGTTCTGTAAAGTGAGAGGGACTGTGTGAAATTTAGTGAGTTGAATTGTATGTAATTAAAATTATAGTATGAACAAAGATAGAACAAATTCAGAGATGAAGAACATAAGCTGTGCAGAGCAGAGATAGTGAAAAGAGAAGAATGTACAAGAACCTAAGAGCATGAGATAGATAGAGAAAAAGTAGATGGAAAGAGACGACAAGAGGATTAAAAAATGAACAGACAGAAGAAGAGTAAAGAAGAACAAAAGAAGAGTGAAAGCAGAGCAGAATTGCATAAAAGAGAAGAAATGGTAAGCATTAACATATTTGTATTATGGTAAAGTATTTATTAAGCAAATATTTATAATCAGGGTGGTAGGGTGGTGCTAGGGAGGATTGTTGTCCTCACTTATTCAAGTTGGTGCTTGAATACTGGGAGTTGTATCTTCCATTCAGTTGCTGTTGGAGATCATAGGGAGTAAGTGTGCTTCCTTCTAGTGAGTGATAGAAAAAATTGAGGGTTGGTGCTCTCTACAAGTTGCAGCTTGTTAAACAGAGGTTGTAGCCTCATTTTGAGTTGGTGCTCAAAGATAGATGATGTACAAAAATTAAAAGATTGCTTATAATTCTAAGAAGAAGAGGTTTTTTTTCCCTTTATGGGTTTCCTCATGAATATCTGTCTTTGTGTATATCATATATGTGATTTCTAATTATCATTTCTGCTCTTTATGTCTTGCATAATTTTGATTATCTTTTGGAGAAGAGTAACAATGTTTTAAAAGGGTTAAAATTATTTAAAAACAGTAACAACTAATTCACCACCCCCTCTCAGTTGTCTTAGTAATTCCAACACATATTCCATAACTAGTAGTTTTGGCCGTTAAGTTTCTCAACCCTAAACTTTCCATCTTCGACCATTTCTCCCACTTGAACCAGGAACCCCATTTTCCTATGAGTTACCTTTCATGATGATACCAATTGTTAGAAAAGAGAGGATCGTAGAGAAATAATATAAAACAAATGCATAAATAAAACAAAGAAGATACACAATACAATAGAGGCATAGATATATGTGGCTCACCCAATATGGGCTACGTCCACCAGAGAAATTGCCAACCTTCCTTTGTTATTATCTAGCAAATGAAGGGATACAATCTACATCACACCCACTGTAACTTCCTCTTCTTTCTCATAGTTTCCTCTCTCATAGTACAATATTCAGTCACATACATAGTTGAAATACAATTCTCTCATACATGAAAGTGGTTTTCCTTCTAGGGAAAAAAAACCTAACATAACTTCTAGCATCAAATCTGCAACCTAATGATGAACAATTCAGATTGACTACGGAATTACAATAGTTTACAAGGAAATTTAGCCAATAATTTCTCTTTGGGGGAACTACCACCGAACCTCTGCCAGGGGGGTTCCAATGAATGTCTTTGTTGTCCCTGTACCCCCTGGCGACATATGTGGGGGGGGGGGAATTCCCCCCACACCACCCCTTCAGGAACTTGGATCGAACAAGGCTGAAACAAGACCTTTGAATCAAAAAGATTATCAGGATCCACAACCAACATTATACAATAGCATCTCTTCGACTATGAGTTGATATCCTTCATACCTCTTCTCTATGGGTCCTTGTTGTAACCCTTATTTTACATGGTTTAAGAACTCATTTTCTTGTAAGAGGGTTTTAATCCTATGCTTGATGCCAGATTCTCCTACGCTTGATGTTGCTAAATGTATATCATGTACACTCTGGCTAAGTGCATCTGCCACTTTGTTCTCTTTCCCTTTAATATGTTTGATTTCAAAATCAAATTCGTTGATTAGTGCCTTCCTCCTGGCCTGTATAACATTCGATATTAGTTGGTCGAACAAATACTTTAAACCACAATGGTCTGTCATTAAGAGAAACCTTTTTCCCAATCAGTAATGCCTCCACATATTTAATTCATGTACGCTTGATGCAAGCTATAAATCGTGGGTAACATGATTTTTTTCATGCTCATTTATCTTTCTTGACTCATAAAAAATCACTTGCCCTTCTTGCATAAGCACTCCATCGAGTCCTTCTTTTCCAACATCTGTGCAAACCAAGAATTATTTTTCAGGGTCTTCAATATTTAAAACAAGGGAATTAGTCAAAATATGCTTCATCCTTTGGAAGATATCTTCACACTCTGGTGACCATATGAATCTTTTCCCTTTTCTCTGTAATGAGGTAATGGGATTACCAATTTTTTAAAATCCCTTTATAAACATTCTATAATACCCAACTAATCCCATGAAATATCTCACTCCTGTTACATTTCTAAGGGAAGACCAATCCATGTTTGCCTTAATCTTTTCGGGATCTACCGCCACTCCTTCTACCGAGATTATGTGGCCTAAATACTGGATTTATTTTTGAAAGAAATCACACTTGTTGAACTTATCATACAATTGGTTCTCTCTCAACATCTGTAACACAATTATAAGATGTTCTCTGTGCTCTTCTCTAGTCTTGGAGTATACCAAAATATCATCCAGGAACACTAAAACAATATTGTCTAAATACTTGGTGAGCACACTAATCATTAGGAACATAAAAGTGGTTGGCTCATTTGTAAGTCCAACTTATTTATCTTGTCAAATTTGATTATGTCATGGTAGGACTGTGGTGATCCACCGAGAAAACACTGCACTCTTGCTTTCTCATCCTTGAGGTAAGGGACATACCTCAACAACTCCATAAATATTTTGGTGTAGGCATCCATGGTTTGTTGTCCCAACTTATGTTCATGAAATTCCTTGATTTTTTCATCGAAATACTTCTTCAACATGTATGCCTTTCAGAAGTATTTCTCAAACTTCTTCCAAGCCAATTTTCTTTCCTTTAATCCCTTGAGCTCCTTGAAATCTTCCTGCCATATGGAATCTCCTCCATTCAGGTTAAAGATGACAATCCCTTCCTTGGTATTCTCAAAATTGTTATGTAACTTAAATTACTTCTTCAATCCCAACAACCAACCCTTAACTTCTTCTCCCTTCTTAATTTATCCATCAAAGGTAGGCAGTTTAGCATTATTGAATACTTCAGTCAGAGAACTCAGTGAGTGTCTCTTCTTTTTCATTGGAAAACTCATTCCAGTGTCACTGCTGGACAACTCTTCGAAAGAAATATTCTTTCTGTATGACCTCATGGAAATACTCCCACTAGATTTACTCATCGTAAAATTTCGATTCCTTTTGTTGGAAGAACTCTTTACGACATCACTATTGTTACACATCAAAATGTCACACTTAAGTGTTGCATCTATTTACATCTAAGTGTCACAAAGTGTCCTAAAGTGTCGTATTCACCTTATTAAGTGTCACATTCACTTTGTAAGGTGTCATATGGACCTTACTAAGTGTTGCATGCACTTTTCTAAGTGTCACCACCATTTTTCATAATCCCTAAATCATTTGGAAGAAAAAACCCATCGTGTGAGTGCTGGAACCATGCCTTTTATATGGAATTTTGACCATCCTTGGAGGTTTTGAAGGTCAACGCTCCCCTACCCATGTACAGGGAGTGTTGAACCCTTATCAATGCTCCCCTGTCCATGCTTAGGGAACGTTGAAAATGTTATGTGCTCTTCCTTGAGGGAGCATTGATGTGATTAGAGGAAGTTATAGAATCCCGCCTTTTCTAAGGTCCATCTCCAAAGAGACGAGGTTTGTTTGGGTCGAATTGTATCCCATGGCACTATCTTAGGCTAAAATTGCACTTCATGGAGTCATATCCTCAACCATTTCCCAAAAGATCTGATTATGGTTAAACCTATAAACCCTATATAATGAGGGAATTACAAGGTTAAGTGGCTGGGGGGGGTGGGGGATCCATTGAAGCATCACCATTCTAATCTCAAGACATTCATGCAAGGTTTGTATTGGAGAGCTTGAAGAATATTGTTGGAGCATCAACATGTGATTTGTAAGTGCCTTCTTTATTGGTTTTCCATTAATATCATCTTGGCCTATTTATTCCACTATGTTCTTCATGATAGTGTCTATGTTTAAATTAAATTGATTACAGAAATATTTAGTTCTTACCTAACAAGATCTAGTAGAAATGGAAAGGTTTGGTTACCTCTTGTTTTGCAAGTCTCTTTGGTCGCTGAAGGAATTAGAGAAGTGAGGTAAAAGGACAGATCCATGAGGACAAAATTTGGGAAACAAGTGAGTCTCCCTTCTTCTATATATAGGTTAAAGAAATATATCTAAAAGGAAGTAGTAACCCTTTGTTTGATTCTGTCTTTGGACCAAAAAAGGGGTATTGGTCCAAAGGGGAGTTCCACCTATCCGCGGGGTGATATTTATCAAAAGAGAAAAATGGTGACTCCACTGGGGACAAACTTTGACTAGTCTTCCCTTGGTTCTTCTAGTCCTTGTTGAGTCTTGTTTATGATTTGATCTTGTTTGATGCTTTATTGTGAATCATTTCCTTTCCTCCTTCTTTATTGAGCAATTTACAGAGTCATTAACTCGGTCTCTACTGAGTCTGGGTATTTTTTTCGTGTTTTTCAACCCTTCCAGGCATCAACACTCCCCCAGAGAGGCTTACAGAGCGTTAACACTCCCCTACATTGGTGTACAAAGCATTACCAATGGTCCCTAATAGAATTTTGGGGAGTGTTGAACCCTCATCAATTCCCTGTCTCCCTAGTTACAAGAGCGTTGATCTCCTTTTCTACTCGGTTTCAAGAGTTTTTGCACTGTTTTTCTCAGTCCTCTGATTGGAGGATTTTTCCCAGAGTCGTTAGGGTTTGTTTTTTACTTTGTTTGTCTAAGAGATTGACATTTATTTCTTCTTTTTACCTCCCTTGAGTTTGCAAATTCTTTAATTTTTGAAAATGTATGACTGCTCTGGGTTAACAAGATCCCTTGGTCCATTATTAATTTGTGTTGAGTTTCTTTATTGCCTTATTTATAAAAACTTTGGTCTTTTGAATGCTTGAGACTCTATTTTTTTCTACAACCCAGCCTTAATCTTTGATTTTTATTGCTCATTTTTTAGGATTTCAAAGAGTGATTGCTTTCTTTCTGTTTTACATTTTTAGGTTTTTGTTTGCAGTCTTTGAGTACTCGTCAACATTTTGAGTGCACATTTTTTTACCTAGTGGCCCATCATAGTGAGACACTGCCAGATACTATTTGTAAGTACCCTACTTACGACAAGGAAATGTAATCCATTGTACAAGCCTGCTACCAGTGGAGGCATTACATTCTTGGGAAGGAGACAATCATCCACACTCGTCATAAGCCACTGCAGTTAATGCAGACACAGGGAAAATTTCAGAATGAACGCCATCAAAAGTGGTCCACATACTTGCAGCAATTCCACCTCAACATCAAGTATAAAACAAGAATCACCAATCGCGTCACTGATTGCCTCGGTAGACCGCAAGTCACGACACTCACCATGGTGATACTCTTGCGGCCATGAGACATTTGGATGGCCCCAACTCTATGAGACAGACCCTGACTTCACCACCACCTACCAAATGTTGGGTGCAAACGCAGTTGTCGATAATTTCCATCTTCAAGATGGGTTGTTGTCTCGACTGGGCCATATCTCTGTTCCATCAAGTGAGCGAGCGAAGCTGATTATGGAAGCCCACTACAGTCAGGTGGCATGAAACTTCGATGTCAAAAAGACAACGACGATGCTACAGAAACATTTCTACTGGTTGAAACTTCGACAGGAGGTCAACAAGTATATCAGGACCTGCACTACTTGCATTATTGCCAAACCGACCACTAAGAAACATGGCCTATACATCCCTCTTCCTACTCCTAGTAGGCCATGGGAATCCATCTCAATGGACTACATGTTAGGCCTCCCATCCACCAAGTGGGGAAATGACTATGTTTTTGTGNAGCGAGCGAAGCTGATTATGGAAGCCCACTACAGTCAGGTGGCATGAAACTTCGATGTCAAAAAGACAACGACGATGCTACAGAAACATTTCTACTGGTTGAAACTTCGACAGGAGGTCAACAAGTATATCAGGACCTGCACTGCTTGCATTATTGCCAAACCGACCACTAAGAAACATGGCCTATACATCCCTCTTCCTACTCCTAATAGGCCATGGGAATCCATCTCAATGGACTACATGTTAGGCCTCCCATCCACCAAGTGGGGAAATGACTATGTTTTTGTGGTTGTTGATCTCTTTTCTAAGATGGCGATTCTGGTTGCCTGCAAGAAGAGCATCACAGCAAGGGCCACTACCAAGCTCTTCTTTGAATGATTCTGGCTACATTTTGGAATCCCACAAACCATTGTCTCAGATCGGGATAGTTGATTTCTTGGTACATTCTGGTCAAGCCTCTAGTCACTGCTGGACACCAAGCTCACCAAATCCAAGATCTTCCACCCCCAGACAGATGGCCAAACTGAGGTTGTAAATCGAATGATTGTGCATATCCTTCACATGTATAATTCAAAGCACCCTCGCACATGGGATGAGAACCTTCCCTATGTCCAACATAGCTACAACTGAGCCCTGTATAGCTCAACCAGCCACAACCCCTTTCAGGTGGGGTTGGGATTCCAACCATTGGGTCCCATAGATGTTGCACTTCCCCTTGCAGTCACCTCGACCGACTCATCTCCTGCTCCAACTGAAGCTGACAAAGACACCCGGTTCATTGAGTGGATCCAACACATCTTCCAATAGGTTCAATATATCCTACAGAAGTCCAATGACAAGTACAAACGACGCCATGATCAACATCAGGTGCCACATAAGTTTCAGGTGGGCGACAAAGTTTGGTTGCACTTGCAGAAAGAATGCCTTACAGGACCCCATTGGAAGCTTCACCCACTCCTTTATGGGCCGTACACTATCACCAAGGCCATGGGGTACAATGCTTTTGAGCTCAAAAGTCCTCCCTTCCTTGGCCTGCACCCAGTGTTCAACGTGGATCTCCTTTGCCCTTATTTCCCACCATTATTGGACACCTTAGAAGTAGCAGAACAATTGACACCAACAGAGCTCAAACATGACTGCATACAATAGTCATCCAATGATCAGATTGTGGACACACAGATCAAGGGCACTCGACAACAAAGGATCCAACTTTATTGAGTCGTCAAAGTAGGGCAGCTCCTGCACCAAGGTAAGTGGCTCACCCGGGGCCAAACTCAACAGAAATTTCCTCATCTGATGGGGGACCTCAATGCAATGGAGACCATTTATTCCTAAGGAGGGAGGATTGATCCAAATGGATATCGGTGGCCACCCAGCTTTTCCAACTGGCTCAAAACCAATTTCTGACAATTTTGGCAATTTATTATTTTTAGCATTTTTAACTTCNGGAAGTTGATGTACTAACTTACCCAAACGGGGCCCACATGACTTTTGGCGCTTCATCTCCTAGGGTTAGGTTTTTGGATGTCTAGGGTTTTTGGAATTCTTGTTTATTGTAAAAAGGCCTTTAGAGCCTCATTGTAATATTCTTCTTGCGAAGGCATTTAGCCGTCACATCTCTCTCAAAGATAAGCCACCACCATTCCAGCAAGCTTGTTTCCGCTGCATTTTATAGTTTCATCTTATTTCGTTATTGAATAGAAAACCAATTTTACTATATCTCTGTTATTTTGTGTTAAGAACCTGTTAATAATATGTATTCATTTCATTCTTCTCATAAAATCCGAATCAGTATTACCAATTTTTTTCGTCATGTCAGTCCATACCCATTTAATCCACGATATTACATCACTTGCCTGCATCTATTTCCTGTCGATGATGAGGGATAAATCGTGGCCCTTTTTTGACGAGTCTGTTCCTGTCGACTTCATAAGATTATCCATGAATTATACTTAGAAATCAATTATTACCTTGGGACTTGCATGCCTCAATGGAAGGCCTCCTCGCTTTCGACATTAGGTTTACATCATTGGCCTCTGATAGAATGATTCCATGAATTTTTGATTTCAACTATTTTGTTCACATTCATTGTAATGTACTAGGGTACCTTGGGAGTCATTATCATCATTGGTCATTTCCCTCACACTTGTTAATGGTATACATTAATTATTGCTAATCAAGTGGTTTCTACCATGTTCGACATCGAGTCATCTATTCACATGGCTAGAATCATACAATTTCGAGATCCAGATGAAGATCCTGGGTTGGGAGCTCAATTTTTTATGTGCTTTACCCAGTTTGCAATGGAGATCATTTGAATATGTAAATGATTATAGTATAACCACTATATTGGGAATCTCACTGATGTATATACTTTAACATAGATCCACTTTGTATTGGTCCATGGATATGTTTTTGTCATATCATAGCTCCACTGTGTATTATTTCGTGGCTAAGATGAGATCATGTCATGGAGGTATGGATCCACATTGTATCTTTGGTGGCCATATAATTAGTTAGTACTTTCATGGATCTGTGGTGCATTGGTCGATGACCATGCTTTGAGTCAGTTTGTATTCCCAGCATCAAAATGTGACACTTAAGTGTCACATCTATTTACGCCTAAGTGTCACAAAGTATCTCAACATGTCATAAAGTGTCATATGAACCTTATTAAGTGTCACATGAACTTTTACACATGAAGTATGCACCTTACTAAGTGTTTCATGCACTTTTCTAAGTGCCGCCACCATTTTTCATAATCCATAAATAATTTGGAAGAAGAAACCCATCATGTGAGAGCCGAAACAATGAATTTTACATGGAATTTGACCATCCTTGGAGGTTTTGAAGGTCAACGCTCCCTTGCCCATGTATAGGGAGCATTGAACCCTTATCAACGCTCCTCTACCCATTCTTAGGGAGCATTGACACTGCTCTGTGTTGTTCCCTGAGGGAACATTTATGTGGTTAGAGTAACTTATGTAATCCCACCATTTTTTAAGGTCCACGTCCGAAGAGATGAGGTTTGTTTGGGTTGAATTATATCCCATGGAACTATCTTAGGCTAAAATACCACTTCATGGATTCATATCCTCAACCATTTCCCAAAATATCTCATGATGGTTAAACCTATAAACCTTATATAATGAGGGAATTCCAAGATAAAGGGGGGGGGAGGAATCCATTGAATCATCACCATTATGAGCTCAAGATATTCGTGCAAGGGCTGGACTGGAGAGCTTGAAGAATATTGTTGCAGCATCAACAGGTGATTTGTAAGTTCCTTCTTTACTGGATTTCCATTAATATCAACTTGGCATATTTCTTTCACTATGGTGTTCATGATTGTGTCTATGCTTAAGTTAGATCAAGTATAGATAGATTTAGTTCTTACCTAACAAGATCTAGTAGAAGTAGAGAGGTTTGGTTGCCTCTTTTTTTGCAGGTCTCTTTGGTTGTTGAAGGAATTGGACCAGTGAGGTAAAAGGACGAAACAATGAGGACAAACTTCGAGAAACAAGTAAGTCTCTCTTCTTCTATCTATAGGTTAAGGAACTAGATCTAAAAAGGAAGTAGTAGACATTTGTTTTCTTCTGTCTTTGGAACAAAAAAGGGGTCTTGGTCCAAAGGGGAGTTCAACATGCCTGCAGGGTGAAATTTCTCACAACAACTATGGATAAGTCTGTGATTTTGGGAATCTGAAGGGTTTTCAACCTCTCTAATTGTTGCAACTCTACATTACTAGGGCCTTGTTGCAGATGCTTCTGAATCTTAGACAAGCTATGCAATATCTATGCATTCAACTCTGCCTGTTTATCCTAAGATCTCATAAGCCTTTCATATCTACCTTCAGGATTCTAATAGTGGACATTAAATATGGAGGGGTTTCTTTATCCCTTCTGGAATCATATTCCTCATCTCTAAAGTGTGATGTGTCCTCCGTGCTATGTTGTAGCATTCACTCCTAACGAACTACATGCAAAAATAGAAAAGAATTGTTAGACATTACATGAATCATCATCACGACATGCATTCTAGGAAAAGTGAACACTTTCTTGAATAATTTCAAGTGAACTTGGCGACCCATTCAATCTTAGAGTTTGAACTCCACTTTGATACCACTCCATAACACACCCGACCCCCTAATCATCACTTAAGTTGTTGGGATGTTGGCTTCCGTTTTCTTTTTTCATCAAATTCTATTTGGTTCATTAGTTGTTTAAGTGAATACTTCTCTTATCTCAATTTTAAACTATGATAAATCTTATTAAACAAAGAATTTTCTCCTGAGAGTTTACTAAGGTGATCAGGTGTCTGAACGACCTCAATCGGATTGTCAACTCTAATCCTCACCCTCAAACCAATTATTTTTGGGTGTTTAGATTCATTTCCTTTGGAATGCCCAATTATATAGGTTGATCTCCTCTCCCAAGACATTATCCCGATGAATTGTCCTCTAAGATCCAATGGTCCTTGGACCCGTGGTTACAACGACTATGATTTCGTTGAAGTCTCTACCCACCCGATAATTAACCTCCTCGTAAATGCCCATTCCACATACTAATGAATGAGGCACACAGAATCTATGGCTGAGATTAAATCTCACTCTCACAACAATCAATGGTCCTCTTTCATTCTCATAGTTCCTCCCCATCGGAGCATATTCACTAAACATATTCCCTTCATCTGGAAGAAATATTTGCATATCTTGCAATATTTCCATCTAAGATAGGGGAATCCTTTAGGATATAATATTCCTTGACCTACACAGAGCTTTCCCAGACACTAGGGCCCTCCTGTCTCTATGTTAAGAACCAAACATCAATATAGCATAGAAAAACCTCAGGAAAAGTACTCAACGCCTTGAAAAAGAGATAATTTCAGATAATAAGCCTCTTCGAGGGGGAAACCTCCTTTTACCCCACTTAAATGTTCAAGTACA
>SNQJ01S0010211.1:80344-107801 GCA_010110895.2 Picea sitchensis | reverse complement strand
CATGACGATTCTCCAACTTCACATGGCCATAACTCTCTAACCGTGAGGAGTTATGTGACATTCCACATACCACCAGAAA
This sequence comes from Picea sitchensis, assembly GCA_010110895.2. Classification (NCBI taxonomy): domain Eukaryota; kingdom Viridiplantae; phylum Streptophyta; class Pinopsida; order Pinales; family Pinaceae; genus Picea; species Picea sitchensis. The sequence continues at coordinate 107,722 of SNQJ01S0010211.1, read as the reverse complement.
TGGAATGACATGTACTATCCATCTAGAATAGTTTTACCTACAAATATATCAAAACGCATACCATTATGCATAAAAAAAAAACTTGGGTCCATTACCCAAACCTTTGTGCTACCGGACTTTCTTCAAGGGTTGACATCAATGACAACCAATGCAAATAATCAACAAAGGTATTTTCCTTCTCTTAGGCCCTGTAATGGTAAACCATTGGCTCTTAATTATTTCAATTTTTGACACAAGCACAAGGTCATGAGGTTCCATATTGGTCCAATATTCATGGATAATACAATCATGGGAACCATACAATTCTTGTTTGCACATGAGAATTCATAGGAGATGAATGGGAGAACAATGGAACACTCATTGTCTAAATGATTATTGAAAGACAAGAAGATATGTTTTCCTTCTATGAAGATTATCTCCCCTCTTACCAAGGACGCAACAACTTGTTCTTGGGTACACTTAAGTTAGAGGTTGATGTGAGAGATATAAACACATATGGGAAAAAGGTGGTACTTATTGAAATTTCACATCAGAATATTATTTTATTGGTTTATTACTCCCAAGGATCCTCTTTCTTCCCCTCTTATGGTATCATAGCTCTATTATTTCTCTTTATGCAACCTTTATGGTGATTATTATATTATTATGTTTCTTTTCCATACATGATTCTACATAGATTGAGCATACCATGGTAATGTTTTCACATGGTGGTGCCTTAGGAACACATACACATTTACCCCAAGATTATGACTTGGACTCATAACCTTCACTAGTTGGGCCTTTGGGAATGGGATTTGTACTAGGAATATTTACATGTAATTTTACATATTTACATCATAGAGTTATAAGTCATCCCACTTCATGGCTTAGCACCCATCAAATAAGCTACCTCACTAAAAAACATTTATGATTTAATATATTATAATAAAGGGGGTAAAATCAAAGTAATTCAAAAGGCCAATTCCTTATGATTTGCAAATGTTAATGGAAAGGCATGCAAAAGCTTCTACAAGGAGTTCTAATGACATTAGTGAAGAAGGAGATAAACATCAAGGCCTTTGACATGGCCATAATAAAGGGGAATTATCCTTAATCATAAACTTTTCCAAAGTTTATTTTGATTAATAGAGTATCCAAGCATAGGGATTGGGCCCATTCCATGCCCTCCTAAACAAAAATAATATTATTGAGAATAAAATCTCCTTGAAAGAAGCTCGTTTGTTTAAGGCATGCAATTTTGGGTAAAATGCATTTGACATGAACAGCCAAGGCCTTGGCCAATAATTTGTATTTTGTTGAATATAACAAGGTGAAAGGCCTCCAATTAGTGATATTATCTGGATATCCATGTTTAACGATGGATTGTATAAGTCCCCAATTGGTGCAAGCCACTAAAGGTTGTTTTTTTAGTGCTTCTTTATATACTTTTAGGAGGTCTTTCCCAAAAAATTCCTACATCTATTTATATAACTCACAAAAGAATACATCTAACCAAAGGGCCTTATCATTGACCATTTCTTTTAGGATTTTTGTCTATTAATCAAGGGTTAATGCGTGTTTGCATACTCTTTCATGTGTCATACAAATTCAATGAGGGATCATGTCTAGGCATGTTTTCGTGGCCACTTCATGCTCCTCTCAATGTTCCTAATATTAAAACACTAACTTTTAGTGGTTGAAAAATTCAAGTTCAATTATTCTTAGCTAGAAACTAGGATAATGTTAGTGTTGAGAGAAGTAATTTTCCCCTAGCCTCTTTAATTTTTTATGAAATCCTTTTTTGGTATGTTGCCTATATCTAGGTAGTGCACACATATTCATTTGTGGCCTTTTTTCCCCATGGACTTAATCCATTTTTAGAAAATGCATTAATTTGGTTGTTGGATATTGTTTCTCTTCATCATAAATTTTGATTGTAGTTGTTGAGAAACATATTCCAATGCCTCCTTAACAACCTTAAGACCATTTTGATGAAAAATCTAATCTTACAACAATATTACAACCATAGCTTCAAAGGAAGGAAACAATTATGATGATGGCATCCTTCCACATGGAAATCCATTTTTCGACATCACCCCTTTTCCTTGGTAATAAGTTTGAGATTCATTTGCTAAATGAAATAAAACTAGGGTTTTGAAGATGTGAAACGTTCATAATGAAATGGTCCTATGCACTCTCATGTTTTTTATCCCCCGTTATATAAAGAGACAAATAGGTTGGTAGTCTGATAAGGTGGCATCCCCAAAGGCTTGGATGGGATAACCCGCCATTACAATCTTGAGATAGAAAGAATTATTCTCACATAAGATGACTCTATCAAACCTTTTCATAATATACTAAAACAATTTGAAATAATTGTTCTAAGTGAACAAAAATTTAGTTGAATCATGATGTTGGAATTTATTAAGTGTTTTATAGCCCTAGTTTTCTTTCATGGAATTCTAAGAATATTTTCTCCCTTAGGAATATGCATAGGTATCATCCCCTCCTTGTCCTATGGACTTCTACCATATTAAAGTCACCAAAAACCAGCTAGGGATCCTTTGGTGGCTCATTTTTCATCCACCTCCAAAGTGTTTCACTTTTTACCATGTCATTAGAAGAATAAATATTATCTAGACCAATAATTTGACCATCCAAATTAAGCGAACTCATCTCTCCATGGGGTATGTTCTCCCAACCAACTATTGGGTTGTTATATTCTTTGCATTGAAATAGCATTCATCCGACTGTCTAGTTGAGGTGGATCGACTAGGTGATAAGTCGGTCGACGAGTCAAGTAGAGTCAATGGGTAAGGCGAGTTTGAAGTGATAGAGCAGGACATTGAATTCTAAGTGATCGACTAGAAGTAGAAGGGTCATATGACAGGAGGTCGAGTGGAAACTAAATGAATACCAACTGAAGGTGATCAACTAGGAAGTCGACTAGTAAACCAAATGGTAGTCGATTATAATAGAATCCTAAGATTCGCAAGATTGCAGCTAATTATTTGCATGGATCTGTAACCATTTTTTGGTCGACATGATTCATGGTTTTTCATAATGTAAATACTATAAATAAGGTGTGTTGTAATTGTATTAATTTGAACTTCATGTTAGTGTTGTTGGTCATGAAGATGCAAGTTGAATTGGCTGCAGGGTTTTTCTTGTCTAAAGAAAGAGAGTATGATGGCGATTGTTTCTTAGATGCAGGGATGATTTTAAGTATGGAAATTTATATTAAAATGTAGAAACATGGGATAATATTACTAGTCCTTAATATGCAAAATGTAAAATGTTTGGCTATAGTTTTGTAAAAATATTCAAATTTCTAAGGATTTTATATAGTTTCTATAAATTTTTGGTGATTTTTAAGGTAAAATGATTTTATTCTATGGAATTTGGGTGAATTTGTTTTAGAAAAAATGGAAATTGATGAATCTTTTTTGGAAAAACCCATGGAAAAATAGACCATTTTGCGAAATTTCCCTAAAATCATTTATGCTTAAGTGTAGACCAAGGTTATTCATGTAACTCTTTATTCAATGAAAGAATAAGACAACAAGAGAGAAAGATTCTCAATGAATGTTGGTTTTCCCAGATGGATTTCTAGGGTAAAATATCTTTGTACTGTGTTTTTTTCATTTATTTTCTCTTTAAATATATCTTCTCTTTCCTATTTGGTTTAGTGTGAGGTTTAATTCCTAACAAGTAGTATCAAAGTCTATCTTATCCATTATGTAATAAGGTGGTATCATAATGTATATGTATTTTTTTGTACAAGTCATGTCAAAGAAAGGTTAAGAAGATCTTGGATCTGAGCTAAACCTAGGTCCCGTGGGAGTTGCAAGACAAAGATCTTTAAAGTTATGCTTGAAAGAATGGAAAGTAGTTCAAGGATAGAGATCAAAAAATTCAATGGATACAATTTTGCGCTTTGGAAGATTAAAATTGAAGATCTCTTTGTAGATTGAGAATGGTGGGCAATTGTAATCCCAGGTACCATTCTGACAGGTATGTCAAGGGAAGAATGGGAGAAACTTGAAATAAGGGTAAGGAGTATGATTTAAATTTGTCATACATATTCAATGTTGCTAAATGTCTCAAGTAAAGACTCAGCCAAGAAACTATGGGACAAGTTTGGAATATTGTATGAGTCAAAATCCATAGTAAACAAGTTGTTCCTTCAAAATAAATTGTATCTTTTGAGGATGAGTGATGGGATCTCCGTAACAAAGCATATGAATTCATTCAATATTGTAATAAGCTAGTTATTTTCTATGGATATTAAAATCATTGAGGAGGAGAAATGTGTAATCATGTTATGTTCTTTTCCAAACGCCTTGGACAGATTAGTCATGGCTATAGGGAGTAATTCATTCACATTAATTCTTGAAGCTATGGTTTCATATCTATTGTTAAAATAAATGAGATGGAAGAACATGGAAGGATTGACCAAATATACCTTTATAGTGAGAGGTCAACCGGTCAAAAGAGATAAAGGAAAATTCTCTGGTAGAAATTCTAAGTCAAAGGGTATATCTAAATCATTGGTCCATTCAATGACAATATGATTAAAATTTGGTAAATATTGGCACTACAAGAGAGACTGCAAGTCAAAGGCGACTGAGATCAGTCTTGGATCTGACGAGAAGTAGTCAACTAAGAGAAAGACTACTCTATATAAAGGAGGCAATGTGTATCTTTTGTTAACCAGTACACAGTTGGCTCATGATGTTTTGTTGATCGACTTAGATGCATCCTTTCACATGACACCCCACAGAGAATGGCTATGTGAGTATGAAATATATGAATGGGGAGATGTATTCTTGGGGGATAACTCAACAACTAAAATTGTTGGATGAGAAGGAATATGATTGATACTACAAGATGGGAGGATCGAGACCCTTCCAAGTGTGGTACATGTTCTGGATTTGGAAATAAATCCAGTATATGTCAAAAAAATGAGTGATGTAATCATGCACACTTTATTTCAGAAGGATGCGTGACAAATAGTCAAGGGAGAAATGGTCTTAATGAAAGGAGTTTGGATTGGAACCTATTAGCACCATGAGTTGTTCTTAGACTACATTAAGAAAAATCCTAGTAACCATCAGAATATAAATAATTTGAATAAGTTTGGTAGGTGAATAAATCTCAACTGGATCAAGAGTAAGATATTCAGAATCTAAAATCAACACCATAATTCCTCAAAAACCATACTCTAGAAGAAAAGGCGTGAACAACCTCTCATCGTCATGTGAGTTTAATGAATAAATAGAAAGAATAATAGGTAAATGCACAAGTCACATCAACATCAACAACGGGTTAATTTGACATATACATAGAAATATTAATTAGGATCCTCCCAATTAACAGATATGATGAAGGTTTGGTGAGAAATGTTTTACAAAAATGAATACAGTAAATCATTCGATGTGTCATCTTGCTCACAAATACGAAAGAAAAATCAGTCATCAATAGTACCTCATTAAAACAAGAAGAAAGAAATATGAATATGCCAGTGAGAAAAGAAAATCGATCTTCAATTATCCAAGAATAGTTAATCCAGTCATACAAAGTCTTTGGGATACAACAGTTGAAACTACTCTGAACTCTCACAAATTCCAACACTTTTTTCATCAAAATTACATCATATATAGGCTCTCCATGCTCACTAGTCTAAGAGGGTCAAATTAGATGTAGTTACATTGGATTCCTTCCAGCTAGGAATTAGTTACAAGAAGTTACAACAAAAACTGTTTCAATTCCTATTTTTTAGGATCTTGTCTAATGCCACTAATATCTTCTAGAAACCATTAATTTATTTGATCCTAGGATGAGACACATTTTCTCCATGATCTCCTAAATTGTCACTTTGAAATGGAGGTAGACATTGTTGGTTGTGTAGTTCCACAACGAATTGTTAGATTTCGCTGCAAAATTTCATGTAGATGATGTTTTTGACTTTTCTCCCAAATGGAGAACTGGGTTGGGCTGCGTTTTTGTCAGAAAATCAATGAAACTATGATGCTTATCCACACCAAATTTGGACAAAACCAAGTTTTTATATTTCAATATATGATGAAAATGTGATTTCGCAGCGTGTAAGAATTCGTTACAAAATCTTTGTGTATGCCAGTTTCTCGGTGAATCAGGATGTCATTGTGAAATATCTGTAAATGCAATTTTCGAGCATGTCACACATGTTTTCATTGTTTTTTTAATTTTATCCATAGGTCCTCTCCCTTCTTAAATTTTCACAATGTTTATGATGCTTTCAAGAGATTTCCCACAGTCATTAAGATGTACAATTATCTTCACTTTCATTTTCACTTCATACAAGGGTTTACTCAGGCAAATGGAATTTTAGCGATGATCACAAGGTTTCTGCAGCGAAGGAAATTCACCACAGTGGACCAAAAACCAATAGGCAATTGAAACCGAGGGAGAAACACATCGATGGCATGAAAATAAGACTAGGAACTGGGTGGAAAATATCTTTGTGAAGGAAAACTGACAAGACTTGGGAAATGACAAAGTTTTGGCAGCGAGTGTGAATTTTGTAGTGAGGGAAATTCAAATGGTTGATTATCAAGGAAAGATCTCAATCATTTTTTGATGATGGGCCATGATAACTACCTTCTAAAGAAAGGACACCACAAACTTTCACGTGCTATGTTTACCATTATCAATCTAACTATATAACGGGATAATTCTGCAATGATTTGACAGATGTCAGAAATTCATTGTGAAAATTTAGTAACTTCTTTAGTGCATTTCATGTGATAACATTGGCTCCACATGGGATGGCATTCTCCCTGTGAGTTGGCAAGAAATTTTGTAGACTTGATTCCTTTATCCATTCTATCTCTGCAATCTGTATTCTTTCTCATCCAAAATGCAAACCAATCTACCAGAAAAATCGAAGAATGGTTGTTACTCTATTGTCTCCATTAGTCTATGGAGTCTTATTGTTGATCTACTACAAACCAGGAAATTGAAGAAAAAAAATGCTCAGAATCGAGCTTATTCCCCTACTCTAATCATCTGAACTTTGCTTGATCAAGTGTATTAAAAATTCCAATGAAGCCATAAAAACATCTAACTGATGAAAATAACTTTTTGTTAGAAGCTCTTTGATAAAACCCGCAACAAATGCAGTAGAAATTCGATGAGAATTTGATACTTAAAGTTGCAACTTGCTTGCATGGAGAAGGCTCCAACACTGGAAACTTCTAAACAAAAATATTATGTGTATATGGCTATGGGATCATGAATAACAGAACAAGATTTTGGCTGAATTAGAAGACTAGGTTGCTCCTTCATAATTTCTGCTATGTTGACAAGAATGTAATCCTCTTGACCTCCTTGAAACGTTCCATAAATATCACATGCTTCAAAATAATCATGAACAACAAAATATTTTTTTGATTGTTGATTATCTCCTTAGGAAAAAAACTTGTTTGTAGATGTTAATACAAAAATCTGCTCCCTTTTATTTGCTTGTTGGATTTCTTCCCGGAGTGAAAGCTCTTGACCAAAATTTAAGAATATATAATCTTGCATATTATCCTGAACAAAGAAGGTTCGTTGATCCCCAATATCAACAACCAGATGCTTTGAAATGGAATTTTTTTTCATGACCAATTGATTATTATCTTCTACAAAATGATCTCCATGATAATCTTCATAAACAAAATCAACCCTTTTCTCATAACTAGGAGAAGATTCAATTGTATATGTAAATTCATCTTGTTGGTATGAGTTATGAGCATGTACATTTGCATCCTCAATAGTACAGAATTATTATTTAATAATTTCAAGATTCGAAAAAGAATTAAGTTATGGAAATGATGCACAAGCATGCTGAAACAATTGCAAGCTCGGATTAGATTCATTTTGTCCATATCTTTCCTCTAAATTCTTATGCATCCAAAACATCATCTAATATCTTACTAGAGATTTGTGCACAAGACCGAAGGTTTCTCTCAACTTCCTCTACATCAACAAACATACGTTGCAAGGATGGTGACTTTCTTTCTCTGGGGTAAAGGAACAGATCATGATGTTGTGCCACTGTATATTGTACCATGGCAAAAACTTTAGAGGGATGGATTTCAATAGGCATACAACATATAAAACTATTAAACCTCCTATTGAATGTAGAAAGAAAATCATCCTTCTCTCTCCTCAAAGAACAAAACTCAGTTAAGTATTGATCAAAGGATTTTTTCTTTCCCCGGTATCTTGAAAATGCACTATATAACTCAACCCACGAACCAATAGAACCAACCTCCATATTTTTAAACCACAAAGAATCATCCCCAACCAAAGATTTGGAAAATAACCTCATGACAACATCCTCGTGCATGATTTCCAAATTATCAATGAAATTTTGAAAATCTCTCAAATGGTTCTCAGTTGTGATATGATCTTCCCCAATAAAAAGAGGAAAATATTCTAAAATCTTGGGAGGGTAAGGATGAAGAGTAGATGGAATATTTAAGGGTTTAAAAATTTTCTCTCGAATTCTAGACTGAACATTAGTGGGTTGAGCACCAGGTACAATAGGATGATTGCAAGATATAACAGAGTTTGCAAGAGGTAAGTCAAATTTATAATCCACATGGCTATAGGGATTATCAATTTTAGGAGATATTCGAACATGGACATCATTCTCACATGGTTGGACAAAGGAAAATGATCAAAATCAATGATGCAAGAATAGGATAAATCTTATTCTTTCAAGGAGAGATATACAAAAGTGGGTTGGTGGTCATCCGAATAAACAAAGCAAAGGATGATTCTTCTGATATGTGAAGGAAAATACAAGAAAGAGTTAATGAAAAATAAAATAAGTTCTTGAAAGAAACGTATGACTTGATACATGGACTTCATGTTTCTTATTTTCATCTTTTTATGTTTGAGATCGTTCTTTAATGGAGTCTTGTGACTGATTTGAATCACCAGCAAGTTCTTCAAGTGTGTGGAGTCGCCACGGTGAAAAATTGTAGTCTATTTGTCACCAACGCTTGTTCACCATCAAGTGTTGGTCATAGTCTTTGTCGTACATCCCAGGGAAGATATCTTCATGTCTCGGTTCCTCGACAACGATGCTAGAAATGTTAGCACCAAGAGTTGTTCTTAGATTTCTTTAAGAACAAACCTGGTACCCATCAGAATATAAATATCAACACCATAATTCCCCAGAAGAATAGGAAAATGCACAAGTCACATCAATATCAGGTTAATTTGACATATACATAGAAATATTAATCAAGATCCTCCAAATTAACAGATAATGAAGCTTTGATGAGAAATGTTTTACAAAAATGAATACAGTAAGTCATTCACTATGTCATATTGCTCAAAAATACCATCAATAGTACCTCATCAAAACAAGAAGAAATAAATATGAATATGTCAGTGAGAAAAGAAAATTGATCTTCAATTATCCAAGAATATTTAATCGAGTCATACAGAGTCTTTGGGATACAAAAGTTAAAAATACTCTGAAATATCACAAATTCCAACCCTTTTTTCATCAAAATTACATCATATATAGGCTCTCCATGCTAACTAGTCTAACATGGACGAATTAGATGCAGTGACATTGGATTCCTTCGAGCTACGAATTAGTTACAAGAAGTTACAACAAAAACTGTTTCAATTACTATTTTTTAGGATCTTGTCTAATGCCATTAATATCTTCTAGAAACCATTAAGTTGCTTGATCTTAGGATGAGAAACATGTTCTCCATGCTCTCCTAAAGTCTTGTAGGATTTCCTTTGTGTTGTCACTTTGAAATGGAGGTAAACATTGTTGATTGTGAAAGTCAACAACAAATTCCTAGATTTCGCTGCAAAATTTCCTATAGGTGATGTTTTTTACTTTCTCCCAAATGGTGAACTGGGTTGGGCTAATGTTTTTCCAACAAATCAATGAAACTATGATGCTTCTCCACACCAAATTTGGGAAAAACACAGTTTGTATTTTTCAATATATGATGAAAATGAGATTTCACAGTGTGCCAGAATTCACTGTGGAATCTTTGTGTATGCCAGTTTCGCATCGAATTGGGATTTCACTGTGAAATCTCCGTAAATGTAGATTTTAAGCCTATCACAATTTTTTTCACTATTTTTTAATGCTATCCGAAGGTCCTCTCCCTTCTTAACTTTTCACCATGTTTCTAATGTTGTCAAGGGATTTCCCATAATCATTCAGGTGTGTAGTTATCTTCACTTTCATTTTCACTTGATACAGGGGTGGTTTTTTCACTTGATGTAGGGGTTTACTGGGGAAACTAGACTTTTAGCAGCGATCACAGGGTTTTTGCAATGAAGGAAATTCACCAAAGTGGACCAAAAACAGATAGGAAATTGAAACCGAGGGAGAAACACGTCGATGGCATGAACATAAGACTAGGAACCAGGTGGAAAATATCATTGTGAAGGAAAATTGACGATACTTGGGAAATGACAAAGTTTTGGCAGCGAGTGCGACTTTTGCAACAAGGGAAATTCAAATGGTTGATGATGAAGGCAAGATATCAAACATGTTTTTATGATGGTACATGATAACTACCTCTGAAAGAAAGGAAACCACAAAATTTCACATGCTAGGTTTATCATTATCAATTTGACAAGATAATAGGACAGTTCTGTAGCGATTTGACAGATGTCAGAAATTTGTTGTGAAAAGTTAGGAACTTCGTCCGTACATTTCATGTGCTAATAGAACCTATACAAGTTGTTAGGGAAATTTGACTCAGCTAGATGCAATAACATTGTTGTTATTTAATTCAACTCAACTTGATTCAAATCGAGCCAATTCAATACAAACCGACTCGACTGTACTTCATCAAGTCGACCCAACCATGTTATGGCACCAAAGAATGGGACACATTGGCAAAAAAGAACTTCAAGTATGCACAACAAAGGTATGGTTTAAGTTTTTCCAAATTGTAATTCCAGGACGAAGCATATTGATGTATAATACCATTTCATGAGAGACATGGTGGAAAGAAATGAGGTGCTACTAGAGAAAGTAGACACGTTGGAAAACATAGCAAACTATTTGACCAAGTCTGTGAGCCTTGTAAACTTATCTTGGTGTATAGAAGGAATGGGAATTTTTTCCCTGGGTCTATGAAAAAAATATTAGTTTCTCTTGTATCGTCGAAGAAGAAAACAAGTTGGAGAATGTTCATTTGTTATATTCTTTGCACTGGAAGGATAGTCATTGAATTGTCTAGTTGAGGTGGATCAACTAGATAATAGTTCAATGGATGAGTCAAGTAGATTCAATGGTTAAATCGATGTCGAATTTATCAAATGGAAATTCAAATTCTAAGTGATCGACGGGAATTCAAAGGATCATCCAACAAGAGGTTGAGAAGAAACTGCCTGAAGAACAAATTGAGGTCGAGTGCAAAGTTGACTAGTAAACTGACTAGTACTCAACTATAACATAATCCTAATATTCGCAAGATTGCAACAAATTATCAACATGGATATGTAACCATTTTTGGGGCACCATGATTTATGGTTTTGCATATTGTAAAGGCTATAAATAAGGCACATTGTAATTGTGTTAAGTTGATCTTCATGTTAGCGTTGTTGGTAATGTAGATGCAATCTAAATTGGTTGTAGGGTTGTTCTTGTGTAAAGAAAAAGAGTATGATGGAGAGTGTGTCTTAGGTGTAGACTAAGGTCATTCATGTAACTCTTTATTCAATAAATGCGTAAGACAACAAGATATCAAGACGCTTAATAAATGTTGGTTTCCGCAGTTGGGTTTCTAGGGTAAAATCTGTGTGTACTATGTGTTTGTCATTTATTTTCTCTTTAAATATGTTTTATGTTTCCTAGTTGTTTTAGTGTGAGGGTTAATTCCTAACACCAACAAAAACATAAACTAATTAAGGAGACACTAAATTTTCTACATCTCCCCTCCAACGTGATTAGAAAATAAATAAATAAACATTCAAACAAATTACATGCAAGATCGTCCTAAGTAAAAAACCAATAATTTTGCCTTCTTACAAACTAAAAACATATAACTCATCGAGCGAAGCGAGGCTTGAATATGTCAAATGGTGTGGTTTTTTCTAAGTTTTGATAAACCCCGCACATTGCATGAGGAAATTTTCATTGGATTTTGGTGGAGGTGAATTCAATGTACTCATTATCATGTATCCCATATTAGACTCCATATAGGTTTGAAGTTTTAGGGCCTTTTAGCATTGCAAGCCATCAAGCAATAGTAGAAATTTTGGTCCTCTTCAACAATTTATTAGCCACTTGTTTAGTTAATGGGTTGAGAAAGGGAGGCAGAGAGTGCACCCTTAGTCCATTACACATGTATGATCACCATACATGTGAAGAAGTATTGAAAAAATCCTAGTGGATAGAAATGGACGATGAAGGTGCATCAGCTTAATCAATCAATGAGAAAAGACTGGAAGAAAAGATTGCAAAATTTCAACAATCAATCAAAAATTTGGCAATCTCACGCAACACACTATGGTGCATGATTTGTTCTAGTGAAGGTCATACAAAAGACTATTGTAAATGTAGCGATGCACTAGATCATATAGTTCGTTGAATCCAAATAGAATCATTCTGCGACATTTGTGAGGTTGTAACAAATCATGCTACAAGAAATTTCTCACATAATCTAAGGAATGCATGATCGAAATGTTGCCACATATGTGAAGAAAAAAATCACTCAACATAAGAATGTTAGTTGAATGGGAAAAATTGAACAAACATCCATTCAATATATCATACACAGATGGTCGACCAGAATGTCGACCAAGGAAATGGAAATGGCTACATAGGTCAAGGCCATGGAGGCTATCAAGGCTGAGGAAGAGGAGAACAACAAACTTTCGGCAGAGGATGAGATTGAGGATGTTATTATTTCTTCAAGTGTTGAAAGGATGACCACATCAGTCTAGATTTCCCAATAAAAGACAGAACTTATCTCAAGTTTTGTAACATTTGTGGAGTGGGATACCACTCCCTCGAAGACTATCCAATCATGTTACAAAAAGTAATGGATAAAAGAAATTTAAATCTCTTTCATATAGTGCCAAAGCATAATATTTTAAATTCAAAGAACCTCCATGTAGTAACACATTCGAGAGATGGTGAATACATGTATCCAGAACCTCCAAGTCAACATAGGGGAGGATTAAATACATATCCCAACCTAGAACATGAATAAAAATAAATGCGGGAAGCAATGAAATTTTCAAAAAAATAACCAAGATAATATCTCAGACACTGTGCTAGACAAATTTCTGCAATTACTGAAAGAAAAACATTCATTCGGTCACTTGATCAACCTATTGGGAATTCTAAGAGAATATAAAGAAGACAAAGACCAGTTAAAATGATTTGTCAATTGTCGCAGGAAATAAACACAAATGAATTTGACCCACAAGTCGACCTGGAAATTAACAAACATATGATTAAACAAGTCGTAGTTTACTTTGGGTCCCAAGTAAATATCCTCCCCAGTGAAACATGGGTTTGACTTGGGAAACCCCTACTTTAGCCAACAATGAATTTCCTAAAATTAGCAAATCAAAGGTTCATTGAACCAATTTGCACACGTAAAAGTGTAATAACATCTATAATGGGAATCCCGTTGAGAGTCGACTTCGAAGTAATCAATCTAGTCGAAGGCATCCCTACCTACCCTGCATAAGTCGAAAGACCTTGGGGTCAAAACATGAGGGCCACAATATCCTTCAAGAGGGACATAATCAAATTGAAAGGTAGCGATGGAAAAATCATAATCCTCTTGGACATAAAAATAAATAAAAACCTTGCGTCGAGACATGGGATGAAACTCATGAAGCCTGATGATTATATCAAGTAATGAATGAGTAAAAGTACAACTTTGATCCCAATAGTGAAGGAGAAATTTTAGTCAGATCTTCATTTTCAATATGTCAAAACTCAAATATAGAACTATACAATTGAAAAATGGAGAATTACGAAGCTCAAGGCAAAGAGTGTTGGTCGATAGAAGAAATACCAATAAATCAATCCAAATTATGGTTTTTAGTACAAAAAATTCCTATCATGGTTGAAATAAAGTTAAAACAAACACAAACACTAATCTTGAATCATACACATACAAGGAAACCCTTGCAGTTCAGAAAAAGAAACTCGTTGTCAATGCATTTCGATTAGGTTTACAAGTCAATCAGAGAATAGGGGAGAGTACAAATCTTAGTCGAATCCTTCGTAGGCCAAGCATCCCAATGGTGGGAAACACATGCACCTCGGCTGCAAACATGGAATACTACTACCCTATATTGTGTATAAATATTTGGTGGAAAAAAACTATCATCAAACATTGACATCCCAACTTTTAAACCTAGGTTTTACCCAGTTGCTCACATCCAACAATGTGAGAAAGAATGGAGAAAAGAAGGCTACCAGGATGAGAGAGTGTGGCCACATATGTTCCCAAACACACTAGATGGTATACCACATAAGTGGTATAAAATCAAAGAAGCATGTCGACACACATTCGATTGGAATGAAATCAAAAAAAAATCCTCAAAGACTTTGAATTCAAACACAGAGAATCACTTTCGCAAGAGGCGACGAAAGAAATCAATTTTTTAGGAAAAATCAAGTCCTTAGGAGATTTAGAAAAAAGGTAAAGCTAAAGTCGACATGGGATCGACTTCAACTTGTAATTTAGTATTGACACATAATACAAACAATGTAATAGTTCACCAAATAGATATGGAAAACATAATTTTTCCAGGGAGGAGTTTTCAATGGAATAAAAACCATCCAGGGGTATAGAATTATGTAAAAAAATATACTCTGTAACTCAGAAGAAAAAGAAGAAAAGGAAGATATAGAAAATCCTGACTTCTATCAAGCTATAATAAAGTCATGGAAGGAAAAATCCAATTAGATAAGTCAAAAGCACTTGAATGGATGGATGCATAAATCAAGACCAAATAGTTCATCATCACATTATATGATCGACCAAAAATGGCTAGAATAGGTGACTATTGGTCTGACAAGAAAACCATGGAAATAGTTGACCTATTGAAATAATACCAAGACATCTTTTCATGAGGATAAAAATATCTAAAAGGATTGGTACAAGAAATGGGAGAGATGAAAATTGACCTCATCCCTAGGGCCAAACCTATTAAAAAATGGCCATATAAGTTGGCACATAAATACAATCTCATTGTCCAAAAGGAAATTGAATCAATGTTAGTTGTTGTAATTATGTATCCAATTGACAAGTCGGAATGGGAAATTCTGATGGTCGTACAACCCAAAAAGAATGACCCCAAGAAACTAGCATTATGTGTCAACTTCATAGGACTAAAAAAACTTAAAGTAATTGATCCATTCCCGATACCATTCACTGAAAAAATAATCACTAAAGTCACAGAACATGAATGTTATTCTTTGACCGATGTCTTCTCCGGCTACAATAAGGTAACTATCACAAAAGAAGAACAAGAAAAAACTACATTTGTCTCTGAGTTTGAATCATTTTCATAAATAGTAATTCCATTAGGCCTCAAAAATTCCCCAACAATTTTCTCTAGGATAGTGGTAAAGAAATTTCAATAACATATTTACAAAAAAATGGCCATGTACTTTGATGATTGTACCATCTACAGCCTACTTAAAGGCCACATCTAGTGGTTAAGAATGATGTTGGAAAGATGCAGGAAAATTCACTTGTCCCTGAACATCAAAAAATACATCTTTTCCACACCTATAGGCATATTTTTGGGCCACATGTTATGCAAAGATGGAATCAAAGTCGACATGGCTAAGATCAAAATCATCATTGACTTGAAACCTCCAATTAACCAGAAATAAATCAAAATCTTTCTTGGACACACTAGATATTATAGAAAGTTCAACTAGCATTACTCCGACATCACTTTTCCAATTGACAAGCTATTAAAGAAAGAAGTTGAATTCCACTGGAGACAAGAATATAAAAAATCTTTTGAGTTATTGAAAATAAATTGGTAGAAGAGCCCATACTAAGATTCCCATACTAGTCAAGGAAATCCCATATCCATGTGGATGCATCCAATGTCACTATCAGCTCAATATTAGCCCATCCATATGATGACATGGTCGACCACCTGAATGCATATATCAATTAGAAATTAAATAAACCAAAAAGGAACTACTCGATGATAATGTGTGAAGCTCTAGCAATGATTTTTCCCTTCAAAAATTCCAACACTATTTATTAGAAAATCCCTTTATATTTTTCATGGACCATCAGGCATTGAAATACCTAGTAAATAAATGGATCCGTCAAGGGAAAATTTGTCGATGGCTACTACTCTTTCAAGAATTTGACTTTGAAATAGTATTTCGACCAGGAAAGAAGAATGTCAACCCAAATCATCTATCTCAACATGAGACAGGAGAAGACTCGACTAGGATAGATGATGACTTACCAGATGAAAATTTATTTAGGGTTGAGGTAGCTCCCAAAGAACTAGAAGAAATTGAAAATTTTCTAGAAGAAGGGAAGGCACCCAAAGATCTCCCAACCAACAAACAAAATATCCTAGCAATGAAAGTTGCACCATTAACTCTCATGAATGGATATCTTTACAATCTAGGACTTGATATTTTTTTGTGAAGATGTGCATTATAGAATGAACATGTGGACATAATTAATGAAGAACACGCAGGCCCATCGGGAGGTCACTTTCAAGCCAACACGACAGCTAGGAAAATCCTCCAAGATGGTCTCTAGTGGTTGAATGTACACAAAGACTGTAAAGAATAGATAAAAAAAAATGTGATAAGTGTCAAAGGATAGACCAACCATTATGGAAAAATGAAATTCCCTTACATTTAGTAAACCCCAGTTTACCATTTGAAATTTGGGCCATCAATCTTGTCGGTCCATTCCCAGGAAGTGAGAAAGGATCCAGGGAAAAACACATCATTACAGCACTCGAGTACTTAACCAAATGCATCATGACGTCTCTTGTCACAATCAATTGTTAGCAAGATAACAAGAAAACATTGTTTTCTCCAACAAACCTCTCATCTCATGAAATGAAATATCAACACCCTTAGAAAGTATTATAATAGATGAGATATCCTCGACATAGGTGGCCCAATAGATTTGTGGGCCTTCACTAGTATGGATCCTCATTCTGACGTGAATTTAGTTGGATAATTTAAGGGACTAGTATAATATTTCTGGCATGAGAACATTAGGCCTTCTTCCAACCAAAAATATTTACTAAAATTGAGAAGGGGATCTAGGGACCGTGAATCCCATATTAAACACTTTCTTAACTTGACATGGACAAAATTGTATGAGAGGTTCAGGATAGTACATAGTGCACTTAAATTGGGCCAAATATATTTCCATAAATGCAAGCCTTGGTATGTTCTAATAAACACAATCTGTAACACATGTTGTTGTATATATCTCATTGAGCATGGTAATTATTATCACACACACATATATATTGTGTATTGAATAACACCTGTGTGCGGGAATGCTCAATTATATTGTTGTTTTCGTCATCTAGAGACTCGATTCACATCATCGTGTATACAAGGCTAGAGGGTTGTATATTTTATCAAAAAACTTGCTTAGATGGGGCATGCCCTAGGTGTGATGCAATGGAATTACTAAGAAAGTGCATCTATGTAATCGATGAGTATGAATTGGGGAGGAAATAGATTTCCTTGAAAATATTTAAATATGTTGCATATGATATTGATGGAGGGCATGAAATAAAAAATATACAATTGGTGACTTCCAAGATATGAGTATGTGGCTTTATGAAGGACTTCATCAAAAATATATGACAATATGTTCATCATGTCCATGTAGCTCGATGGTAGGATGAGCATTTTAGAATATGCATAGATACATTTCTCATTGGTATTGTCTTATCAATGGTTGATTTTTTTGAGAACTACACCCTTTAACTGCAAAATAAGATTCAAATCCAATATTATCACTCAAAGAAGGTTAGAATAATGGTCCATATCGCATACAAGCATGGTTCGAATAGTAATGAAGAAAACAGATTTACATTGAAGGATTATCACTTCTACATAAGAAATGATTAGTGCCATGACTTAGCCTACGTACAACATTGCTTTCAGTTGTATTACAATCACCTTAAGGAGAAGAACATACAGGTGGATCCACATTGGATTTGGTTAGATGGTTGCACAGGCCAGTTCAAAAATGTTTGTGTATTTCAATGGTTCTGTATGTTGCAAAAAATACTCAAGGTACCACACATTTGGAAATATTTTGAGTTTGTTCATGATAAAGGGGAGAATGATGGAGTAGGAGCATGCATAAAAATATTGTTATGTGGGAAAGAAATGAATTTCAAAACTACTTCCCTCATTTGAGATGCAAAATCCATTATTGAATGGTGTTCTTCAGTAATGGGAGAGGAAACACGAACTCGTGAAGACCGATCACCTAGGAGAGGACATGTACATAGATAGTTTTTGGAGGTGGTCAATGTAGATCGATCACAATGGTATGAATGCAAAACAATACAGGGCACTTGTGGATTGCATTCAATTTGAACATCAATGAAATAGTTGAAATATGGATGAGAAAACTCTTTCTTTTGTGGTCCATGTAGTATTAATGGATGAGATGACTGTGAATATACAGACTAGGTTGATAGATGGGAGAATGTATCACTCCCCATTGGTAAATGTATAACTATGGAATATCCCATTTGGAGGAGGACCAATCAAATATTTCAGCAATTTATGATCATGTCTCAGATCTCGTACTGCCAGGTTCGATGAAACCTTCTATTAAATTTAGAATAACTACCATCAATGTTTTATTCTTTGGTCATTTAGTGGACTCACATGTTGGCACTCCATTTTTTGTAGGGCACATATACATAGTGGTTTCCCCAAGAGGTAATGAATGGGGCACTAATTATTGGTTGGCACATTTCTTAGAGGGATAGAAGACCCTCATGCGATCATTAACAAACTCCAAAGGCATTAAATTTTGTATTGGGTTGATGGTTATTAAAGGATAATAACTGACACGTAATGAAAGAACACATAATAAATATGGTTATGCATTTCAAGATTATAGACTAATTGAAGTTGCATACCACTTTACAAACTTGGTTGTTGGTACAAACCTCCAACTACAAACAAATCCAAGTAAGAATTCATCAAAGGTATGATATTGCTTGCCTTAGTATGTGCACGAGAAGTTAATGTAGACTATAAGTATTATAAGTGATCTTGATGGTCTACTTGAATGACCATAGGTATGTAAAAGTAATAATTGAAAAAATATTTCAAATATATGAGTGATTGAAATTTTGGATTCATTTTATGGTTGTTATGGTATTCTTGTATTTTGTGGTTCTTTTTTTTTTCTTAGGGAACTATGTCTATCCTTCCCTTTTCTTTCTTTTCCTTACTTTCCTATCCTTACCTTTCCTTTCCTTGCATTAATTTTCCTTGCCTTTCCTTTACTTGTCATGCCATGTCATGTTGTGCCTTTCCTTTACTTGTCATGCCATGTCATGTTGTGCCTTTCCTTTCCATGGCATGCCTTTCCTTTCAATGTCATGCCTTGCCTTGCCATTCCATGTCTTCCCTTGTATTGTCACATCATGCCTTTCCTTTCCATGCCATTTCTTGACTTCCCATGACATTCCTTACCTCGCCATGCCATTATTTTCCTTGTCATGTCATGCCTTGTATTTCATTTCCTTGCCTTGCCTTGCCTTTCCTTTCCATGCCATACCTTGCCTTGCTATGCCATGTCATGCCATGTCATGAATTTCCTTTCCATTCCATTTATTTCCTTTCCATTCCATGCCATGACTTTCTTTTCCATGCCATGCTTTTCCTTGCCTTTCCATGCCATGCCTTTCCTTACCATGTCATGTCATTCCATGCCTTGCATTTCCTTTCCTTGCCATGACATGTCATTCCATTCCTTGCCATGTCATGCCATGNATGCCATGACTTTCTTTTCCATGCCATGCTTTTCCTTGCCTTTCCATGCCATGCCTTTCCTTACCATGTCATGTCATTCCATGCCTTGCATTTCCTTTCCTTGCCATGACATGTCATTCCATTCCTTGCCATGTCATGCCATGAATTTCATTTCCTTGCCATGCCATGTCTTTTCTTTCCATGCCATGTCTTGATTTGATTTGACTTTCCATGCCTTACCTTGTTATGCCATGTCATGCCATGCCTTCCCTTTTCATGTCGTTCCACGTCTTAACTTGCCTTGCCATGCCATCACATGGCATGGCATGCATTTCCTTTCCATGCCATGCATTTCCTTTCTATGTCATGCCCTTTCATGCCTTGGATTGTATTGTCTTACCATGTCATGCCTTTCCTTTCCAAGCCATTCCTTGCATTACCTTCACATGCCATGACTTGCCTTGCCTTACCATGTATTTCCTTGCCATGTCATGTCTTTCCTTGCCTTGAATTTTCGTGCCATGCCTTGCCTTTCCATGACATGCCTTGCCTTGCCTTTCCTTTCCTTGCCATGCCATGTCTTTCCTTTCCATCCCATGCCATTTCATGTCGTGTCTTTCCTTTCCATGCCATGCATTGCATTTCCTTGACCTACCATGACATGCCATATCATTCCTTGCCATGCCTTTCATTTCCATGCCATGCCTTGCCTTTCCATGCCATTCCATGCCTTGCCTTTCCATGCCATGCCATGTCTTGCCTTTGCTTGACTTGCCATGATATGTCATTCCATGCATTTCCATGACAGAGAATGTATTACCTTTCCATCTCATGCCTTGGCATGACATGCCTTACGTTACCTTGCTTTTCCTTGGCATTCCATACCTTTACTTTCATTTCCTTTCCATGACATGCCATGCCAAACCTTTTCATGTCATTCATTCTCATTCCTTGTCATGCCATGCCATGACATGCCTTGCCTTTCCATGCCTTTCCTTGGCATGTCATTTCATGTCATGTCATGCCCTGCCTTGTATTGGCTTCCCTTGCCATGCCTTGCCTTGCCTTGCCTTGCCATGTTATGTCATGCCTTTCCATGACACGACTTTCCTTTCCATGCCATGCCATGTCATGCCTTGCCTTTCCATGCCATGCCTTTCCATCCCTTTCCATTCCATGCCTTTCCTTTCCATGTCATGCCTTGCCTTGCCTTGCCATGCCATGCATTTCCTTGCCATGCCATGTCATGCCTTGCCTTGAAATGCCTTTCCTTTCCATGCCATGCCTTGCCTTTAAATTCCTTTCCTTGCCATGTCATTCCATTCCATGCCTTACCTTACCTTTCCATGTCATGCCATGTCTATCCTTATAAGGTGTTAAATTTTTAAACATATGTAATAAGAACTGAGAAAAACCCTAGTTATTGTGATCCTCTAAATAATGATTTTTGGGGAAATGGAATGACGACGGAGGGGCCCTAATAGGTGAAATTTAGTTCCCCATATCCAATGCAATCGATGGTTTGTCCATCCAAGTCTCGGCTAGAGTTTTATCATGAGTTGCAACTCACCTCCTCAAGTCATTCGTGAACATGTTGGCAATTTGGTTTGGGGGCATAAAATTCAAAACGATAAGCATAATAGATTTCCATAAGCTCCTAGATGTATGTTTGGCTAATTCCCATGTGACCACAATACCCACAATCACCCAACACATTGTTCTTGAAAATCGACCTTTTTTTCAAAAACTGCACTATGCCTCATTGAGAAAAACCCTAGTTTTGGGGATCCTCCAACAAATGATTTTTCAGGAAAATGGAACGATGGAAAAGGGGATCCACTAGCTGAAACCGGGTGCCCTATATCCAATGAAACCCACGATTCATCCATCTAAGTCTTGATTAGAGTTTTATCATGAGTTGTAAATCACCTCCTCAAGTCATTCAAGGACATGTTGGCAATTTGGTCTAGGGGAATAAAATTCAAAATGAGGAGCATAATGAAGTTTCATAAGCTCCCACATGTTTTTTTGGACAAGGTCCATACCACCATGCTAACTACAACCACCTGGAACGATGTTCTTTAAAATCGACCTCTTGTTCAGAAATTTCACTGCGCCTCATTAAGAAAAAACCTTGTTCCAGAAATCCTACAACAATTTTTATTTCGGGAAACAAAACAAAAGAGGAGAGGCCCCACTAGCTGAAACCTAGTGTCTCAGATCCAATGCAACCAAAATTTCATCCAACAGAGTCTCAGTTAGATTTTTATCGTGATTTGCAACTCACCTCCTCAAGCCATTCAGGGACATGTTGGCAATTTGGTCCAGGGGCATAAAATCCAAACCGAGAAGCATAACAGAGTTTTGTAAGCTCCCACACATTTTTTTTCCAAGGCCCACATGTCCATGCTACCCACTATCACCCAACATGATGTTCTTGAAAATTGACCTCTTGGTCAAAAATTGCATTGTGCCTCATTGAGAAAAACCCTAGTTCTAGTGATCCTCCAACAAATGATTTTCCAAGAAATGGAACAATAATGAAAGGGCCCCACTAGCTGAAACTCAGTGCCCCAGATCTAATACAACCTATGGTTCATCCATCTGAGTCATAGATAGATTTTTATTATGAGTTGCAACTCTCCTCCTCAAGTCATTCAAGGACATATTGGCAATTTGGTCTGGGGGCATAAAATCCAAACTGAGCAGCATAACAAAGTTTTGTAATCTCCCACATGTATGTTTGGCCTATTCCCACACTACCCACAATCATGTGGCATAGTGTTCTTTAAAATCAACCTCTTGTTAGAAAATTGCACTCTGCCTCATTGAGAAAAACCCTAGTTCTATAGATCCTCCAACAAACTCTTTTCAGAGGAACGGAACAACAACGAAGGGGCCCAATTAGCTAAAACCTAGTTCCCTGAATCCAATGCAATCGGTGTTTCATCCATCTGAGTCTTGGTTAGATTTTTATCGCGAGTTTCAACTCGGATTCTCAATCCATTCAGAGACATGTTGGAACTTTCGTCCAGGGGCATAAAATCCAAACTAAGCAACATAACGAAGTTTCATAAGCTCTCGTGTGTTTTTTTGGCCAATGCCCACATGACCACACTACCCACAATCTCCTGGAAGAGTGTTCTTGAAAATCGACCTCTTTTTCATAAATTGCATTATGGCTCATTGAATAAAACCCTACTCTCAGTGATCCCCCAACAAAGGCTTTTCAAAGCAATAGAACAATAGCTAAGGGCCCCCACTAATTGATACCCAGTGCCTTGGATCTAATGTAACCAATGATTCATCCATCTGATTCTTGGTTAGATTTTTATCATGAGTTGCAACTTGCCTCCTCAAGCCATTCAGGGACATGTTGGAAATTTGGTCTAGGGCATAAAATTTAAATCGAGAAACATAGCGGATTTTTGTAATCTCTCACACATATTTTAGGACAATACCCATGCAACCACACTACCCACAATAACTCAACACATTGTTCTTGAAAATCGACCTCTTCTTCATAAATTTCACTATGTCTCATTGAGAAAAACCCTAGTTTAGGAGATCCTCCAACAAACGCTTTTCCAGGCAACGGAACAATATCGAAGGAGCCCCACCAGATGAAACTTGGTGCCCCAGATCAAATGCAACTAATGGTTCATCCATCTGAGTCTCATTACATTTTTATCACGAGTTGCAACTCGCCTCCTCATGTAATTCAAGAACATGTTGGCAATTTGGTCTGGGGGCATAAAATCCAAATAGAGTAGCATAACAGAGTTTCGTAAGCTCCCATGCATCCATTTGGCCAAGGCTCATGCAACTATGCTACCCACAATCACCCAGAAAAATGTTCTTGAAAATCGACCTCTTGTCTAGAAATTGCACTCTACCTCATTTAGCAAAACCCTAGTCCCGATGATCCTACAAAAAAGGAATTTCTAGGAAACTAAACAATAGTGGATGGGCCCCACTAGCTAAAACCAAGTACCATAGATCCAATGCAACCAATGATTTGTCCATCTGATTCCCACTTTGAGTTTTATCGTGAGTTGTAACTCATCTCCTCAATTCATTCAAGGACATGTTGGCAATTTGGTCAGGGGCATAAAATCCAAACTGAGTAGCATAATGGAGTTATGTAAGCTCCCACACGTCTACTTTTCCAAGGCCCACATGACCATGCTACCCACAATCATCTGGCATGGTGTTCTTGAAAGTTGACCTCTTATTCAGAAATTGCACTATGACTCATTGAGCAAAACCCTATCCCCAGTGATCCTTCAACAAATGATTTTCTGAGCAATGAAATGATAGCAGAGGGGTCCCACTAGCTAAAAATTTTACCCTAGATCCAATGCAATTGATGGTTCATCCATTCGAGACCTGATTAGATTTTTATCGCAAGTTTCAACTTTCCTCCCCAATCCATTCAAGGACATGTTGGAGATAGACCTATACTTAAACCATGACCATGACATAGACCTAGACCTAGACCTAAACCATGACCTAGACCCAGACCTCGACCAAGACCTAGACCTACACCATTACCATGACATATATCATGACCTATACCATGGAAAGATGAGGTATGACAAGGCAAGGCATGGCAAGGCAATGTCTAGCTCTAAGTATGGCAATGCAAGGCTAGGCAAGGAAAGACATGAAAAAGCTAAGCAAAGCTAGACATAGAAGACAAGGAAAGGTCTAGGTCTAGGTCTACATGTTATATATTGTTATAAAAGTTATTGAGTTGAAAGATTAGTTTTTATTTCTTTGATTTTAAATAAGGTCTTGAAGTTATGTTTTTTTTCATGCAATCCAAAAGAAATTATGAATCAGTAGTATAATGAGACTACACCAAAAGAATGGAACATAAACCTATTTGGTGACATCCCTTTCTATGTAAATCCTATTAATTGTGATGATCCATGCTTCACAACTATGAATATACCTAAGATATATGAATAAAGAGAGCACATTGAAATTCTCATGCAAGTATTTTTATCTAAGATAGATGGGATAACAAGTTGTATAATTACATGCTTAACGAATCCTTTGATTGTATTTTTTAGGTATTAAACTTGTTCATTTAGTACAAGCATTATTTTTTGTAAGAAAAAAAAAGGTATGATACATGAATGCCATTATTTTTTTGTTAAATTAACTTGAAAACAAATTTATTGGAACTTAATTGACTTTGGAAATAATTTAGTGGTATTTATGATTATAGAGATAAATTTCTTATGGGCGACTCAAAGGACAAGAAATTATCTATAAGAATGAAAATAACTATATTTTTACAAAAAACGAGTTTTATGAATATCATAATGAAAGTACCTTTTAGATGACTTGTGGTTAGGAAAGGCAAGGCAAGGAAATGCAACACATGGCATGGCATGGCATGGCATGGCAAGGCTTGGCATGGAAAGGAAAGGCAAGGCCTCGCATGGCAAGGCAAGGCATGGTATGGAAATTCAAGGCAAGGCATGGAATGGCATGGAAAGGAAAGGCATGGCATGGAATGTAAAGGAAAGGCAAGGTGAGGCATGGCATGGCATGGAAAGACAAGGCATAACATGGCAAGGAATGGCATGTCACGGCAAGTCAAAGCATGACATGTCAAGGCAAGGCATTGCATGGAAATGAACGGAAAAGAATAGCATGGCATGACAAGGCAAGGCATGGCATGGCATGGCATGGCATGGCAAGGCATGGAATGGAAAATCAAGGAAAGGAAAGGAAAGGTGTGGCATGGCATGGCATGGAAAGGCAAGGCTAGGAAAGGCAAAGCAAGGAAAGGAAATGTAATGCATGGAATTGCATGGAATGTCATGGAAAATCATGGCATGGTAAGGCAATGCATGGCATGTCAAGTCAAGGCATGGTTATATGGATAGGAAATGCATGGTATGGCATGGAAATGCAAGGCATGGCATCACATGGAAATGTAAGGAAAGGAATGGCATGGAAAGGAAAGACATGGCATGGCATGGCATGGCATGGCATGGCATGGAAAGGAAAGGCATGGCATGGCATGGAAAGGAAAGGAAAGGAAAGGCATGGCATGGCATGGTAAGGAAAACCAAGGAATGGAATGGCATGGCATGGTAAGGCAAGGAAAGGCATGGCATGGAAAGTCAATACATGGCACAGCAGGGCATGGCATGGCAAGGCAAGGCATGACATGGAAAGACAAGGAAAGGAATGGCATGGAAAAGGAAGGAATGGAAAGGTAAGTCAAGGCAAGGAATGGCATGGAATGGCATGGCAAGGAAAGGAATGGCATGGAAACTCAAGGCATGGCATGGCATGGCATGGCATGGCAAGGCAAGGAAAGGCATGGCATGGCATGGAAACAATATTTAAGGCATTGCATGGAAAGGCAAGGCAAGGCATGGCATGGCATGGCATGGAAAGGAAATTTAAGGCATGGCATGGCATGGCAAGGAAAGATAAGGCATGGCATGGAAAGGAAAGACATGTCATGGCATGGAAAGGAAAGGCAATGCAAGGAATTTCATGACAAGGAAAGGCATGGCATGGAAAGGAAAGGCAAGGAAATGAAAGGCATGGCATGGCATGGTATGGAATGGAAAATAAAGGCAATGCAAGGAATTGCATGGAAAGGAAATGCATGGCATGGCAAGTCAAGGCATGCTATGGCATGGCATGGAATGGCAAGGCATGGCATGGAATTGCATGGAAAATCAAGGAAAGGTAAGGCATGGCATGGCATGGCATGGCAAGACATGGCACGGAAAGTCAAGGAAAGGAAATGCATGGTGTGTAAAGGAAATATATGGCATGGCATGGAAATACAAGGCATGGCATGGAAAGGAAATGCATGGCATGGCATGGAAAGCTAAGGCATAGCATGGAAAGGAAAGGCATGGCTTGGAATGGCATGGAATGGCATGGAAAGACAAATCAATGCAAGGCATAGAATGGCATGGCATGGCATGGAATGGAAAGGAAAGGCATGGCATGGCATGGGATGGGATGGGATGGCATGGAAAGAAAAGGCATGGCATGGCATGGAATGGCAAAGAAAGGCAAGGCATGGCATGCAAAGGAAATGAAAGGAAAAGCATGGCATGGAAAGGAAAGGCATGGCATGGAATGGGATGCAAATGCAAGGCATGGCATGGCAAGGCAAGTCATGGCATGGAAAGACAAGGCATGGAAATTCATAGCATGGCAAGGCAAGGCAAGGCATGGCATATGGTAAGGAAAGGCATAGCATGGCATGGTGTTAGGTAGCTAGAGAGGTAGTGAGGGACCCAGAGGGCCCATAATGATAATGGTAGAGGCCATTAAATGTAAGGTAGACTAGGTCCACTATAGTATTAAATAAGGCCCACTATTGTAGTTAGATATAATAA
>SNQJ01S0010211.1:57107-68062 GCA_010110895.2 Picea sitchensis | reverse complement strand
GCATGGAAAATCAAGGAAAGGTAAGGCATGGCATGGCATGGAAAGACATGGCACGGAAAGTCAAGGAAAGGAAATGCATGGTGTGTAAAGATAATCCATGGCATGGCATGGAAATACAAGGAATGGCATGGAAAGGAAATGCATGGCACAGAAAGGAAATGCATGGCATGGCATGGAAAGCTAAGTCATAGCATGGAAAGGAAAGGCATGGCTTGGAAAGGCATGGAATGGCATGGAAAGACAAAGCAATGCAAGGCATGGAATGGCATGGCATGGCATGGAATGGAAAGGAAAGGCATGGCATGGGATGGGATGGGATGGGATGGCATGGAAAGGAAAGGCATGGCATGGCATGGAATGGAAAAGAAAGGCAAGGCATGGCATGGAAAGGAAATGAAAGGAAAAGCATGGAATGGAAAGGAAAGGCATGGCATGGCATGGGATGGAAATGCAAGGCATGGCATGGCAAGACAAGTCATGGCATGGAAAGACAAGGCATGGAAATTCATAGAATGGCAAGGCAAGGCAAGGCATGGCATATGGTAAGGAAAGGCATGGCATGGCATGGTGTTAGGTAGCTAGAGAGGTAGTGAGGGACCCAGAGGGCCCATAATGATAATGGTAGAGGCCATTAAATGTAAGGTAGACTAGGTCCACTATAGTATTAAATAAGGCCCACTATTGTAGTTAGATATAATAAATGTAAGAGGACTTCTTAGAAGGTTATGCTTCTAGAAGATTGCTCCTCCATAATGTTCTTAGGTGGTTGGTAGCACTATATAAGGGGTCCAAGCAATGTAATTATATATGAATAAGAAGTATTGTATTTGGAGCGATATCTCATTAGGATATTTCCCCCTTGAAGAGGCAAGTGAACAGGAGAGGATCTCTTCCATAATAGGATCCATTGTACGGTGTTTCCCTACCCTAAGGGATTGATAATAATAAAGTGTTGGTTTTATATATTAATCTCTATATCTATTGTGGTGTTGTTGTATTTATAATTTTGGTACTTAATAATTGGTATCAGAGAAATTTCCTTGGCAAGAAGTGTGGGAATTTTTTTTTTCTATTTTTGCAGATTTTTCAGAGAAGAAAATGAGAGTCGCGACATTCCGGAAAATTTACGTAGTTTTTTGTGAAGAATTTGTAGAAAATGGTTGTATATATGAGTTCCTCATGGAAAAAAACAATTTAAAAAAAAAATCATCTGAAACAGAGTGCGGGAAGTGAAGTTATTGGCATTCTAAAATATGCAACTTTTTAGGGTTTTCCACGGACGACCGCGTGATTTTTATAATTTCTATAGCACCTGGAGCTGAATTTGTCAAAAAAATTACAGATTTGAGTTCCTCTCACAAGTTCACCTAAATTCCAAAAAAAAAAATGTATGAATCAGAGTTCCATAAGTGAAGATATCGTTGATTTAAAATCAACCATTTTGGGAGGGCGAGGGGGGGCGGTGGGTTTCGTGATGACGATGGGACTGCAAAGTTCATAACTTTTCACAGGGTGCTCAGATTTATACCAGATCAGTTCCATTGGACAAATAATTTTAATAGTTTTATTTTGGTATATTATATGTGGTATTTCAAATGAATATTGGCTCTAAAATCCTCATGGGAGTTCTATAAAAGTTTGAATCCCTCGAGAACCATCTGCAAGAGAGTCTACAAAATATCAGGGACTATTTTCACAATATTTAAAGGTCCTTGGCTAGAATACAGGAGAGATATCTTATGGAAGACATTAGGGATGAATATAATCAAGAATGTATGCTTGGTATGATTTTGAGGCCGATTGTGATGATTGGTATCTGGATAATTGTCATTTTGGGGATGACAACCACTTTCATTTTTTATTTGATGACTCTACTCCACCTTCTGTAGAGAACATCAATGTAATAAATCAGGAGCCAGTTATGATTACCAGTGTCCATCCTGTATATTCTACAGTGGTATTATTCCTTCCAGATTTAGCTACGACCATTTCCCACTATGTGGATGGATATTTTTATTTGGATCCATGTGACAGGTGTCAATATTTGGAGCATCATTTTTAGTTGCTTATTGGGTTCCAATATCTTTTGCATGGATTTCACATGAGCACTTGCAAATGAGACCTTGGCTTACAATGGTGGTTGGAATACTTCAACATGGTCGTTTTCATTTCTCCATGGGACACTGGTTATTTAGTTACTTCAACACTATGGTCCATACTTATCCATGGGACCCTGGTTCTTTAGTTACTTCAACACTATGGTCCATAAGTATCCATGGGACCCTGGTATATGGTTGTACACCCTCATAACAAGCATTGAGGACAACGCTTTCATAAGGGGAATGGAATTTTAGGTAGATAGAGAGGTAGTGGGGGGGCTAGAGGGCCCATATTGATAATAGTATAGGTCATTCAATATAAGGTGGACTAGGTCCACTATATTATTAAATAAGGCCCACTATGGTAGTTGGATATAATAAATGTAAGAGGACTTCTTCAAAGGTTATGCTTCTAGAAGATTCCTCCTCTAGAATGTTCTTAGGTTGTTGGTAGCACTATATAAATGGGTTCAAGCAATGTAATGAGGTATGAAGAAGAAGTATTTTGTTTGGAGTGGTAGCTCATTAAGAGTTTTCCCCCTCGAAGAGGCAAGTGAATATGAGAGGATCCCTTCCATAATAGGATCCATTGTATGGTGTTTCCCTACCCTAAGGGTTTGATAATTATAAATTCTTGGTTTTATATATTGATCTCTAGATCTATTGTGGTGTTGTTGTATTTATAACTTTGGTACTTAACACATGGCATGGCATATCAAGGAAAGGAAATTCAAGGCATGGAATGACAAGGAAAGGTAAGGCAAGGCAAGGCATGGCATGGCATGGCAAGGCAAGGCATGCCATGGCATGGAATGGCATGGCATGGAAAGGAAAGGCAACACATGTCATGGAAAGCCAAGGCATGGCATGGTATGGAATGGAAATTAAAGGCATGGCATGGCAAGGAAATGCAAGCAATGGCATGGCATGGAAAGTCAAGGCAAGGCATGGAATGGCATGGCAAGGAAAGGCATGGCATGGCAAGGAAATGAATGGCAATGCAAGGCATGGCATAGCAAGGAAAGGCAAGGCAAGGCATGGCATGGAAAGGAAAGGAAAGGAAATGCAAGGAAATGCAAGGCACGGCATGGCATGGAAAGGTATGGCATGGCATGGCATGGAAAGTCAAGGAAAGGAAATGCAAGTCATGGCATGACATGGAAAGGCAAGGCATGGCATGTCATGGCATGGAAAGGCATGGTATGGCATGGCATGGAATGGCATAGCAAGGCAAGGAAATGCAAGGCATGGCATGGCATGGAATGGAAAAGCAAGGCATGGCATGGCAAGGCAAGGCATGGCATATAAAGGAAAGGAAAGGGATGGAAAGGCATGGCATGGAAAGTCAAGGCAAGGAAAGGTATGGAAAGGTAAGGCAAGGTAGGGCATGGCAAGGCATGGCATGGAATTACGAATGATATGGAAAGGAAAGGCAAGGCAAAGCAAGGCAAGGAAAAACAAAAAAAGAAAAGGAGAGGTAAGAGAAAGAAAGGAAAGTAAATGGAAAGGCTAGGCTAGGAAAGTAAGGAAAGAAAAGGCAAGGCAAGGCTAGGCATTGATCACATACTTTTTTGTGTACACTCCATCTACTTGGCATCTTTTGCATTCATCCATGGAGTTGGATACCTTGGAATTCACACATGTGGAGTGGTTGCATGTATGCACATTCTTGGAGGGAAAATTCCATGTGGACATTTTGAATTTAAATTGGCTTGATGTCTATTTTTTGTGGCGTGTTCCTTTCATGAGAATTATTTGGTGCATACTACTACTATTTTTGGATGAGGGAAAATATTTTTGGAGAAGCTAATGTCCACATGTTGTAACATGGTCAACCATGGATTGAGGAGATATCTAACTAATTCATTATTATAATATTTATTCGACTTGTCATGGAGTTAGTTAGCAAATAATAATATTTTATTGTATAAGAGAAAAGACTCACTCTGTAAACAAGAGTTCTCTCTCTCCATTGTAAAGGGTGGGTAATTTGGGTATTTAGAAGCTCTCATCTTGGGCTACATTGTAGAACATTTTGGCATGCTTAATCGAGAATTTGAGGTATATTTTCATTTGATATGAGGCTTTATTGTGCACTCATAATTTATGTTGATTTTGTATTAAGAAATCCCTTGTAACATGTTGTTATTGTCATTGTAATGAACCATTACTTCATTTTGGATACATTAATGTGAGGTTTCAACTCTCTTATTTCTATTGTGATTATTTTAGCCTACATGATTCTTATTATTGGTTCCAAGAGTCTTAACTAGAATGGGACTTCAGTCTTTCGTCAAATTTAGGTCCTTAAGAATCATTAATTATGTATGGATTTAGCACTTAGCAATCTTTTCCACCTTAAGAGATTCGTGAATATGTAACACAAATATTTATAATCACTTTAGAAAAAACAAACCAGACTTACTTACATAGACTTCCTTGACACTTTAAAAAGTAATTAATAAAATAAAATAAATGCATACATTCATATACATAAACTTCATACACTTTGAAATTCATACATTCATCAAGATAAAATGCAGAAACAACGAGATTCATAAAAAATGTTCCATAAAATGTGTGTGTGTGTATTCAACATCATCTAAATTGTACATTTTTTACAAAATGACACATTATGCCCGATATACAAAACTACAACAAGTTCCCTAATAGAAAAAACAGCCATATGGTGACCTAGATACAAAATGGCAGTCATCAATCACGCATTGAACACTGCCACCATCACCACCCTTGGGAGCATCCTATAAATCGATCTTTATTCTCTTGCTCAAAGAAGCGCCTCGAGTGGTTTTGCGTATGGGCATGGTTCGTCACTCCAGAGACTGCATAAAGAAAAAACATTGTTAAAAAAAAATCCCACAATGAATTAAAAGACTTACAAAATGATATTTTGTAATTCAACATAAGATAATTCATCATAGATGGAAGTGACAATAATGAGGGTGTTACCCTCCTATGTTACCCTAATATCTTTCTGTCACCGCCCTACGTCAATTACAAGGAAAAAATCATTAAATTTAAACAAATGTGCATAAAATAAATTCCATTCATGATACATAAAAACCGATCAACACATTATCTCACCGTGAATATCTCAGGCATTGATGGAGAGTCATTGGCAGGTGGAGTGCTCGATTATACAACCTTCTATGAGGAAACATCTATTGTGGTAGCTTAGGTGGATGACGTCGATGGACGTGGTGGTGGGGGTGGGTGGCATATAGGTGCATCCAATGTGGATGGATGCAATGGAAGAGGTGGTGTGGATCGGTGGCATGCGGGTGCATCCACTAAGGATGCTTGGAATAAGAAATATGGTGGGATGGGCAAGAATGAACCACCACGGGCTGTACAAATGATGGAATAACGCTTGGCCTGGAAACAGGTAACCCAAAATCCATGGTCAGTTTCCAAAGGACTAGGCTGGTATTGTAACGGGCCAAAATATCAGCAACCTGCATACATATTAATAATATTGTTATTAGTAACAAATTGTAAAATTCAACAACATAAATACAATAAATTTTAGACATAAATGAGATTTAACTCAATACATGATACCTATGAAGTAGGTGACTTTTCCATCCTAGGTGGACATTGCTCAGCACTGCCTGGTCCTACAACCTATAGAAACACAAGAATATTATAAACTTGAGGATGTCATAAAATAAAGAAATCACTATGGAGATTTGATCAAATGTGACACATACCTGTTTATGTGGAACATCAAATGAGCAGGTTGCCTCTATCGCTACATCGGTGATGGAGATAGACAACGATGCATCTATCGGCATAGAGGGTCTGTTATACGGGTGTAGCAACTAGAAAACATCATGTAATAATATATCAAAATAAATACACATAATACGATAAAAATATATAAAAATGAAGAACATAGAGATGGTTAAGATACTAACCTCTTCCATGAAGCTCTGGTGTATATTGGCCTCTATAGGCCCATAGAAAGTATGCCCACAACTCGAGCATCTATGAGGCTCACATGAACGACTTTTCCATGTGGCCTCTCATATCTACACTCTTCTCTATGGGTTGGAGGTCTGACTCCTCTTTCAATGTCACCAGTAGGCACCTCCTGCCAAGATAGTGCAACAAAACTACCATGTTGCATGAGACTCTGAATCAAGGATGATAGAGCTACTTGCACCTATTGCAATCCCTCTGCAACGGGAAGATGATGGGAATGAAGGTCAGTCCTTTTCGGGGGGGGAGAGAACCTAATATGAGATCACGCATAACACATTCTAGGTCATGTAAGAACCCTTGACCCACCCCACCGAAGTCCCAAATATTGAAGTGGTTCACATGGTGACCCAAAATAAATTATGCCCATAGTTTTCTCAAACAATATAAAGGCACCTCTATGTTATTGTAGGGAGGTTTATCAAATACCATGAACCACCTATCCATGTAGTTATCATTAAATTGTGAGTGGATACACCAGTCCATACAAATGTGTTTCTTATTGACAGGAGGTTGTTGTCTAGTTCGAGGATCAATAAAAAGAGACATCTGAGATTTTTTTGAAATACCCAAGTCTCTAACTTTGTTTCTATCCAATCCAATGTTGTAAAAATCGAACATTCTATCCCTATATTCATAAATAGAAGTTAATTTCCCTTGGGCACTTGCAATGGACATTACAATGACATCCAATGAAGTGGCCAAGGACTCTCTGTTAAGTTCTCTTGTCCCATTTAATTCATTTACAAGTGTTCTCAACGTGGCCAACTGCTCATCAATATGTGTGTTTATGTTGGGTGGTTGTGGTGGGTTGGGGTTTCCTCACCTTGGTCTTCTTATGGGCAGCTAACATTGTCTCTAGGTTCCATTTTATAATATGTGTTGCAATTTAATAAGACAATTTAATAAGTGCACTTATGAAAAAGGTATTACAAACAACAATTTTATTTTAGAATACTATAGGAAAGAAAGATTAGAAACAACCCATGAATGTAGAATATGATGCAATGATGAAGAATCAAACGTGGAAGGTTGTGTCATTTCTTAAATGAATAAATGTTATAGGGTTCCAAATGGGTTTACAAGACAAAATTTAATTCAAATGGGGCCATAGAGAAATTCAAATAAAAATGAATATTGTTCAAATAATTATTTATCTTACTTCAATTCTTAGTTGGCAAATTCATCAAATATATGTTAAAATACATTGTTCATTGGGAATATCCATGAATAAATATATATGGGTCAATCCCTGGGTTTAGTGGATAAAAAACATCCTCATTTTTTTTACATATTAAAGACAATCTAATTTTTCATGCTAGCATAAAAAATCAAGCATACATGGCTTAAGTTGGTGGCAAAATCATGTGCTTTGCTCCTCCTCTACTCCTCTTCACTTGCTCAATAAAAGAAAAATGTGAGGCACGGTGTGAATATGGGCACAAATCGCACCCACAATCCCTTAAAATAGGGCACAATAAGAATGTGTGTGTGTTCCTAGGAACGTGCACACATTCTTAAGAACATGCACGCATTCCTGCCAACATGCCTAGCTGGCATCTAAATGGAGGTTTGGGATTTTCTGAACCTCTAACTTCAATGAAACGTGCACGTTTCGGCCAGTGTGTGTTCATGCTCACCCCCTTGCCACTTTTTTCGTCCACCAACTTTATGCACTCACCCCTAGGCCATCAAACCTAATTTGATTCCCTTCCTTTGTATGTGTCTTTCTTTAACCTCCTAACTCTTTCATGTTTCTCATATCTTTATATTTTTTTCCTAGTAATTCAACTTCTCTATTCTTCTCATCATCTTATTAAGAATCATAATTAATCTCTGCTCCTATGGAAAATCATACATTGGCCAAACTAGGAGATCCTTCAAAGCTCATCTCAAAGAACACATAGCTCACACAACCCACAATTACATCTCTAAATCAATTATTACTTAGCACTCTTTCAATTCTAAACATCTAATTTGTTTTAACAAAACCAGAATCTTGTCCTCGAAACCCTATTACTCTTCTCAATTCATATGTGAAGCTCTCGAAACCGAAAAACATCCTAACAATTTTAACCGTGAAGACATGTATAAACTTAGCCAATCTTGGAAACTTGTCATTCATCGCATACTAAACTTTCTTATGGCTTTCTTTTGCCACCCTTTCATATTGTGATTTAACAATTAATATTGATTAACTATCCTCTTACTTTATAATTTGACCTTTTAAACATTAATAACTCTCTTTTTCAATTATATTTCAATTCCTAGCTTCTAACTAATTTCAATTAATTAATTATTATTAACTATATTATTATTTAATAATTATTATTAACTATATTATTTTATAATAATTATTATTGATTAACTATATTATTATTTAATAATTATAATTGATTAACTATTCTCTTAACTTTAAAATTTAATCTTTTATCATATACTTTTACCTTATTAATAATAACAAAATAAATATCTTTTTCACAATTTTTATATACTCTTAGCTAAGCACTATTTTCATATTTATAGCTTCAAAATATTGGGCATTTCAAGAACTCCATACACAATTTATTTCCAAAATTACAAAAAACAATCTTATTATTTCTTAATTTTCCTATTAATATGATTAATATTTTTAAATTTTTTTGATATATTATTCACATTTATTTAAACTTTTATAATTTCTACTTTTTATTATTCTTATATTCATTGTCTTTCAAAATCTAAAATAGTTATTAATTTGATTATGAAAATATTATTAATTTAACTCTCATATTATATATTCTCTTAAGGTTTTTTCATAACAACTTTTGTTTTATTTATTTTTCATAACAACTTTTCCTCTTCTTAAGGGTGAGATTTTATATTTTCTCCTTTAAAAGGAGGCCATATCATATCACTTTTTTTGTAACATTATAAGTTACATGTGTTTATGATTATAAGTGGAGTGTCCACTTAAAGCATCTTTTTCACATTGTTTATGTCCAAAAATATAAGAAGCAACATTACATAATATTTAGTGATAATTGAATATTCCAAAAGACACAATTTTCACTCTTTTAAATGGGAATGTATCAAGCACCCAATAGAATCAAATTTCTTAATATGTAAATTTGATCCTTAAAAAATTTGATAGTTTCCATATTTAATAAATCCATATTTAAAATAAATCTAATAAAATTTAACTTAACGCTAAATAACTTTGTTTTATTTATTTTTATGTAACAACTTTTCCTCTTCTTAAGGGTGAGATTTTATATTTTCTCCTTTAAAAGGAGGCCATATCATATCACTTTTTTTGTAACATTATAAGTTACATACGAGTGATTATAAGTGGAGTGTCCACTTAAAGCATCTTTTTCACATTGTTTATGTCCAAAAATATAAGAAGCAACATTACATAATATTTAGTGATAATTGAATATTAGAGAACAATTTTCACTTTTAAATGGGAATATCAAGCACCTAATAGAATGAAATTTCTTAATATGTAAATTTGATCCTTAAAAAATTTGATAGTTTCCATATTTAATAAATCCATATTTAAAATAAATCTAATAAAATTTAACTTAACGTTTAACTTTACACCTAATTTAAATAATATATATATATATATATATATATATATATATATATATGGTATATATATTTTTTTATTTTTACATTAAAATACATACATCATACATTTATTTTATTTTATTTTTAAATATTTAAACCATTTGAAAAACATATGTATAAAAACAATTACAATGTAGACACTTATATGACTAGTTAAGGTTTATCCTTTCACAGATTTAAAAATACTCCAACCATTTATCTTTTAACGTGGAACTTGAAAGTCGTCATGCACATGAAACGAAAAACATCGAACTTGAAAGCCATCATACACACGGATATCTATTTTTTATTATGGAAAGTTCTAAACCTCATACATAAACCAACGTTCCCCGGATCCATATTGAACGCGATAGTAAAAATTTGTTGGAATCCTCAATCTTTAACCCAACCCCGCAATCATATTTGAAGGCTGTTGGCTGGTTGAGGCGCCGGAGACAGATGGAAACTTTCAGTTTTATGAGCGCTTGCCGCCGGCGGTGTCGGGACAAGTGGTAAATGCCTCAGGGATCTTACTGTTCTCTCCCAACCTGCCCATGATCTCTCTTCTGCAAGTAAACAATTCATATCAAAAATCAATATGCGAGATATGGAAAGACATCGTTAAAAGATGCAAGAAAAATAATATGATTTGGCGTTGGAACGGAATATGATCAAACCTGTCGGTGGTGGAAAATAATAATCATCATCAATATCAGACGAAGAAGATAAAGCCACACGCATTCGAGCTTCTGTTGTCATGGGCAAACCCAGTAATGATAGAACAAGTAAAGATAAGCAGAGAAGTAATGCCATAACAGTATTGCGCCCCATTATTATCTTTGCTCAATGTGCTGCTGTTGCTCGCCTAATAATTCCAATATCTGTCTGTCAAAGTATTGGCAGAGAAGAAGGAGATCGCGTAATAATTCGAAAACCTATCTGTCTACACGTATTGACAGAGAAGAAGGTGAAACACAACAATAGAAGGCTCCCATTTTCTATTTCAATGAAACATCTTCGAATTCAACGCGGAATCCGAACGCGCTGTATGATGACCTCTGAATATACAATCAGGTTAAGTTCAGGTCAAGTACGCCGGTAAGTACGGCGGCGATTGACCTACCTTGAGATTATTTAGTGACCAGGAAGAGACGCGGAATTGACGCCTAATCAATGAGTCAAATTTGGCGATATAGTTTAAATCGGACTAAATTTAGATTTGAATTAGGAATTGATAATTGATTGCGCTACTATACCACA
>SNQJ01S0010211.1:45948-56984 GCA_010110895.2 Picea sitchensis | reverse complement strand
CTTTCTTCAGTTTATATGGTTTGACCCTGGAAAATTGCTTTCTTCCAAACTCTAATCACTCTCAAAGTTCTAGGATAAGGTTTGGCACATTTAGAGCACAAGAGACACCAAAATCCAGTTACCTTGTAGCATGAGGACCCTTCTCATTCAATTCATAGTTTTCTCCTACCAAAATTGTACTGAGACAAATCACCATATTTCTCTGGAGCACTAAATTTTTGAAATTTACACCTTAGAGCCTAAGAATGAGGACCATTTTGTATTTGGATGCCCTCTATATTACAAGATTAGAGGATAGTTCTTTTGTCCCTTCATAAATTCACTTGATTGTCTCTAGAGACTCATGGATTATGAGGAATAAATATGCTTAGCCCTCTTCTTCCAGGTATGTTCGATCCTCATTGACAACTTACTAGAGGCCAATGCCCCAAACTGACATGCAATAAGTCGAGTACACCTCTTACTTCAAGTGCTCTAACTCTAGTAGGAAGAGGTCTCATAACCAGCTTCCAAGCTCACATGAAATACCTGTGAAACGTTGTAAACTCAATACTCCTATAACCTCATGCCCATCACACATTTCTTTGTCACTTTGAATGTTAGCATTGCTTCTCTATAACAACAAGTCTCGGGAACATCCTTCTTCTTGGACTTCTTCATTGTTCCCATCTCATTACACTACTACTTCTAGTTATTTTTTCTTTTCCTTTCTTTTAGGTTATTTTTCTCTCTTTTATGTATTCATTAAAATACATAAAAGAAAGAAAAATATTATAATATTTGTAATGCCATAAAACACTAATATCTTACTTAAATTAAATTAAAATGAAATAATATAATTAATGGACAAAACCCACCTCCTTTCTATAAAAAAAAATTTACTCAAATTTGATATCATTTTATACCAAAACTCCATACCCTATATTTATATTTGAAATTTATATTAAAAATATATATACTACTAAGTTTGGTTTAATCATTCTATGATGATTTAGAATTTTGAAAAAAGAAAATCAAGCTTCAACTCCCATAATATATAAAGCATGCACTAGAAGGCAATCTTGATGAACAGGTTTAAAAAGGTGAAATTATTAATGGGTTTCGTTTAATCATTCTATGATGATTTAGAAATTTGAAAAAAGAAATTTAAGTTTCAACTACCATAATATATAAAGCATGCACTAGAGAGCAATCTTGATGAACATGTTTAAAAAAGGTTGATGAACATGTTTAAAAAAGGTGAAATGTACACAGAAGTGTTGTTTGGTCATCAAGTTGTTACAATCAAATTTCATTCTTTAATACCAAATTAGATTTGTCAACCATGAATAAATTCCAACCTTTTACCCTTTTACTATTACATTAAACAGATTTCTCATGAATAATAAACTAATGACAAGAAAATAAACAAGAATGCATGACAGATTTGTAATCATCCCTCTTAACCATATTTCCATTAATTAGAGTCATCTTTTTAACCAAATTTGCTAAAAAAAAAAAAATAGAATTTAGAGATTTAATTGATAAAAATAGGAACACAAAAAAGAATTGTACATAGAGTAAAAAAAAACATTTTAGACCAATTCACTACCTAGCCATAGGAATCACTTGTGGATTCTACCTCCAAGCCAACTTATGTGACCACCAAGGAAAAGAAAAACACCTATCATGTCTATAATCTCACCCAACCCGACCTGGCCCAAAATGATTAAGAATTCATATAGAACTAGAAACCTTACCATCATTACTTTCCTTAAGGCTTCTCACTCATCCTCTAATCAACCAAGATTTTCTTTTCTCAAACAAACACAACACAAGGGAAGGGATTGTCCTTCTCTTAGGCCCTATAATGGTAAACCAATGGCTCTGAATTATTGCACTTTTCGACACAAGCACAAGGTCATCAGGTTGCATATTTGTTCAATATTCATGGATAATACACCCATGAGAACCATATAGTTCTTGTTTTCACATAAGCATGCATAGGAGATGAATGGGAGAATCGTGGAACACTCACTGTCTAAATGATGAATGAAAGACAAGAAGAGATATTTTCCTTCCATGAATCCTAAGTGCCCTCTTACCAAGGACGTGACAACTTGTTCTTGTGTACACTTACATGAAAGGTTGATGTGAGAGATTTAAACAAGTATGAGAAAAAGCTAGTACTTATTGAAATACATATCACAACATTATTTTATCAGTATTCTCTTCCCAATGATCCTCTTTCTTCCCCTCTTGTGGTATCATAGCTCCATTATTTCTCCTTATGTAACCTTTATGGTGATTATTATATTATTATGTTTCCTTTTCATACATGGTTTTACATAAATTGAGCACACCATGGTAATGTTTCCACATGGTGGTACCTTCGAAACACATACACCTTTACCCCAAGCCTAGGAATTGGACTCATAACCTTCACTATTTGGGCCTCTGGGCTTGGCCTTTGTACTAGGAATATTTACAAGGAATTTTACATGTTAACATCATAGAGTTATCACTCATCCCACTTGGTTTAACACCCACCAAATAAACAACCTAGTTACAAAACATTCATGATTTAATATATTATAATCAAGAGGGTAAAATTGAAGTAATTCAAAAGGCCAATTCCTTATGATTTGCATATGTTAATTGAAAGGCATGCAAAAGCTTCAACAAGGAGTTTTAGTGACATTAGTGAAGAAGGAGCTAAACATTAGGGCCTTCAACATGGCTAAAATAAAGGGGATTTCTACTCAATCATAAGCTTTTCCAAAGTTGATTTTAATTAATAGAGTATCCAAGCATATGGATTGGACCCATTCCATTCCCTCCTAAACAAAAATAACATTATCAAGAATAAAGTGTCCTTGAAAGAATCTTGTTTGTTCAAGGACACAATTTTGGGTAAAATGTGTTTGACATGAACAACTAAGGGTTGTCAATATTTTGTATTTTGTTAAATATAACAAGGTGAAAGGCCTCCAATTAGTGATTTTATTTGGATATCCATGTGCAACGATGGATTGGATTAGGCCCTAATTGATGCAAGCCACCAAAGGTTGTTTTTAGTGCTTCCTTATATATTTTTAGGAGGTCTTGCCCAACATAATCCTACATCTCTTTGTATAACTCACAAAATAATCCATCTAATCCAATTTCCTTGTCATTGACCATTTCTTTTAGGATCGTTGTCAACTCATCAAGGGTTAATGCATGTTCACACACTCTTTCATGTGCCATCAAAATTCCATGAGGGAATATGTCTAGGGACTTTTTCATGGCCACTTCATGTTCCTCTCAATGTTCTTGATATTAAAACACAAAATTTTAGTGGTTGTCAAATTCATGTTCAATTTCTTATTGGTTAGACACTAGGCTAATGGTAGTGTTGAGAACAAAAATTTTCCCCTGGCCTCCTTAATTTTCTATGAAATCCTTTGTTGGTATGTTTCCTATATTTAGCTAGTGCACACATTCTGAGTTGTGGCCTTTTGTCCCCATGGACTTAATCCACTTTCATAAAATGTGTTAGTTTGGTTTCTTGAGCTTGTTTCTCTTCATCATAAAGTTTGATTATAGTTGTTGAGAAACATATTCCAATGTATTCTTAACAACCTTGTGACATTTTTTATGCACAAAGGAAATATTACAACAATTATAATGATGGAATCCTTCCACAAGGCAATCCATTCTTTGACATCACCCATTTTAATTTGGTAATGAGTTTTAGATTCATTTGATAAAGGAAATGCAATTAGGGTTTGGAGTATGTGAAACATTCATAATGAAGTGGTCCTATGCATTCCCATGTTTTTTGTCCCCCATGATATACATAACCAAATAGGTTGGTATTCTAATAAGGTTGCATCCCCTAAGGATTGGATAAGGTAACCTACCATTACAATCTTGAGATAGAAAGAATTATTCTCACATAAGATGGCTCTATCGAGTACTTTCATAATATCCTAAGGGAATTTGCAATAATTGTTCCAAGTGAACCACAAGTTAGTCGAATCATGATGTTGGAATTTATTAAGTGTTGTATAGTCCTAGTTTCCTTTCATGGCATACTAAGCATAATTTTTCTCTTAGGAATACACATAGGTAGCATGCCCTCCTTGTCCTCTTGACTTCTACCATATTAAATTCGCCACAAACTAGCTAGGGAGCCTTTGGTAGCTCATTTTCCATCCACCTCCAAAGTGTTACACTTTTTACCATGTCATTAGAAGCATAAATATTGTCTAGACCAAGAATTTGACCATCCAAATTAAGCAAAGTAGTCTCTCCATGGGGTATATTCCCCAACCAACAACAATATAAACTAATTAAGGGGAGACTTAAGTTGCTAAATCTCCCCTTCAACATGATTATAAAATAAATAAACAACATTCAAACAAATTACATGTAAGATCATCTTAAGTTAAAAACCAATAATTTTAACTTCTTGCAAACTAAAAATATATAACTCACTACGTGAAGTGAGGCTTGAATATGATAAATGGTGAGGTTTCTTCTAAGGTTTGATAAACCCCATACATTTCACAAGGAAATTTTCATTGGGTGTCAGTGGGGGTGAATTCCATGTACTTATTATTTTGTATCCCATCTTAGACTCCATAGGAGTTTGAAGTTTTAGGGCCTTTTAGTGTTACAAGCCATTGAGTAGGAGTAGAAAATTTGGGACTCTTCAACAAGTTATCAACCATTTGTTTAGTCAATAGGTTGAGTAGGAGAGGAGAGAGTGCACCCTTAGGCCAACCCTTGTGAGGAGGATCTCAAGGTAGAGTACTCTTGTTGATGTTTTGGCAGCTACGGGAGGTATTCCCTCCTAAACAACTTTTCTTAGAGAAGAAAAATATTCCAAGAAGTCAAAGGAAGACCATTGAACAATTGAAGAAAACCCCAGAAAAGAATAAAGTGAAATAGAATACCATAGAAGAGAATTCGACCCACATGAAATAATAATAAAGTGGAAATATAATTTCCAGGAAGAGAAGTCAGCCCACAGAAATAATAAAGTAAATTTGAAGACCCGGAATAAGAAGTTGGCCCCAGACATGTGCCCAAATTAGTATAAATACAAGTATGGGTCAATTCATTTGTATAGTCAAATGGTTCTCCTTCTGCAGTGTGCACTAGGCAGTTGTAGTAGTAGCTGCAGCAGTTTCACTATTTCTACTCTCTGGTTCTCTTGGAGAGTGTGCCCCACTTGGGGAATGATATTCTTGGTGGATATTGTTGATTTTTCTTGTGCACTACCTATGGATGAGTTGCGCTAAGGTTATTTGGTGTTGCTCATTTTCTTTGTGCCAGTTATCACTAGTAGTTGCAATTGCAGTTACCAATTACCAGTGGCACTAGCTCTTTGGTGTCAGTTCCAGTGATGTGCCTATCTTGGTGCCAGCTATGTGGTGTACTATATTGGTGCCAGTTATATGGTGTTGATCAATTGTTTACCCTCGCTAGGGTTTGACAATAAGAAGAGATAAGTATGTGTTATCAGGGTTATTCATTGTTGGTTTTATCTTGTGATTATAGCTTGTTCACGGTTGTATTGGAATATTCTCTCTAAGAAAAGTTGGTTGGGTTTTTCCCCAAGTTTGGGGTTTTCCCAGGATAAATATTTGTGTCTTCGTGTGCTTGTTTATCTGTTTCTTATATATTTCAGTATATGATTATTGAATGTTAAAAGAAGATAAAAATTCTATGGTAAATCTAATGTTAACAAAACTAATGAAAATCTAACATGGTATCAGAGCAAGTGTCCTTTAGAACAGTCTAATAATTGAAACGAAGATCGTGAGATTTGCCACATTACTACGATGTCACTAGAGACTAGGTTTGCATATCAGGTTTGATATTTTATATTATTGTAGCCTAATTGTTGTAACTAGAATAGCAGTCTTTCGATTTATATTATTGTTATTGCTATCAAATGTTTAGTAACACTTGAATATTGTTGGTATGATTATCATTAAGTAAAATCTCATTGTTCAGTATTAATGATGCACTTGTTTACAAGATAAATTAATCTACTCTAGGAGATGTTCTTGGTTGTTGACCTTGTTCCAAGCTTACCATGAATATGTTGTTGTTCGTGTTCTGGGTAGGTTACCATGGAGGAATCATTGGTCACAACACTAGAAGAGTGTTGAAGAGTGTTTTTATTATTTCTTGTTATTGTATTTTTGTTTTGGCTCTTGTTCTAGTAAGGTCACAAGTGATAGCTCTGAGAAGGAGCTATTGTGACAATTGTTCTCGTTCTTGTTTTTATTATTGTTCTTATTATAAGAGTATCATTCGTGTCTATTGTTTTCCCTTGTTGTTTCTCTTATTCAGGGCAGATCACAAGTGATAGCTCTGAGAGGGAGATATAATGACGGTTGCAGGAGGAAACATATTAGATGGTATCTAGTTGAGACATGGAGAAGACTATTCAGACATAGAGTTGTGTACATGACTGTACACATCCATCTAATGAAGGAGAAGAGGATGAAGTCATAACCTTTTGACAAGAAGGGTACTT
This sequence comes from Picea sitchensis, assembly GCA_010110895.2. Classification (NCBI taxonomy): domain Eukaryota; kingdom Viridiplantae; phylum Streptophyta; class Pinopsida; order Pinales; family Pinaceae; genus Picea; species Picea sitchensis. The sequence continues at coordinate 50,467 of SNQJ01S0010211.1, read as the reverse complement.
TTGTGGGATATGGAGTATCTCATATGGAGATTGATTATAAGAAACATAAGGCTCTGAAGATGACTATACATATCTCTCTAGTTCATTTGATCACTCTTCATATCATCGGGAAGAGTCATTGGAGCCAGAAGGTCCTACCCAAAATCATTGTAGTGACCAGGAAGAGACCAACATGGTCTTGTGATACTTTGTAGGATGCAAAGGGGATACAGATATATGGCATTGGTGAGCCATATCATGAGGAGGAGAAGATGGTTCCACCAGTGGTGAGGCAGGCAGCCCCACCAAGTACCAACTTAGAAGGAGCTAGATTTCAGAGGGAGACAGCCCTCATGATCCAGTAGGGAGGAGTAGCATCCCCAAAATAGTTCATGGATATCAAACTTCAGAGGAGGTTAGCACATGTAGAGGAATAAGATGGCTCCAGATATTATATAGACTCGGAGGGAGTTAAGCTTCAGAGGGAGCATGCAGACTCAAAGTGATCCTGATCTTAGAAAGAGTTAGTGGCTTAGAGAATTTCATTCAAAAAGTATTCCTCCTCAAATTCATATGGGAGAGAGAGACGTCTTTTAGGATTGATAGAGAGGTGCCATGAGTTGAGGAGGCTAGATCGAAGATTCAGAGGCTTAGAGGAGATATGATACCTCCTGGGAGGATTCCCGTTTTTCAATGACAGAGGAGAAAGCCAATCAAAAGGATTGGGATATGGATTTTTCCTCAGTTTCAGAGAGAGCAAGAGACCACACAAGTTTTCCAATTATGTGGCATTGATGACGAAGATAATTGATTCATAATCTTCCACTTTTGAGAAGTTTCTAAGAAGCAAGTGTGGAAGGATTCCATGATGGAAGAGTATCAGTCCATCATGAAGGATGATGTGTGGAAAGTGGTTCTGAGACTAGAAGGGAAGTCGGTGGTGACTCCCATGTGGATCTACAAGATCAAGCATGTTTCATATGGAAACATAGAGATGTACAAAGCTAGATTTGTGGCCAAAGGATTCTCCCAGCAAGAGGGAGAATATTATGATGAGACACTTGCTCCAGTATCCAGAACAAGTGTACATAGAGCATCCACAGGATACATGAGAAGGAGTATCATGTTTGAATATTGAAGAAAGCATTGTATAGGCTAAAGCAGGCACCCAGGGTAGGATATGTCAGACAATTATTTTTTATGAGCTTGGGGATGTTAACCCCTTGATGACCTATTTCTTACAGGGGATGAGAAGCTCACAGATGGGTGCAAGATGGAACTCACTTCAGAGTTTGAAATGAAGGAGCTAGGTCTGATGCATTATTTCTTGGGATTGGAGGTGTGGCAGAGACCATATGAGATTTTCCTTAGCCAAAGAAAATATACTATTGAGATCCTGTAGAGATTCGGGATGATGGACTACAAGTCCATGGACACACCTATGACGAAAAACCTGAGTCTCTTGAGTGATTCATCTTCAGATTTGGTTTATCCTATGATGTACGAACAATTGATCATATCCTTGATGTACCTGGTTAACACCAGGTCGAACATATGTTTTTCAGTCAGCACTTTGGGTCAGTACATGGTTGAGCCTAGACATGTGAATTGGATAGTTGAAAAACATGTATTGAGGTACCTACATGGTATAGTCGAATATGGATTGAGATATATATCGGATGGAGATGTGAAGTTGTAGGGTTATGCAGACCCCGACTGGGTAAGGAGTGCAGTGGATTGGAAAATTACATTCGGATGTTGCTTCAATTTAGGATCAGGTATGATCTCATGGTTAATCAGGAAGCATACATTAGTGGCACTCAATACAGCAGAGGTAGAGTATATTGCAGCCAGTGTTGCAAACCAGGAAGCAGTGTGGCTTCCAAATTTTCTTACAGGGTTATTAGATCTAAAGTTGGAACCAACTTTGATATATTGTGATAATCAGAGTTGTGTGAAGCATATAGAGATCAAATACCATTACATCTGAGACATGGTGCATAGAGGAGAAGTGGAGCTCCAATACATATCCACAGATGAGAATATAGTGGACATTCTCACCAATCCTCTGTCCAAAGTGAAGTATGAGTACTTCAGAGACAAGCTTGGTGTGATGTAGATGTCCACCCTCGTTGAGAGGGAGGTGTGACATTTCTCCTCTAGCAGATTTCCCTTTGGACAGCAATTTCACAGATCAGTCATGTGGAGCGACTAAGGGAGTAATGTAGTAGTCATTCCCAATAGATGGGTGTGAATGGGACTACTAGGAGAGGAGAAACATCATAGCATAGTCAGGAATAATATGGGAGTAGCTTTGTTCTACTAGATGATACTATAACTATGGATGATGGCATGGTAGTAGTTATGTGCTACTACTTGATTGTTGCATAGTTATAGAGATCATCACCTATGAATATGGATGATGGCATGGTAGTATTTGTGTGCTACTAGTTGATTGTTGCATAGTCATAGGGACTACAGACTATGATTATGGTTGATGGCATGGTAGTAGTTGTGTGCTACTAGTTGATTGATGCATAATCATAGAGATTGTTGAACTGGATGGTGGTAGATTTTGTAGCTACCAATTGATTGTATGATATGACTATGGTTGATGGCATGGTAGTAGTTATGTGTCACTAGTTGATTGTTGCATATTCAGAGTGTGACGATGGTTGATGGCATGGTAGTAGTTGTGTGATACTATTTGATTGTTGCATAGTCATAGAGATCGTAACTATGGTTGATGGCATGGTAGTAGTTGTGTGTTACTAATTGATTGTTGCATAGTTATGGAGATTATTGGACTGCATGGTAGTAGTATTATGACTACTAGTTGATTGCAGATCATGACTATGGCTAATGGGATGGTAATAACTTTGTGCTACTAGTTGATTGATGCATAGTCATGAAGGACTACTGGATAGGATGGTAGTATCTTAGTGCTACTAGTTTATTGCTACGTAGTCGTGGAGACTACTGGATTTCATAGTAGTAGCTACGTGCTACTAGTTGATTGCAGCATAGTCATAGAGACTATGGCAGAGGATGTATCTATTGATGCATGGTGGTAGCATTCGGGCTACTATATGATTGTAGTATAGTCATTGGACTACTAGAAGAAAACACCGTGGAAGAATACCTCCCTAGCTAAGAGGGAGTGTTGATGTTTTGGTAGTTGTGAGAGGTATTCCCTCCTAGACAACTTTTCTTAGAGAAGAAGAAGATTCCAAGAAGTCAAAGGAAGACCATTGAACAGTTGAAGAACACCCTAAAAAAGAATTAAGTGAAATAGAATATTGTTAGTTTTAGGGAAAAATTACAAAACAATAGTCTCTTTTAAATTTCAATGACTAAAACAATAGATCTGTAGCTTCATCAGAGATAAAAACATATAGAAGGTAGATCTATAAAAGACAGTAGCAGCTTAAGAGAAAAACTCAAATCACATATGAATATAACTCATATCTAAAGTGCAATGAACAGATCTTAATATAACAGTAGATCTATGTGGTTAAACAAAGATTTCAGATCTAAAACTCTGCCTAATCATTTCACAATAAATATATCTTTAGATCTATACAATGCTTACTATATTAAACAATTATGTAGTCAAATCAGATCCAAATCTAAAGGATATAAGTAGGAAGCATACCTGATACAGCAACCTACCTCTGAAGATAGCACAGTAACCACAATAGGTATAGATCATGTTTGTATGCTCAGACAAACGTTCAGTTCATGGATCAAGTGTGGATCTCTATGCCAAAGACTGAAGGAACTTTCTTGCCACCAAGCCCAAAGGCCACAGGGTTAAAAACACAAAAAGAAAAGGATCCCAAACCCTCACAGCAAAACCCTTGCCCAAGAAATCTTCAGATCTGAAAACACTGGACTGTGTGTAAACCCTTGTTTCAACAGTGATGTAAACTGCGCAGTTAAGAAGCTTTAACAAGCAGTAACCCCACGAAACTACCCTAGCTAGAGGGACGTACAATAGACTTAGGATAGGGGTACCAACACCTTAGAATTAGTCCACACAATAGGGCTATATTCACAAGGTATTATGCTCATACACTGAAACCCAGCCAACGAATGCAAGAGATGATGCACTTACCTTTGTGGCAAGCACAAAAGGAATACACAGTAGATCCAAAGAGGGCCACACCTGTACCTTCTTCAAGCTCAGGAGAGGACGCACCTAAACATGCCCAAACAAAAATGAAAACAGCGGTAGCTTGAACACTCATACACAGCAGCAAGAAAAGGCAACAACCATAGGCTCACTCACAGCAAAGAGGATGCGGCAGCCAATAGGTATTAGCAGCAGAGAGGACGCGGCACCAACAGGTATCAACAGCAAATCAAGAGGTAGCTCTCCACAGAAAAGAGGCAGCAGACTTAGAGAGAGGCTCAACGCTAGCACAAGAGGAAATGATAGATGAATAGAAGGTGAAGGGGGGGTTTCTTATATAGTATTTAGGTTAGGGTTAGGGCTAGTTTAAGTTAACTTAAAAGTCACATGTTTAAATTTGGAATT
>SNQJ01S0010211.1:29195-40361 GCA_010110895.2 Picea sitchensis | reverse complement strand
AGCTAGGGAGCCTTTGGTAGCTCATTTTCCATCCACCTCCAAAGTGTTACACTTTTTACCATGTCATTAGAAGCATAAATATTGTCTAGACCAAGAATTTGACCATCCAAATTAAGCAAAGTAGTCTCTCCATGGGGTATATTCCCCAACCAACAACAATATAAACTAATTAAGGGGAGACTTAAGTTGCTAAATCTCCCCTTCAACATGATTATAAAATAAATAAACAACATTCAAACAAATTACATGTAAGATCATCTTAAGTTAAAAACCAATAATTTTAACTTCTTGCAAACTAAAAATATATAACTCACTACGTGAAGTGAGGCTTGAATATGATAAATGGTGAGGTTTCTTCTAAGGTTTGATAAACCCCATACATTTCACAAGGAAATTTTCATTGGGTGTCAGTGGGGGTGAATTCCATGTACTTATTATTTTGTATCCCATCTTAGACTCCATAGGAGTTTGAAGTTTTAGGGCCTTTTAGTGTTACAAGCCATTGAGTAGGAGTAGAAAATTTGGGACTCTTCAACAAGTTATCAACCATTTGTTTAGTCAATAGGTTGAGTAGGAGAGGAGAGAGTGCACCCTTAGGCCAACCCTTGTGAGGAGGATCTCAAGGTAGAGTACTCTTGTTGATGTTTTGGCAGTTGCGGGAGGTATTCCCTCCTAAACAACTTTTCTTAGAGAAGAAAAAGATTCCAAGAAGTCAAAGGAAGACCATTGAACAATTGAAGAACACCCCAGAAAAGAATAAAGTGAAATAGAATACCATATAAGAGAATTCGACCCACATGAAATAATAATAAAGTGGAAATATAATTTCCAGGAAGAGAAGTCAGCCCACAGAAATAATAAAGTAAATTTGAAGACCCAGAATAAGAAGTTGGCCCCAGACATGTGCCCAGATTAGTATAAATACAAGTATGGGTCAGTTCATTTGTATAGTCAAACAGATCTCCTTCTGCAATGCGCACTAGGCAGTTGCAATAGTAGCTGTAGTAGTTTCACTATTTCTACTCTTTGGTTCTCTTGGAGAGTGTGCCCCACTTGGGGAATGATATTCTTGGTGGATATTGTTGATTTTTCTTGTGCACTACCTATGGATGAGTTGCGCTAAGGTTATTTATTTCCAGGAAGAGAAGTTAGCCCATAGAAATAATAAAGTAAATTTGAAGACCCAGAATAAGAAGTTGGCCCCAGACATGTGCCCAGATTAGTATAAATACAAGTATGGGTCATTTCATTTGTATAGTCAAATGGTTCTCCTTCTGCAGTGCGCACTAGGCAGTTGCAGCAGTAGCTACAGTAGTTTCACTATTTCTACTCTCTGGTTCTCTTGGGGAGTGTGCCCCACTTGGGGAATGATATTCTTGGTGGATATTGTTGATTTTTCTTGTGCACTACCTATGGATGAGTTGCGCTAAGGTTATTTGGTGCTCCTCATTTTCTTTGTGCCAGTTATCACTAGCAGTTGCAATAGCAGTTACCAATTACCAGTGGCACCAGCTCTGTGGTGTCAGTTCCAGTGATGCGCCTATCTTGGTGCCAGCTATGTGGTGTACTATATTGGTGCCAGTTATATGGTGTTGATCAATTGTTTACCCTCGCTAGGGTTTGACAATAAGAAGAGATAAGCATGTGTTATCAGGGTTATTCATTGTTGGTTTTATCTTGTGATTATAGCTTGTTCACGGTTGTATTGGAATATTCTCTCTAAGAAAAGTTGGTTGGGTTTTTCCCCAAGTTTGGGGTTTTCCCAGGATAAATCTTTGTGTCTTCGTGTGCTTGTTTATTTGTTTCTTATATATTTCAGTATATGATTATTGAATGTTAAAAGAAGATAAAAATTCTATGGTAAATCTAATGTTAACGAAACTAATGAAAATTTAACATGGTATCAGAGCAAGTTTCCTTCAGAACAGTCTAATAATTGAAAGGAAGATCGTGAGATTTGCCACATTACTACGATGTCACTAGAGACCAGGTTTGCATATCAGGTTTGATATTTTATATTATTGCAGCCTAACTGTTGTAACTAGAATAACAGTCTTTCAATTTATATTATTGTTATTGCTATCAAATGTTTAGTAACACTTGAATATTGTTGGTATGATTATCATTAAGTAAAATCTCATTGTTTAGTATTAATGATGCGCTTGTTTACAAGATAAATTAATCTACTCTAGGAGATGTTCTTGGTTGTTGACCTTGTTCCAAGCAAGATATCTTGTAAATTCCATGAAGGTTACCATGAATATGTTGTTGTTCTTGTTCTGGGTAGGTTACCATGGAGGAATCATTGGTCACAACACTAGAAGAGTGTTGAAGAGTGTTTTTATTATTTCTTGTTATTGTATTTTTGTTTTGGCTCTTGTTCTAGGAAGGTCACAAGTGATAGCTCTGAGAAGGAGCTATTGTGACAATTGTTCTCGTTCTTGTTTTTATTATTGTTCTTATTATAAGAGTATCATTCTTGTCTATTGTTTTCCCTTGTTGTTTCTCTTGTTCAGGGTAGATCACAAGTGATAGCTCTGAGAGGGAGCTATAATGATGGTTGCAGGAGGAAACATATTAGATGGTATCTAGTTGAGACATGGAGAAGACTATTCAGACATAGAGTTGTGTACATGACTGTACACATCCATCTAATGAAGGAGAAGAGGATGAAGTCATAACCTTCTAACAAGAAGGGTACTTTTGTGGGATATGGAGTATCTCATATTGAGATTGATTATAAGAAACATAAGGCTCTGAAGATGACTATACATATCTCTCTAGTTGATTTGATCACTCTTCATATCATCGGGAAGAGTCATTGGAGCCAGAAGGTCCTACCCAGAATCATTATACTGACCAGGAAGAGACCAACATGGTCTTGTGATACTTTGTAGGATGCAAAGGGGATACAGATATATGGCATTGGTGAGACATATCATGAGGAGGAGAAGATGGTTCCACCAGTGGTGAGGCAGGAAGCCCCACCAAGTACCAACTTAGAAGAAGCTAGATTTCAAAGGGAGACAGCCCTCAGGATCCAGTAGGGAGGAGTAGCATCCCCAAAATAGTTCATGGATATCAAACTTCAGAGGAGGTTAGCACATGTAGAGGAATAAGATGGCTCCAGAGATTATATAGACTCGGAGGGAGTTAAGCTTCAGAGGGAGCATGCAGACTCAAAGTGAGCCTTATCTCATAAAGAGTTAGTGGCTTAGAGAATTTCATTCAAAAAGTATTCCTCCTCAAATTCATATGGGAGAGAGAGACTTCTTGCAGGATTGATAGAGAGGTGCCATGAGTTGAGGAGGCTAGATCGAAGCTTCATAGGTTAGAGAAGATATGATACCTCCTAGGAGGATTCTCGTTTTTCAATGACAGAGGAGAAAGCCAATCAAAAGGATTGGGATATGGATTTTTCCTCAGTTCCAGAGAGAGTAAGAGACCACACAAGTTTTCCAACTATGTGGCATTGATGACGAAGATCATTGATTCATAATCTTCCACTTTTGAGAAGTTTCTAAGAAGTAAGTGTGGAAGGATTCCATGATGGAAGAGTACTAGTCCATCATGAAGGATGATGTGTGGAAAGTGGTTCTGAGACTAGAAGGGAAGTCGGTGGTGACTCCCATGTGGATCTACAAGATCAAGCATGTTGCATATGGAACATAGAGATGTACAAAGCTAGATTTGTGGCCAAAGGATTCTCCCAGCAAGAGGGAGAATATTATGATGAGACACTTGCTCCAGTAGCCAAAACAAGTGTACATAGAGAATCCATAGGATACATGAGAAGGATTATCATGTTTGAATATTGAAGAAAGCATTGTATAGGCTCAAGCAGGCACCCAGGGTAGGATATGTCAGACAATTATTTTTTATGAGCTTGGGGATGTTTACCCCTTGATGACTTATTTCTTACAGGGGATGAGAAGCTCACAGATGGGTGCAAGATGGAACTCACTTCAGAGTTTGAAATGAAGGAGCTAGGTCTGATGCATTATTTCTTGGGATTGGAGGTGTGGCAGAGACCAGATGAGATTTTCCTTAGCCAAAGAAAATATACTATTGAGATCCTGTAGAGATTCGGGATGATGGACTGCAAGTCCATGGACACACCTATGATGAAAAATCTGAGTCTCTTGAGTGATTCATATTCAGATTTGTTTTATCCCATGATGTACAGACAATTGATCATATCCTTGATGTACCTGGTTAACACCAGGTCGAACATATGTTTTGCAGTCAACACTTTGGGTCAGTACATGGTTGAGCCTAGACATGTGCATTGGATAGTTGAAAAACATGTATTGAGGTACCTACATGGTATAGTCGGATATGGATTGAGATATATATCGGATGGAGATGTGAAGTTGTAGGTTTATACAGACCCCGACTGGGTAAGGAGTGCAGTGGATCGGAAAATCACATTCGGATGTTGCTTTAATTTGGGATCAGGTATGATCTCATGGTTAATCAGGAAGCATACATCAGTGGCACTCAATACAACAAAGGCAGAGTATATTGCATCCAGTGTTGCAAACCAGGAAGTAGTGTGGCTTCCAAATTTTCTTACAGGGTTATTAGATCTAAAGTTGGAACCAACTTTGATATATTGTGATAATCAGATTTGTGTGAAGCATATAGAGATCAAATACCATTACATCTAATACATGGTGCATAGAGGAGAAGTGGAGCTCCAATACATATCCACATATGAGAAGATAGTGGACATTCCCACTAAGCCTCTGTCCAGAGTGAAGTATGAGTACTTCAGAGACAAGCTTGGTGTGATGTAGATGTCCACCCTCGTTGAGAGGGAGGTGTGATATTTCTCCTCTAGCAGATTCCCCTTTGGACAACGGTTTCACATATCAGTCATGTGGAGCAACTAAGGGAGTAATGTAGTAGTCATTCCCAATAGATGGGTGTGAATGGGACTACTAGGAGAGGAGAACCATCATAGCATAGTCAGGAATAATATGGGAGTAGATTTGTTCTACTAGATGAGACTATAACTATGGATGATGGCATGGTAGTAGTTATGTGCTACTACTTGATTGTTGCATAGTTATAGAGATCATCACCTATGATTATGGATGATGGCATGGTAGTATTTGTGTGCTACTAGTTGATTGTTGCATAGTCATAGGGACTACAGACTATGATTATGGTTGATGGCATGGTAGTAGTTGTGTGCTACTAGTTGATTGATGCATAATCATAGAGATTGTTGAACTGCATGGTGGTAGATTTTGTAGCTACCAGTTGATTGCAGGATATGACTATGGTTGATGGCATGGTAGTAGTTATGTGTCACTAGTTGATTGTTGCATATTCAGAGTGTGACTATGGTTGATGACATGGTAGTAGTTGTGTGATACTATTTGATTGTTGCATAGTCATAGAGATCATAACTATGGTTGATGGCATGGTAGTAGTTGTGTGTTACTAGTTGATTGTTGCATAGTTATGGAGATTATTGGACTGCATGGTAGTAGTATTATGACTACTAGTTGATTGTAGATCATGACTATGGCTAATGGGATGGTAGTAACTTTGTGCTACTAGTTGATTGATGCATAGTCATGAAGGACTACTGGATAGCATGGTAGTATCTTAGTGCTACTAGTTTATTGCTACGTAGTTGTGGAGACTACTGGATTTCATAGTAGTAGCTACGTGCTACTAGTTGATTGCAGCATAGTCATAGAGACTATGGCAGAGGATGGATCTATTGATGCATGGTGGTAGCGTTGGGGCTACTATATGATTGTAGTATAGTCATTGGACTACTAGAAGAAAACACCATGAAAGAATACCTCCCTAGCTAAGAGGGAGTGTTGATGTTTTCGTAGTTGTGAGAGGTATTCCCTCCTAGAAAAATTTTCTTAGAGAAGAAGAAGATTCCAAGAAGTCAAAGGAAGACCATTGAACAGTTGAAGAACACCCTGAAAAAGAATAAAGTGAAATAGAATACCATAGAAGAGAAGTCGTCCCATAAGAAATAATAACAAAGTGGAAATATAATTTCCAGGAAGAGAAGTCGGCCCACAGAAATAATAAAGTAAATTTGAAGACCCAGAATAAGAATTCGGCCCCAGACAAGTGCCCATATTAGTATAAATACAAGTATGGGTCAGTTCATTTGTACAATCAAACTGTTCTCCTTCTGTAGTGCACACTAGGAAGCTGCAGCTGCAGCTGCAGCAGTTTCACTATTTTTGGTCCCTGGTTCTCTTGGAGAGTGCATCCAACTTGGGGAAGGATATTCTTGGCGGATCTTGATGATTTTTTCTTTTGCTTGTTTATCTATTGCTAATATTTTTCAGTATATGATTATTGAATGTTAAAAGAAGATAAAATTTCTATGGTAAATCTAATGTTAATGAAACTAATGAATATATAACAACTCCTTCATTTTATCAATAGCTAGGGCCAATGACTTGTTTTTATTAGAGACTTCAATTATAGGGGAATTGTTAGTAGGGGCCTTCAACACATTTATCTTGTTGCTTTGATTATTTTTATGCACAACTTGTATCCAACCACCATCATTACAATTACTAAGTTGGTAATCATTTTGATATTGATTTGGATGTGAAGAAAGAACCAAATAGGAGTTATATTGAACCATTAATGGAGATCTATAGATTTTTTGGTTCAAACTTCAACAATTGAAACATGTGTTTGGCATGTCAAAATATAAGACTACTTGTTTCACCATCATATCCTCTACTTGAATAAGGACAAACCTTTTCAAGTATTATATGAAGGCACATTCTTTTTTAATTTCTAGGGTTGAAGAAGTGTAGAATCTCATGGAAAATGAACCCTCCAATTTCCAATTGGCTCAAAAATGTGCTTCAAGAAAGGCTAATTGTTGGCCCTTGACTAAGATTTGGAGAACCTTTGTCACGGTTGACCATTTTTTGGACTTCGACAGGCTAGTCGAATGTGGAGCGCAAGGCGAAGCGGAGATCGCGGGATCATGGCCCCTTTTTAGGGCATTTATGGGTTTAGGGTTTATGTAATGGGTATGGGATGTTGTCCCATGGGTTTACCCATGCCTTGGCCCCTTTTGTAATGTATAAATAGATATCTAGACGATGTAAGAAATACACTAGATCTAGGAGAGAAGTAGTGATAAGTGTTATAATGTGTTTAGTGAAAGTGATGTAAGTAGTTGGATCTTTTTTATTGAGTTAGCTTTGTGCATATTGTGTGCATGAGAACTTGCAGAGCTAAGTGCAAGTGACTGTAAAGAGGCTTTGTTTTTTGACCTAGCTCAGGGAAGGAGGATCTTGCGAGGTGCGCATAGATCTCTTGTCCTATGCAGAGTGGGTTCTTGTGGCTCTGTGCTTGTAGAATATTGACAAAAGACAATAAAGAAGAAAAGAGTTGGTGGACATAGCCCCACACTGGGGTGAACCACGTATATCCTGTGTTGTGGTTTCTTTGTGCATTATAGTTGTTATGTTATTGATGTGATTTATGCTTAGTATAGTGATATACGTTAGATACACCTGATATAATAGTAGCTTAGTGCTTAGTAATGGGGATGAATTCTAGATCTGATCTATTTATATATGATAAGTTCTTGGATGTATTAAATCTTGTGAATATTGCGTTGTTTTGTAATTAGGGTTTTTCCCTGCGAAGTGAATACTGATGAATGTTAACTGCTAAGTGCTCTATTAAGTATTGTAATCATAGATCAGTGTCCCAGCTAGGTTGCAGGCACTTGAGTCCCGCAACCACCCCTGCCTCTACCTCGGGTGAGACTTCATCGTCTTCGCAAGTGTTGCCAAAAGGGTCGGTAGTTAGGGTTTTGTTGGTGCGTTTTTGAAGCGTTGAACCCTGGGTATGCCCCTGTGCCAAAAAATGGTTCCATTGTCGGGACCTAAAACTGTGATTGCTGGGAACTGAAGAAAAGAAAGATATGTTGTTTCAGTGCGCAGTATTTTACTTGATTATGAAGATATATGCTAAGAAAGGAATCCAATCTGAAGAAAAGAGGTAAGATATTAAATATTTGTGCTCTAAGAAAGGTAAGATAAGTGAAAAATTTTGTTTCAAAAGAATGGATCTAGGTATGTCTAATAGATTTTGTCCTAGTCTAAAAACTAGGGCACAACTAGAAGAAAGAAGATTTGATATCAATAGATCTAATAAGAATAGTGAAAGATATGTTATTCCTATGTATAGTAAGAATGTTTGGACTAACAAATGGATGCAGGATCCTAGAAAAAAAAATTGCAGGTTAGTTATTTTGATCCCAATGCGTAGTACAGGAAAGGTTGTGGGTCATTTAAAAGAAAGAGAGGAATAACTCTTTGTTATAGTTTCAGAAGACCGGGACATATTTCTAAGGAATGCCCTGGTCGAGGTCTTATTTGCCTTTGTTGTAAGGCTACTGGACATGAATTTTTTTGATTGCCCTAGAATGATTGATAAACTTGAAAAGATGAATATGAGACAAGAAAACCATGAGAGAGGCCAAGAAACTAAGGATATGATAGAACCCTCGAAAGAATCAGAGATTGTATTACTATAGATGAAAGAAACCTTGAATGATCATAGAGATATCAACTTATCATAAATCTTAAATGAGAAGGAATGCATATAAACAAGAATAGGAGACTTCGACATAGACTGTGTTATGGATGAGGAAACACAGGTGAATATCATGACAAAAAGAACTTGGGAAATTTTGGGAAAGCCTGATATGGTTCCTTCATTGGGAGGAATAGGGTTATTTAGAGGAAAGTTGATAAACCTATGTGGAAGACTAACCCAGAAATCTATCAGTGCTCATGGAACTTCGACAGAGGAAGAATTGAGGTTGTTAAATTTGTTGATAATAGCGCCCCATTTGCTATTTTACTAGTAAAAACCTACATTGAGAAAGATCATATATGAAGGAAACAGGAAGAGGAGGATCTAGAAAAGAAAAAGTAAGAATTAAGGGATTTCATGGCTAGGAGACTAGTGCACTTACTAGAAGAAGAGGAGGACCAGTCGAAGCTAATGAAGACAAAATATGTAGACGTTGAAGTTGAAACAACACAGGAAGACTTCAAACACATGTATGTACAAGAGAGTAGAGCACCTACCCCAGAAAGAGAAGAAGTATTACTCTCAAAACCCTTGAACGACCCGCAGCAGTGCAAAGTCACTATGCCAAGATGAGATAAGAAAAATAATGGAAAGAGGAACCTAGTAACTCAGATCGTAGGAAAGAAAGCCAGAAAGCTCAGCAAGAAGAAAGCAAAGTTGGAAAAATTACAGGAAGCTCCAGAGAGAACTTCGCAGAAGGTAGGTTTGCAACACTTGAACTTCATTAGAATAGCATAACAGCGAAGATTGGCACTTCACCACGGCGAAGAATTATGACCATTGGAGGCATCCCAACCATTAGCCCAACGCTCCAGAATGGCTCGAACCACATTTATGACCAGAAAGATCGTCATTAGACCATTGGGATTGCACCATAATGGATGGAATTGCATTGATTAAGGCATTCCTACCCATTGGAGGAATCTGTTACGATGTTAATTATTTATCCCATCGAGTGTTTCACCAAGAACACTTTTGAAAACAATGATTATTCAAGCCCACAAGAGAACTAGTTTCTTTCACTCTGTGCCTATTGAGACCTCGCCACCCATTCTGTTACATTGAGTATTTGATCACCGACCTGATCTCGAGCACGCATGTCGGGTGACCTCAGTGCAATAGATAAATCCATCAAAGAGATCCTCATAGACCTCATGGCTGAGAAATTCATTTCCATAGGATTCCAAGCCTCGTCGACTAGAGGAATGCAAGCATCCCCATCGACTGCTCATGGATCTAGACCATCCCAAGCTGCGACAGAGAAACAAACCAAGCATCGTGATGACTTGTCGAATGCAAAGCTCATCCATTCTATCCTACTCGACTATATCCAACCTTTGGCCAGCATGGTGAGTCGTGACAATGTCCTGAGGAACTTCGACTACACCTTGATTACTGCGTACCTCCCGAAGGGGATACGCGCGGTAGGACCACAGTTAGGACAAATCATGACATTGAAGATCAATGACTTCAACTTGGGAGACCACAAGAACTATGGAATGCTCACACCACACAAGTATTTGACCAAGACAAAGGGGAAGAAGTCGAAGATCATCCCCCAGTCGTGGACTATGGACATCGTGAGGTCCACTATCCTGAATGTGATGAAGATACCACACTTTGGAAAGCATAAAGAGGTTATCATGTGAGTTAAACTCTTGTTATATTGCTTCCATGGCGGTTATCTATGACTATATAGATGCATCACCGTAGATCTGGCGTTGATCCATCAGATCACCGGATTAAACATGCAAGGACCAGACCCACAAGAATTTTTTCCAGGGAAGGCTACAGATCGTGCCCTGGCACAGAATATTAAAGATACCTATGGACATGTGGAAAAGGGGAAGTGAGGCTACAAGGTAGCCTCCATTCAGAATGGTGCAGTGCGCATATCCTGCCATTTGATCATTGGTAATATAGTAAGGAAGAACAAACCCACACAGGTCACGGGGTTCGTTGTTGACCTCGCGAGAAAATTCATTGAAGGACTACAGATGAACTAGGTGAGTTACCTCGTCAACTAGTTAGAAAAAGACTACCTCAAAGCTTAGGATCAGGGCTATGATTTTCATTATAGTTGGCTATTGATCCTTATCACCTCCATTTCCTCGAAGATGATGAAAGGAGTGACCTTCCCTGAGATTGATCCATCTAAACCCCTAGCTTCGAAGTTCACCATGCTCTGGTATTCAAGTGACATGGTGAAACAATGGCAGTCGAACGCGGTGTTCCACACATACTATCTGTAGTTGAAGAGGGCTATCGAGTCTTTCCCTCGTATGAAACCAAACACCTTGCACAGGTTCAAACCATTTGTGAATTTTTGCGCAGATAGACATTTTATTTATATCACTACGTGCAGAGACGAACATAAAGAAGAGATCCAATCTTATTATAATCTCACTAAGGAGGACATGGAAGAAATAACTAAGGAGTGGTCTGTAGAGCTTCTTATACCAGTCGACCAGGCAGAATTGTCTGACCCCAACCTCATCATAATTACTGTGGTTACTCATGAAGAGTATGATGCACCCAGCAGTAGCA
>SNQJ01S0010211.1:9075-21876 GCA_010110895.2 Picea sitchensis | reverse complement strand
TTTTGTCTTACTACAATAGTAATTCAAACCATAGCACATATCTTCTATAAGAATTGACTAGGCATATCCTTTCGACTAGTATACTTTCGGGAATTAGTACTCATAACAATAATGTGATACAGCAAAGATAATCCATTCCGAGCTAGTATGGAGACATTCTAGTAGTTCCTAAGTCTTCAAAAGGATGCATTTGATCTTCATCCTTAAAATTATTTCTAGTTAGAATTAACAGATGCATTCTATCAAATATGTAACCATATAACATTTAGCCAGAGAAGGGACAGAAATAACATATCTGAAATAATACGCTGAAAGACAAAGGGAACAGCCATGTTCCTCCCAACCGTAGAACAGGGCAGCCAAACTACTTGCCTGATTCACCCCCTAGCTTGACCATGAATCCATGAGGGAGAAATAAAGTGTGCAGACTTACTGAGTTTATCGATTACAACCATGATAGAATCATTATGTTTCTGAGTTTTAGGCAAACCTGTTATAAAGTCCAGTGATATATTCTCCCATTTCCATTTTGGTACTGGTAATGGTTGTAATAGGTCGGCTGGGTGTTGGTGCTTGGCCTTAACCTGCTGACAATCTTGGCACCTAGCCAAGTACTCTATTGTTTTGACCTTCATATTAGGCCAGTAAAATAGTTTTCTAAGTGTTGTTATTGTTTTCTGGTAACCTGGATGGCCAGAATATGGTTTCTTATGCACTTCGTCTAAAACTGTTAATTTTAACTCTATTGAATCGGGTATGTAAAGACTATTTTTAAATCGTAATAGTCCTTTCTTGTCGATACTTAGATCTAGTTTATGTGAGTTTGTGATACTGTTTTGAAATTCTTCCATCATCTTAGTGTAATTTCCATCGTTAATACCTGTCGTCCTTATTCTTTGTTCCAGATCACTTTCTGCCCTGCTGATATTTATCTCAAATAACCCATGGACTCTTCTGCTTAAACCATCTGCTGCTTTATTTTCCTTACCCTTGATATGTCTGACCTCGAAGTCAAATTCGCTCAAGAAGGATAGCCACCTTGCTTTTATTTCATTAAGATCCGGTTGGTTAAACAGATATTTCACCCTGCTATTATCCGTCAATAGTAGAAATTTTCTGCCCATTACGTAGTGTCGCCACATTTTTAAGGCGTGTGTTACCGTTGCCAATTCTAAGTCATGAGTGACATAATTTCGCTCGTGTTCTTTTAATTTCCGAGACTCATAACAAATAATGTGTCCTTCCTGAGTTAGGACGCCCCCTAGTCCTTCTTTACTTGCATCAACACATACGGTGAAGTCTTTATCTGGGTCTGTTACCTTCAATATGGGTGCAGTTGTCAATAATTCCTTCAGTTTGTTAAAACTATCTTGACACTTCTCTGACCAGTTAAACTTGGTCCCTTTCTTTTGTAATGACGTGATAGGGTAGTTTATCTTGGAAAACCCTTCTATAAACCTATGGTAATATCCAGTGATTCCTATGAATGACCGGATATCTGCTACATCCTTAAGTATCGGCCATTCCATAATGGATTTTGTCTTCTTCGGGTCTACGGAAATACCTTCTGCTAAAATTACATGTCCTAGATATTGTATTTATTTTTGATAGAAGTCACACTTGTCAAATTTGGTGTATAGTTTGTGTTTCCTCAACATTTGCAGAACTATACTTAAGTGTTCATCATGTTCCTCCTCCATTTTTGAATAGACCAGAATATCATCGATAAATACAACCACGAACTTGTCTAAGTATTGACTGAAAATATTGTTCATCAGGCACATAAACATGGCTGGTGTGTTAGCGAGTCTGAAAGGTATGACTACGAACTCGTACTGTCCATATCTTGTTTGAAACGTTGTTTTGCTTATGTCCTTGTCTTTCATCCTAACTTGATGATAACTGGATCGTAAATCCAACTTTGAAAAGATCCTGGCCCCACCTACTTGATCGAACAGATCATTTATCCCAGGTAAGGGGTATTTGTTCTTAATAGTCATTTTTTTCAGTTGTCTATAATCAATACATAGTCTTAGAGTATCGTCTTTCTTTTTCACAAAGAGAACTGGTACCCCCCGTGGTGAGACACTCGGTCTGATATACTCTTTGTCCAACAATTCATGTAATTGTATTTTTAATTCTGTCAGTTCTAGTAGACTCATTTGGTAAGGTGTTTTTGAGATAGGGGCTAAACCAGGTAGTAGGTCTATCTAGAAGTCTATTTCCCTTCTAGGAGGTAATTTTGGTATCTCATCCACAAACATGTCTCTAAATTCACGTAGGACAACAAAGTCTTCTAACTTTGGCTTATCTTCTTTTTCTAATAGATTCGTCACTTAGATGGCATAAACTTGACATCCCTTTCTAATACATTTATTGATTTGCATCGCTGAAACTTGTCTGACTGATACAGGTTTTGGTATGCCATGGATTGTTCTAATCGTGCCAAAATCATCTTTATATCTAAGTATCTTTGTGTAACATTCTAGTACTTCTTTGTGTTGTTCCAACCAATCCATCCCGATAATCATATCATAAGATCCTAGTGGTAGGATGTTCAGATTGGTCCTTATATTTTGACCATCTAAGCTGAACTCAAAATCAAAAATAAAGTCAACTACTTTCCTTTTAGTACATGTTGCTAGTTGTACAAACCATGATTTTTCATGCTTCAGTTTCTTAAGTTTATTTGACTCTACTACATCATGAGTAATATAACTTAAAATAGCTCCAGGGTCAATTAAAACATAAATTTGAGTGTCATTGATTTTACCTTCGATTTCTACCACCGAGGACTGGTGGTCAGCTTGTTGACCATTTATGGCTTCATTTATCTGATGTAGGCTTCTGCCCACATCTCCCACTGTCGAGGCTTCCTACAAATTATGAATAGTAGTTATGTTTGCTGAAATTAAACATGGACAGTTCCTCCTTAGATGAGGCTCTCCACATTCCCAACACTTTAATGGCTTGCAGGAGCTGTCCCCAAACTTCTTCATTCCCAGGTTTACCGGTTTACTACTACCTTGCACATTCGGATGATTGGAGTGAAAATTCTTTCTTGGAAAACTTTTTGTTGCATTCCAATAAGGAGCTAGTTGGTATCCCTTCTTCTGCTAGTTCATTCGATCTTTCTTCTTATCCTTCCAGGCCTTGGGAATCTCTACCCTCTGTTTATACTGGTCATGGCACATTCTTTCTTTCCTGAATACCTCACTCAAGGATTTGGGGTTGTCAAACTCAATTCTATCCCTATAGGACTGTGGTAAACAACTTAAGAATCATTGGATTTTTACCTTATCCTCCCAGATGTACAGTACGAACCTTAGTAGTTCCAGAAGTTTATTTATAAGGTCCTCCATCATCATCTGTCCAAGTCGTAACTCGTAAAATTATTTCATCTTCCTTTCATAATAGTTTTCAGAAAGGTATTGTTTCTTGAAATACTTCTTAAAGTCAGACTATTCCAATTGTTTATCCTTTAGGCCCTTGGCCAATTTCAGGTCCTACCACCAAATGTTGGCCTTCCCCTTCAGATTGTAGATGGCCATTCTGACCTTCATGTTGTTGGAATAGTTGTAGATCTGGATGTATTTTTTGATGTCCAACTACCATGCCTCAACTTCTTCTCTTGTCCTAGATTCTCCATCAAAGGTAGCTGGTTTAATCTTTTTAAATTCTCCTTCCAGGTGGTCTACTTGTTTTCTTTTTCTGTCTGGTTTAGTTTTGTCTTCAGCTAAAGGTGTCCCTTCAGACGAACTGTCTCCTTTTTTCTGTTTCTGGCCTAGATTTCTTGGAGGCCCTTTTGTTGACCTCTTCATCATGGTTATCATCTTTTGGGATTTTCTTGGTTACTATACTACGTAGCAGGACTTCATTTATCTCTTGCTATTCCTACTCTGCTTTCTTCAATTTTTCATTGTCAGCCTTGAAAATCTGCAGTTCAACAATAAGAATCCTCATTGTTTCCAACACCTCTGTGGGTGAGCTTCCATCACTGTTCTGTCTTGGATCTCCAGGAGGTCCTTGTTGTGGATTTTCTTCCATCTTGATTTATGCACCCTCCTGAGCTGCCATAATTAACAAAAAACAGAAAGGGCTTTCTGTTTGTAACCATAAGATTTATTAGTTTTACATAAATTGGAATATATACTAAGAAATTAATGTGGCCCTGTTCAGACCCAGTGTTGTAACTTTTTTTTCTAATACCATATGTAATGTACCTCAAAAACTGTCAAAAAAAAATAAAATTTGTTTGTACATTTATCCATGAATAGCTTCAAGATTCAAGAAAGTAGGCTTTCTATTATATAGCTTGAATCTGAGAGTTTATTAGAGTCCTTACTATCGTCAACTGTCATTACTATTCAACTTAAAGTTTTCAAATCAACGATATAATAAGTGCTTACTCCCCATTTCAATGTTTATTTAAAGTCCTGTAATTATAATTACTTTCCTATATGTTTGTACCTATAACCATTACCATAGTCTTAATAATAAAAACAACTTTGGGATTTTATGGCCTAAACCTTACACGTTAGACCATACATATAAACCATTACCATATGTTTACATTACAAACAAATTTGGGATTTACAGCCTAGGCCTCATGCATTGGACCATACACATAATCACACAATAAAAAACGACCAAACGGGCTTAGGTAAAAGTAGAGTATTAGACTATACTCCTCTGCGAAAATTTTAATATAAGAAGACCCCTTTAGTTTAAAAGTATTCAGATATGGGATAGTCGTTAGGTAAGTCTTATTGGTTAACTCAAAGTGTGAATAATTTAAAATCCTCTACCATTGCTAGTAATCCCATTCGACTCCACCTATCTGAAACGTAGCGTCAACTATACATTGTATTAACTGCATTCAATGTGATTTAGGGTTTAGGTCCGATATGCACTTAATCCTGGCCAGGGCATTAAAGGGGGGTAGGGTACATGCTACAGTCGAGGCCATCACCTGACCTGCTATCCAATATGGGCATGCCAATTCTATCTCATCACCTGGTCATTCGTACCCGCAGACCTCATTCTTCGAGGAAGGAGTTCGCTAGGTTAATGGATTTTGTTGTGGGGAGGTTCTCTAGAAGTCTATCTCTGTGACTCTGATTTCTTGGTGAAGGGAAATAGCGGTGAGGTGTTTCTCATAGAGGAACCAACATTGCTATCTAACCCACTGGTAAGTTTCTCGTTACCTTTGCATCTCTAGTCATAGGTTTGTGGTTGATTTCTCTTTCTCTTGCAACCATTATGGGTAACCTACATGCCGCAGTGATTATACTATCATTAAGAGTTTATTCTCTTATTTCCAAAACTAAAGGGAGGTTCTGGAAGTTCCTCCCCTCTGCTAAGAAATTTTATTACCGTGTTCTTATCTATTCTGGAAACTCCGAAAAGGGTTGATACCGCGTTCCTCTGTTTTCTTGCTGATTTGCGAGTAGATTGCCTCTAGGGCGTACTGTTCCTGCTCTGCTTCACCATCCTGTGTCATTGTTTGGTATTGAGCTACTATGGGATTTTCCCTGGATTTCATTCTAGAAATTAAGTTTAGTAGGGTGAGAGCATTGCATTGTAATTGCAGTATTTCCTTGTCCATATTAAAAGAGTTTTATTTGTTTTGTAGGCTCTAAAATCCTGTTGTGGCTGGTTATACTCCGTTTAGTATGTTTTCCCAACCCCGCTCCACTCATATTCCTTAAAGGGCGCTTTTTCTTGTATACCGTCCTCGCCCATAACCCGTAACCCCAAAGAGAGAGCCCCTAAAAGGACATTTCATAAATTTGTTTACTAAATGGTACCTCTCGGGTTCAAAATCTTTATATCCTGTAACTGGTAAATATTTATGGGTTCTGTATTGGCTTATCGTGGTTTGTCAATAGGCTAAATCATTTTGTGTTACTTTAATCCTTTCTTGTAAATTTTAAGAAAAACGGATTCCTGTATTTAACATTCATATTAACTGTATTTCGATTGTGTTTCCTTATGAATATTTCGTCTAGTATATTATATGTATCTTGTCTATACCTCAGAGTATATTCATTCATTGTTTTAGTGTCTCTGGAATCGGTGATGGAACTACTGTTATAATTATGAAATCCATAGTTTCTCGTATAACTGCTTTCTTGAACTGGATGTTTTAACTAATGATAGGGACCTGTTTTGATGTGAGGGTACCCATCAACTTAAACAAGCTCGCTCCTCCCCTCTCGGTTGGTGGACAACCATGGCTGGGAAATGGATCATGGCCATGGAAAAATCCAATATAATTATAGGTTCTATCAAGTAATATATTTCCATTCTGTGGATAATTTCATTCACCCTTCTTTCGTATCGTCTAAAATTTGAAAGGCATATTTAGTTACTAATATTTTACTGGTACAAATTTTGTAGAGTCCTCATTGGTAAGAAGTTGTAGATATCCACACCTATTCTTGGAGACAAAGGTATTCAGGTTCCACGCTCATAACCCTCTCTGTCACATTCTTTTAGTTCTAGAGGAAGGGCGTGGTCCCTTTCCAGTCCTTTGATTAAGAATGTAGTTCCGTTCTGATTTCGGTACTATTTGATTAAGGGTAACCCGTCTTGTGATGGTAATTTCTATTATTGGAATAAAACACAGTATGGGATGTTTGTTTGTTTCAATTTCGGATGAGATATGTAATATTATTCTTAAAATAATTCCAGGGTTTCCTTTTCGCCTACTTGTAATGGCATACTGGTTATTTCATTAGTTTAATGTACTAGCGATATACTGGCTCCTTCCAAGAAAGGATTTTGAAAAGAATAAAGGTGCTCGACTATTGCCGGCTATATGTATATCTTATCTGTAATTGACTCCAGATTGCATGACGATAAATGAATTCAAATTGCAATTATTTTACTTGTGTTAAAGGCTTTGTTTTTTAAATTCTAGGTGATTATGTTGTTATTTACACAGTTATGAATTTATTCAGGGGTATGTGAAGTTTCGGGATGTCCCTTCTTCCCTGGGCCTTCACGCCTCTCATGATTAGTTCTAGTAATTAAACTATGATAATTCGATTCACTCCAAATATAATTTCCAACATGTCAACCTATGGACCCATAGGCCAATTCATCCTATAACTTTTCATTAAACACCGGTTGATATAAAGATGGGTGACTGTTGTAGGTGTTCTATAATAATTCTTGGTATTCGCAAGGTCACTTCCGTATTTTAAAAATATATATACTAGGCACTTGCAATTATAGCTATCTCCTAAAAATCATGATTATTCAGCTAGTACATGGAAGAAATCTTAGTTAATTACTCTACTACTGCACATGCCTTTATATACCAGAAAGTAAGTATACTTCCATACATATATATATATATATATATTTGAGTTTACCTACGTATTGAATGCAAATGGAAACTGCACAGTTTATATATATATAAACTGTAGAGTTTCCATTTGCATTCAATACGTAGGTAAACTCAAATCTACATTACAATTTATTTGTGGGGTTTTCAACTACAATGTTTTTTTGTCTTACTACAGTAGTAATCCAAACCACAACACATATCTTCTATAAGAATTGACTAGGCATTTCCTTTCAACTAGTATACTTTCGGGAATTAGTATTCATAACAGTAATGTGATACATCAAAGATAATCCATTTCGAGCTAGTATAGAGACATTATAGTAGTTCCTAAGTCTTCAAAAGGATGCATCCGAGCTTTCGTCCTTAAAATTATTTCTAGTTAGAATTAACAGATGCATTCTATCAAGTATGTAACCATATAACATTTAGCCAGAGAAGGGACAGAAATAACATATTAAAATAATACGCTGAAAGACAAAGGGAACAGTCACGTTCCTCCCAACCGTAGAACAAGGCAGCCAAACTACTTGCCAGATTCACCCCCTAGCCTGACCATGAATCCATGAGGGAGAACTTGGAAAAAATTCTCCTCAACAATGTCCTACAGCTCCAGTAGTTTCCCTTGCCTCACACTCAAGTAGTGTTCGTAATAGCAAGTAAATCAATAGTATCCTTCCCTAGCATACTTGGCAGTGTTTTACCTCCTCACATGTGCTATTTATCAATTTGCCTAGGTCTTTTTCCCTCCCTTGGGAATTTTTGCAAATTTCCAAATCCTTGATTTTTAGGGGTTTCCAATGGCCAAATCACTGATTTTCCACTTGTAACAATAATCCTAGAGGTAGTTCCAACATGTTCCCCACTCATGGAGTCATGGTCAGTTGATTTTAACATGGTTGTTCCATTTGTCCTCCTGCAATCAATATAAAATATTATGTTTTTATACAAGTTTCATAGTCAAATAGTTAGCCGAGTCAAATCAGATCTCTGCCCAACAATCATAATAATTAATTACAATTATCAAATTTGAAATTCGGATTTTCCATAAATGGAAAAAAAATTCCAAATTCAAATTTACTAAAAATGGAATAACTTTTCCAGCAACTTTAAATTTCAAAAATATTTCATTTTTTTATTTTATTTGGGATGTCACATGTACCGATTGGTTTTTCATTCTACATTCTAAACCTCTCCAAAACCTTCTCTATGTACTCACCCTGAGACAATGTCAATTTGTGATTTTTTCTATCTCTTGTTATTCTCAAACAAAGGATTTTCTTTGCAGCACCCAAATCCTTCATCACAAATGAATTATCTAATTTCCTTTTGAGAACATTAGTATCCTACATTTTAGACCCTGCAACAAGCATGTCATATACATATAATAGAAAGATAATATAGCTTCCATTTTCTAGCCTCTTAAAATAAACACGGTGATCAGAATGACATTTACTATAACCTTCTTCTGTCATAAACCTATCAAACTTCAAAGACCACTGCCTTGGAGATTTATTTAGGCCATACAAGCTCTTATTCAACTTTCATACCAAATTATCCTTTTCTTTGACCTCATACCCATGTGGTTTCTTCATTTTTTTTTCCCAAGAAAAAAGTCATAATTTTATTAAAAAGGTATAAAATTACATCCATGGATATATATTTGCTATAAGAGTATAGTCAAAACATATAGTGTCCTTACATTTTCCATCCATAACTGTATTTCCTTCATTTAAAAAAAAGTTATCCAATAAGTGTCAGTGTTGTTTTTGTGCCCCGTGACCCTCTAGTCATATACAATAATTACCAAAAAACATGTTTTTACAATCGGTCTCTGATATTTCCGGCAAGCGTTCCAAAATAATTGGCATAGCTTTATATTTGTCCTTCCTGAAAAGGCATGTGATATTCAAAACTGCCAGTTTATGTGTGTTCTGTAATGTGCCATAAGCCATACTCTAGTTGTGCGGCTTCTTTGGAAAGTTGGTCAACCAATGTATTTATTTCCCTGTAGATATGAGAGAGAGAGAGAGAGATGGTGTCAAAAGTAGAGATTATCCTTAATACTTCAACAAGATATGGTCTAAGTCTAGCAATGTGACAGAAATTTTCTTAATTTTCCCAAATGATGATAAGTAGGGAATCCCCAAAGAATTGTAGAGTGGTGCATCCTTTTTCTGCTGCAAAAAGGAGTAGTAATTTTAAGGCCATGATTTCGGAGAAATTATTGGTGTCAGGCCCCAAGTCGGCCCTGAGGTAGTAATAATGTTGTTCGGACAGGTAAATATAGTCCCCTCCCCCACAATGTAATTGATTGCCCAAGGCTACTCCATTGAAGTATGCCTAGGGTCGTCCTTTGTCTATATGTTCCACCTGAGTGCGGTGTACTATTTCCCATCCCTGATTGGCTCCCAAATTGAGAGAGTCAAGGATACTTATGCAGTTTGTTTCCACCCAAGGTGAAGACTATGTTTCATCCTTGAAGATAGAGTTAGTCCTGGCAATCCATACCCCCCAGGAAGCAATTATGGGAAAGGATTTTATATTTTTTGGAGTCCTTGTGGAGAGCCAGTCAGTCAAGGCTTCTTCAAAAGAATCTCCTCTCCAAGGTCTAATTGTTGTGTTTAAGTTGGAGGCCTCCTCCCATACCGATAAGGTGAAAGGACATCATTAAAACAAATGATCGGTCGTTTCCCCCTGTGCTTTGCATAATGTAAACCAGCTCGGGCCTTGGAATTCTCTCCTCTGTAGTACGCCCCATGTAGGCACCTTGTTTTCTAGAATTGACCATGTCAATAATTTGCCTTTTGTTGGGCACTTTTGTTTCCAGAGTTTTCTCCACCACCACTTCACCTCTCGTTGTATTGGGTCAATGCTTAAGAGAATATATCCAGCTTTTGGAGTGTAGAAACCTCCCGAGTCTCCTTCCCATATAATCTTGTCCATCCTTTCATTCATCCAAATGTTTTCTCACCCTAGGGCTCTGAGATAACGGTCCCAAGTTAGAGTTTCAGGCTCACTTAGCCCCAGAGTTTTGTCGTCTTTCCATCCTTGTTTCCACATGGTTGTGTGGAGAGGATACGCCATTTGGGCCAGATAGTAATATCCCCCTCTTTCTAGTGTTGTGTAGAGGGATTTTGTAATATGTGTTCCCCCATGCAGCCTGCCTAGGGATCACGTCCTATTCTTAGCGATTGTCTAGATCCGATCAACCATGCTAAGTTGTTTCCAACCACGTCAAAGGCTCGTTGTACTGATTTCCACATTACTGATATTCCTGTTGTTCAGGGGAAGCGGCTCCTTAACCATTTTGTCAAAGTAATAGGGGCCACATATTTCTAAATGACAACTGTGTTCGAAAGGCTATTTGTTGTGATCAGTCTCCGTACTGATTTTGTCGCAAGTGCTTTGGAGAAAAAAAAAAAAAATTTAATCCCCAAACTCCCAAGGCCTTTGGTTTGGTGATTTTTTCTCATCGAGCCCAATGTAATACCTGGTTCTCTGATTCCCCCCTCCATAGGTAAGAGAAGGCTATCTTTCTTTCTTTTTCTAAGTGATCCGGATTATTTTCGGCACGAAATGCAGCAGGGATATAATAAAGAAATGCATAGAGATATCGCAGATATTCAATAAGATAACATAAATGTATCAGAGATGAAACCATAAACACAGATATACGGTAATACATGATTTCTATTAATGAAAGAAATGCACAGAGACTGTAAAAGTACAGAGTGAAAGACTCGCTAGAATGGTGGCAGCTTATCTCTGAGAAGAGATGTGACAGCTACTTGCATTCGCAAGAAGATGGTTACAATGAGGATCTGAAGGAATTTTTACAATAAACAGGAATGCCAAAAACCCTAGACATCCAAAAACCTAACCCTAGGAGATGAAGTGCCAAAAGTCATGTGGGCCCCGTTTGGGTAAGTGAGTACATCAACTTCCCGGGGTCGTAACTTTTGCATACGATCTTCGTTTTAGGCGTGTGATAGCTCGTTGGAAAGGTATTGTCAAGGAGATTCATTTTGAGGGATCAATTATTCCTTTGGCTATCAATGATAACGTCTATCTATAAAAACCTTCATTTGGGCCCTCAAAATGGCCCTGGAAGTTAAAAGATGCTAAAAATAGTAAATTGTCAAAATTGCCAGAAAATTGTTTTGAGCTAGTCGAAAAAGGTGGTTGGCCACTGATATCCACCTGGATCAATCCTCCCTCCTTAGGAAGCAATGGTCTCCATTGCGTTGAGTTACCAGGGGAGAGGGAAAAGTGTTTTATGAATCTGCATCTTGGTGAGCTGCTTGCCTTACTGGAGACGTTGCGCTGCTCAGTTTGTGGAAGTTTGTCACGAACCTGTTAAAGCTGAGGTCGTTCAACAAGTCGAACTACATGAGAGGACGATGTGCAGAAGGAATATTTTCACTTTGTTGCAACCTTGTCAACTTGATTATGTTTGATAGAAGGTGCTTGGGGTGAGACTGTAGTGGTTGCAGTGTCCTTCTGTTCTCCTTTTGAACGGATTGTGAAGAAGATAAATTTTGCAGTATGAGATACTACCTTGTGGCACTTTTTAGGTGGAACATTAGTTGGAACTACCTCGGGTATTCTGTAGAGATGACCCCGCAGAGAAACAATGACACTGCGGGGTCGAGACTCATAAATAGCATGGCGCTTCCACATATATGGTTGGCCCAAGAGAACATCACAGACATCCAGTGGGGAAACATCACATAGTAACTCATCCTTGAAGGGTTGGATGTCGTATGATAATTGACATTGTTGGCTGACACGGAGATCTCATCTTTGGCAAAGCCACCCGATGTTGTATGGTTGCAGGTGTGGTATTGTTGACAATCCCAACTATTTGATGACCTCTGATGAGATGAGGTTCTTCTGGCTTCCACTATCAACAATAAAATACAGTGGGGTCCCCTTCACCCACATCTGTGAATGAAAAAGGCACTCCCCCTCTTCAGGATCTATTGGTTCTTCTGGTTGAATTGTTGTGGTCGCAATAATAGCAGTGGGGTTCTCATCAATGATGTGTCCTTTACCATTATTTTCAGAATCAGATTTAGAATCAGGGTTCGTCTCTTTGTCTTTGATCTCGGCCACCAATGACTTTTTTGAGCGACATTCATCAGTGTTGTGTTAGGGGATTTTATGGAACTCACGCCATTTTCCATTGTCCTTCTTTGTCTTCCCATGACCCTTCTTTTCCTGTGTCTTGGAATGGTTTTCGGGAGATTGTTTGTTAGGGTCGTCTTTGTCATACTTCGGTTGTTGCAGAATTGTAGACCCAAACTCCCATTTGTTCTAGTGCTTAAATTTTTTCTCGATTTTAACGGCATATAGATAAGCAGCACCGAGTGATGAGATCTCCAGAAAATCCATTTCAGTCTGGATGTATCTGTGTAGAGCCCCATGGTATTTCAGAACCAAAT
>SNQJ01S0010210.1:353948-367430 GCA_010110895.2 Picea sitchensis | reverse complement strand
GCACACAATATTTACATTTGGGATGTATCTGAGTAGGTATTAATGCTCTTGTCCATAAATGGATTGATGCCTATGTACTCTACATTGTCCATGATTTAACCCATAACAAATTTACAGACTACCTCTTCGGTGGGATTTTTTCTCCATTTTCTAATGGTCCTGTTTGGTTTGATTGTTTTCCAAACTTTTCCATCTACTCATTTGATGAAAACTTAGGGGATATACTAAAATTGAAAATTAAGACCATTGGATTTGATATGCAAAGTCGCATAACTAATATATCTATCCAAACACGTGGATGTTTTCGTCACACAAATACTATGTATCCAACAGTTTTGCACCATCCTAGAAATGACTCTCAGTCCAGTACTCTTGTCCTTACTGATCCCCTAAACCAAAAAGTTGAACACCAAACGATAAAATGGGAACACCTTTCTTTTCCCTCTCATTGGGTTTTTGATGTACCTAAAACTCCAAAACAACATGCTATTACATCTTCCCATATCCAAGAATCCAACTCTTCTGCCATCATTTATTTCCCCCCTTCCCATTCTTTATCCTCCAGATTTCCATGTACCCATCCTTCATTACAACTTCTTGCACGATCTTTTGGTGATTCATCTTTATATGTTAAATGCAAGGACTATTCACATCTTTTCCTTCTTCAGAATTTAACAGCCAAGCGTGGTGATGATCTTGTAAATTTTCACTTGGACACCTCTGTTAAACACCATATACGTTGTCTATGTGATCCTATATTTACTCTTTCACCCTCTCCTATCCCTATTCAATGTCCTCAATGTCACGTTTTTGTTTCCAATCAACCAAATGTTTGTAACCCTGAGCATGAAAACCATGATCCAAGAACAAACTTTCCACCACCTTCAACATCTAAATATGTATGTCCACATGTGAATTGCACTGATATTAGGTTTCCTCATGATGATCACATCCTAATGTTGCACTCAATTCCTGAGCTAGAAACAAATGATCCCCGGTTGAAATAAATATTTAGTTACTTTCGTCCTCCTAGTACACCAAGATATGGCTTAGGATATCTAGAGAAATCGTATGCCATTATTCTTGATTATCATTTTAATAATCCTCTACCTCTAGGCACTAAGAAACCCTCTATCCTTGAAATTCATAAATTCCTTAGTCTAATGAGAGGATGTTTCAAGTGGCAAGTAAATAGTGAATGGATGAAAAACATGTTAAACTGAGATCTCTTCACTCATCCACAAACTACATAATTTAATGTTTATGTATCAAATGATGATCTAAGAAAAGATTGGCTAAGCAATGTCAAGAATACATGCAACAGAAAGATAGTTGGATATCTTTCTATGAATGGAAAACCAAAATAGAACAACAAATAATGCAAATGATGGAAGGAGAAAAAGGCAGTGTGAGAATTGAAGATTAACTCAAGAACCCAAAGACACAAGAAGATATAAATGAACTTCAACATCAGTTCGAGCAAACAATGTGCTCTGAAAATCCCAGAACCTTTTGGGACAAAGCTCAATATGTTATTGAACTTCCTTACAAATAAATATATGATGGAAAACCATGCAAAAGTAGAGCTATCCCAATGAATAGAGAGTATCAGAAGCTTTGTGAAGAAGAAGTCTAGGGATTGCTAAAAAAAAGATTGATTAGACATTCAACCAGTCCATGGAATTGCTATCGGTTCTATGTCAATAAACATTCAGAGCAAATCAAAGGTGTTCCCAAATTAGTCATTAACTATAAGCCTCTGAACAAAGTACTTGTTGATGATACTTATCCTATTCCCCATAAGTCCAGTCTTGTGAATAGGATTGCAGGAGCACAAATATTTTCAAATTTTGACTTTAAATCAGGATTTTGGCAAGTAACAGTGAAAGAAGAAGATAAATTTAAAACTTCCTTTAGTGTCCCTGTAGGACATTATGAGTGGAATATGATGCCATTTGGTTTAAAAAATTCCCTAGCCAAGTTTCGGAGAGTAATGGACAATACTCTTAAATAATATTTTGATTGGATGATTGTATATATTGATGACATCTTAGTCTTTTCTAATTCCATTGAACAACATTTTAAGCATTTGAGAGTATTTCTGCAAGTCATCAAGAAAGCTGGATTGGTTGTTTCAAAGAAGAGAATGGAATTATTTAAGACCAGTTTCAATTTCCTTAGTCATACTACTGCTAATGGCCAGCTGACATTACAACAACATGCAGTTGAGTTTGCTGAAAAATTCCCAGACAAAATTACAGACAAAGTTGCAGAAATTTCTGGTAATCTTAAATTATGTCAACCATTTCTACAAAGATTGTGCCAAAGACAAAAATATTTTGAATGACAGATTAAAGAAGGAACCATCACCATGAACATCTGAACATACAAAGGAAATACAAAATATCAAGAAAAATGTAAAAACCCTTAAAAAATAGTTGAAACTGATGCAAGTAATCTAGGGTGGGGAGCAGTTTTGAAATAGGTTTGAAAAAATGGCAAGAAGAACAAAGAATAAATTATTCGGTTTGCATCAGGAACATGGGAAAAAACATAGCAGAATTACTCTACTTTAGATAAAGAAATCAAAGGAGCATTAAATGCTATCAACAAGTTTGAAATATTTTTTATTAACATTTTTTTTTTGTTAAGAACTCATGTTGCAATTAACAAAGTATTGAACAAAGAAGTAAAAAAGGAAAGTGATGCTAAATTTGCAAGATGGCAAGCTTTATTCTTCAATTTTGACTTTGATATTGAGCATATCAAAGAAAATGAGAATAATATTCTTGACTTCCTAAGTCAAGAACATTTGCAGAAGCAAGTGAGCGTGATTACAAGCAAATGTGGCCAAGCGAGTGTGATCAAGTGATCTTGCTCAGTGTATGGTTATTTTCACTGAATAGAAATAAAATCAAGAGACTCTCAGAGAAGTATCAGATGATATGGATTTGTATTCGTATCAAACCAGTTAGAGACCCACCTGGAAACTAAGGTGTACTCAAGTACTAGATATTAATCTCCAGCCATCATCTGCATTAGTACATTTGGTCCATGAAGTGCAAAAAAATCCTAGCTCCACTATTACCATACCCAATACAATCTATAAAAGATCACTTAAAAAAATCCATAAATGCTTGCCATGTTTTGACCAACATTTTTAGTGACATCCAATTCATAGAACAAGAATCCAGGTCATTGAGAGGACTTGAATATCAATATTACAGCTTAAACCGTCCTCGAGCATATCCCCCAATGGCCTACCAAAAATTCCAGTTTTTAAATTCCCTGAAACTGATATGACTATATTCAGTACAAAGAGAAAAGATAACTATACAAAGACCTATTTCACTATGATAAAATTTGGCAATGTCCATTCTAACCTACAGTTTTCCTCCAGAATGGTTAAAAGATTGGTAGGACACTTTTGGAATCAACCGAAGCACGGTGGACGCTACTATCATAAAAAGAGAATTTGCAGCACATGCAGTTCCTTGTAAATCATGAACGAACAACAGATGCTTGAAATATTTATTTCATGTCATTTCCAGTGGCTTGTAAAAACTAAAGTTGTTGTACAGATATTTCAAAATTGACCTATTGTCATCCGTAAATTATTCTCAAAAATGTGGAACACTTGTAAATATCCAGACAAATAGGAGGAAGCGAAAAACACGACAAGGAACACCTTGTCTGTCATTCCCATGGGCAAGTGGCAAAGCATCCGATGCCAATGTCTTTGAATTCTTACAATTACCATTATTCATTTTCTTACCAAAGGCACAACTATCAATGCAATCACTCAGCAGGTTGTGGCTGCAACCCCAATAATTTATTTAACCACTAATTTCTTTCAACTGACTAGAGAAAAAGAGAGGGCTCCAAATACTAGGTTTTGAAATTTGCCTATAGTTCAGTGGAACAGTGGAAGTGAGAGGGAGGTGACTGTATTTATAATTCCAAAATTTTATCATTGGCTTATTTCCCAGCGCTTTCTAAATAAATGAGAACACATGGTTTGACAGCCTACAATGCCGTAGACTCTACATGTTCAAACGAATTAAGGAGCTCCGCATGCCAATTTAGATCAGCGAATCTAACGACTCCATAGACATACACATTGACTGTGGGTCCTCTTTGACAGAGCAACATGGCGCCATGATGCTCACCTATGGATTTATAATTACGCCGAATGCGTTTTTTTTGGACAGTTCCTGTATAGTTTTCGTTCTATGTCCATTCCGTATTAAAACATGTTATATATTATAATATTTTAGGCGTACACTTATTGAGGTTGGAATATTCTTAGTAGTCACATAAAATAAATGGCTGTGATTTTAATCATTAACTTCTTAGCTATTATAAAGACATTCTTTTATGTGTTTATTTTTTTACATTTACCTAATCATATTTAAAAATTACTTTGATAGCTAACTGATTGCCACGTAAGTGATTAACACAAATTAAAATATTAACACCAGATAAATGAAGCCCAACCGTTTATTTGTTAATCAATAATAAAATTTAATATATTCTTTTAAAGATTCGTTTAATCTTATCAACCTTTCGAGTTCACCAACAACTATTTAACTATTATACTAATTTTATAGAACTGCAAGTTATTGCATTGTTTTTTTTTAACTTTGTTTTCCGGCTGCGCTACAGGGTCTGGGAGCCCAGGATGCAAGAAAGAAACGAGCGGTTGGTTAGATTTTCGTTCGATGGTTCATAAAATTCCGTTGATCTGTTTCCCCTCGTACTTTTTGGATGGTTCATAAAATCTTTTTATCTGTTTTCCTTTGCTTTTTTTCATATAACCTTTAGACTACCGCTTTTTGTTTTCTATCTGACTTCTTTGGTCGGTTACTTTATGACTCAGCGAACTCGTTAACTCTGTCCAGCGATAAAGATTTCGTTAAGAAACCCCTATTGGAAGATTCCGTTAAGAAACCCCTCTTGGAATTTCTTGATATGGGCGACTATTCCGTCACTCGAATATTATTAGTTTAGTTGGGTTTTTGACCGGAAAAATAAGGCTATTTTTCCTTTTTGTGTGGGGTTATAAATTTTTGGGTAGTCAATGTTTTGGTATTTTAAAATTTTTTGTTTTTAAGGTATTTTTAAATTTTGTTGTAGCTTGGTTTAGTAAAGGGTTTCATTTGCATAGAATGATAGGGTTTTAATTTAAATGTTCTAAGTTTTGGTTTTAGTATAAAAAATATTGACCAAACATTAAGTATTATGCATGCAATGATATCAAGATAGCTACAGTCTACGGGAAAAGCAAAAAAATAGTTATTAATGGTTGTTATAAAAATAATAATAAAAGTTATGGATTACAAAATTTGAAATAATTATGGTTATTAATATAATGAAATAATAACTATTACTTAAATAATTTGGATTTGTTTTTCTAAATAGAAACTACTAATGTTTTCTAAAATGAAATAAAATAGAGCTTGTGAGAGGCCGCACCCATGTTTATTCTTATTATCAAGATTTAGGAAGTCATTAAAAACACACGTGGAAAGGTATTTAAATGTGGATTCTCAAAAACCAAACATAATGAGAAAATAAGTGTGCAAGAATGTGTCTTCTAGCTTCGGCCAAACTAAGACAATTTCCATCACTGCAATTGCAATTTAATATTAATGAGCCTTACCTTTTTGGATAGTTGCATGCAGGTTTTAGGTAGTGTTTATGAATCCTTGATATTTTCTTCCCTCTCAACTTTCACTTGACTCCCCTCTCAACCTTCACTTGGCTCCCCTCTCAACCTTCACTTTTCAACTTGGAGGATGTAATACAATGCAATTTCCAAAGAATCCTCGTGACTTGTAAGTTGTGAGCGTGCAGGTGCTGCTCAACCTGCGCTATAATATTTGTAACTTATGCAATGTGTTATGCATACAACTTCCATCTGCTATAGAATTTGTAACCTATAGTATGTAAATGTGTTGAACCTGCACATAATAGATCTAGCTAGGAATTGACATACACATTTGCAGAGAAAATAGAAGAAAAGAGAAACATGAGAGAAGGAATGAAAGAGTTCTCATTAACCAAATGAATGAATGATAATTTACACATGGTATACTCTGTATAACTCAACCAATGCACATTAGAGGAGAAGCCAATGTGCCATAGTGGTGGTCTAGAGTGATCTGGACACACACCAATAGTTACGGAAGTAAACTGCCACCTAGTCTAGTCTCTCGGTAAGTTACGGGAGTGAACTGCCACCTAGATGAGTTAACTAGTCTATCAATCTTTAGTTAACTGATTGAAATAGAGTGAATTGAGGAGGAGATCAGGGAATCATGAGTAATGCGCTAGTCTGGTGATGATCCCAAGGACAATGCGCATTAGTTGGTGATGATCCCAATGCTGCATGGTGATAATCCCAATGTAGCATCTAGACTCCACTCAACTGATCAAACTGAAGTGAAAACTGAGGAGATTACTCTCCCTAGAGGAATATTCTTCCTAAAATATAGGAGACTGAATAATGACTAATAAACATAGGAAAAATAAATCCTAGGTGTGTGTGAAATAACTCCAACACCTCCCCTGAACATCACTATGGTGAAAATAAAGAATGGGTCCCGGCAACGCAACCATGTTAGGTACCCAAATACAAAAGATACACTGAAATAAAGTGAGGAAAGAGGGAAAACCTCATGGGAAAAACCCTCCCTCAAAGTACAATTTATGTAAGAAGAAGAACTGACAGTTGCTAGGCAACTGTGTCCTTCACTCCAAGACGACTGCGTAGAGAATGGAACTTCTACTCAGTGAAGGTCTTGGTGCAGATGTTTGAAGTCTGTTCTGCTGAAGAACGAAACTGTAGGTCGATGATCCCAACGTGTACTAAGTACCAGATGTATTTCATGTGGATCTCAATGTGCTTCATCCGCTGCCTCTAAACTAGATCTTTGCAGAACTTCAAAGTTCTCTGCTTGTCACACCAGATGACGATAGACCGATGAAACTAAATGCCCAACTTAGTGAGAAAATGTTGTAGCCACACAACCTGAATGATTATGTTAACTACCCCTCTGTACTCTGCCTTAGTTGAATATAGAGAAATAACAACTTGCTTCTTGCTCGACCAACAGATAGGCCCAGAATCAAGACTGAGTGAGTAACTGTATGTGGACTTGCGATCAATGCTATTGCCAGCCCAGTTAGAATCAATGAACCCGATGAGGTCCAATGTAGAGTCTGGTGCATAATGAATCCCAAAGGTGATGGTTCACTATACGTATCGAAGGATACACTTTGCAGGCTTCCAGTGTAGCTCATGCGACTCCTGCATGAACCTTGAGATTGCTCCAACTGCATAGGAGAGGTCTGGTCTAGAGTGTGTGAGATACAACAAGATCCCCACTAACTGTCTGTACAGTGTGTTTTCAACTAGTGGAGTGTCCCCACCATCCTCAAGTTTGACTCCTGATAGGAAAGGAGTCGGGGCAAACTTGCAGTCTGTCATGTGAAAACTCTCAAGGATATCTCGTGCATACTTGGCTTGAGACAATTTGATGTCTGATGCATCCTGACTGATCTTGAGTACAAGGAAGAAGTGTAGCAGACCCATGTCCGTCATCAAGAACATGTCATTTAGAATCCTCTTGACTACAACAATATCTAAAGTTGAGCAACTGGTGATCAACAAATCATCAACATACAGAACTAGGAGCATATATGATTTTAGGGGAGAAATTTCGCTCATGAGTGAAATTAAGGGGGTTCCAAATTTTTATTGGGCGATTTTTTTGTATTGTAGTGGTTTTTTAAAACTTTTATTATTCGTCCCTAATTTATTTAAAAAAAAAAAATCGTATAGAGGGTTAGCCCATGTGTTTTTATGAGGGTGGGAGGAAAAAAAAATATTTCTCCCTTGAAATTTGGAGCTACAAGCTTCCATTTGCCCATTTCCAGAAATATAAGAATTTATTATAGGAACTTCGCCCTCACATTGGGTATAAATCAGGGTTTACAGTTTAATTCGGTCCAATTTCATGGCATGGGAATCTACACTCTTACGTTCATCCGATTTCTAGAGAATAAGGGGATTTCTGTTAGCGATTTTAGCCCCCCATCTATTATAAATCATGTACGATTTCTTGGTGGAAAAGAACACCATTGAGCAGTAGCACAGATTATTCACAACGTTTGGTGGGTATTCAGATGAGGGTATTGGAAAGACAAATTAATAGCACGAGTTTTAAATCTTTGGTAGCATCTGGATATCCAGAGGAAAGCACAGTAAGCTATTATGAGGAAATTTCACCTTCATATTTCTTTGAGAAACTATTTATTGTAGTTGTAAGTAATGGAAAATATTTGTAATCGTGTTCTTTTCTAAGTTATCATCAGGGGCCTAACATGTATTGTATATTTGTTTTCAATACATTCAAGTTTTCATTTGCACTAAGCACTTGCGCTCCTCTTTATCTTTATAATGACAATTCTATTTGCAGGCCCTGGGGTTATTGGAGTTGAGTACATGATAATTAATACTTAGCGGCGTTCTTGGTTTTTTTTAGATGGTATAGATTCTACTTGTAATGTATTGGTATCTATTGGAGTTGAGTACATGATAATAAGTAATTAGTTGTGTTCTTGGGTCTTTTTAGATGGTCTAGAATCTACTTGTAGTGTATTGGTCTCTTTTG
Organism: Picea sitchensis; assembly: GCA_010110895.2. Classification (NCBI taxonomy): domain Eukaryota; kingdom Viridiplantae; phylum Streptophyta; class Pinopsida; order Pinales; family Pinaceae; genus Picea; species Picea sitchensis. Next base: position 358,752 of record SNQJ01S0010210.1, on the reverse strand, counting down.
TTTTCACTTTGTAACTACAACTTTTCAGTGTTCACTTTGTAACTACAACTTTACGTGTCCATAAAAGACAATGCAAGCGAGCAAGCAATTCTTCTTACTAATATATTAATGGCATGTCCATCAACAAAACTACTATGTGGCCTAAACTTACATGCTTAGCGTCATTTGATATTTTTCACCATGCTTAGCACCAATTGATGTTTGTCGAGATGTGTTCTCCTGGAGTGAGATAATTTTGGGATATGGAATTCATGGACATGGTGAATATGTTCTTGTTTTTTTATTCCCAAATTGCAACAGATCAAGGCTAGATCATGTCACCTTTATTGGTGTTTTGACTGCCTGCTCGCATGCAAGGTTATTAGATGAGGGTTTGCAATACTTTGAGTGTTTCTTCATTTGGCACTCTCCAATCTCATAAACAATAAATTTCACATTTGACGTAGTAGAGGAAAACAAATGTGTAGTTGATTTCATGTGTTATTGACTTCCTTTATATGTTGTTGCACAAGGGCTAGGGTCACTAGAAATATTATGCTGAAATTTTTGCATTAAAAATGTAGTTGCATTTATACATATTATTTTATCTTAACAAAGGTTGCAACCAATACTACAAAAGTTGAGTGGAATAAATTACAACAGGTTTTGTAACACCCAAAGAAATATATGATCTTGACCAACTAATGAATAGATAGAAAATAGATTATGACCACTCTCAGCTTCTGGATTCTGGAGACTCGTATACATTTTAAGACAACACGTGGAAAATTGTGGGTCTTGGGCAGGTTTAGAGACCTTGATACTTGAATATGATACTATGGAAAAATAAAAGTTCCATTTTTTAATACGAGGCTCTGCAAATATAGTCAGAAACAATTCCATAAAAATAAATATGTCTCCCAATTCATTAATCCATGTAATTGGCAATGGATCTCCGGAGAAGGCCATGACCTTTGTTTCTGCTAATAATTTGTCTCTAGAAATGAAGTGGTATGGAATCCATAATGGAATTTTGGCCGACCCATCTATGGATGTTTTGTAAATTTCTGAACCCACATATTTACATCTTTAATGGGCTCTCAAGTCTACCCAGAAAAAGAATGTATCCTTCTTGAGAATCCCCTTCCTTCTTTGTACAGATACCACAAATGGTGTTCAACTTTTGAATGGCTCTATGTAGAAGCACCATCCTAGAACTCATTAAATTAAACAACTGATGGGAAATTTAGACCTGTTTGGAAAATTAAATTAAATAAGAACTCAATCCATTATGATCATGTGCTTTTCCATCAAATATAGGTAAATCATTTTTTCAAGAAACATCAATGCCTTCCTTTTCAAATTGCTCTCTTGCCCTTTTCTATAAATTCATTCTAAAGAGGTCCATTTCCTTGTTAGAAAAGAAACATTTTCCATGAATTCATAATGTTATGATGTATGGATTTATTATTTTTATTCAAATACAAAGTCATCCTTGGTTGCCTTTTATAGGAATGCAGTTATTGTTGTCTGCTATGTGTGGGCATCAACCATCCTAGTTGTAGTAGAACATTGATAATGGTAATAATTCCCTATTCTTAGTAATAATTAAAATTGGCTTTAGCATAGGAGCTACATAGAACTACTTCAATTTCCCTCATTAAGGAAAGGTCTACGGCTCGGCCTATATAAGCAGATTGGAAATATGACTCAAAAGATAGAACTTTTCACATTCCTTGATTACTAAGTCATTTGTTAAACGTCTCTACACTTCATTGACTAGATAGAGATTGCCTAATTATATGTGTGTCATAACGGATAATGGTGAGATAATTGGGCATAACCAGTCCTATAGGCTAGTCCTAGTTGACAAATGGCTACTTTAAATCTATCCCTTCAATCCATGACATCCACCAAGTCCAGTTGTGAGAAGTATATGTCTAGAAGGATGAGTCTATCTTGTTCGGTATGTGACATGTTTTGGAAATTTATTGTTCTTTGCTTCTGAACATGTCATGGAAATTTATATTCAAAATTATTTTATATTGATAGATTCATTGTTCTCAAAATTTGAACCAGTTGACCCCAAAAGATGGATCTGGGAAAAGAAAAAAGAAAGAAATAATGGAAAATATAGCTTTTAGTTGTATGGATATGTTACATAAATCCAATCTAGTGGTGCAAATGTACATCGTACCGATTTTCACCACCTTTTTCCTAGCTCATAGTAGGTGCTATGAGCTTGTTGCAGGATAGAAATAGGTTGCTCTGTAACTATTGTTGTGGTTTTTTCTTGTATCTATGGACAACACTATGACTGTGGCACCTTCTACTTCTTAATAAAGAGGAGCCTTTTAAGAGTCTAAATCAGAAATTAACAATGAATCCCATCTTGATGTACTTGAGGAAATAAATTCTTTGAACGAGTGGACAGATAATTCCCAACAGGTAGCCTTTATTGACACCAAGACCATTCTATCTGGGAAAAAATGACCTCTATTGGTAGTTACCCCAAAGAAATGTCAATGCCTCTTGAAAATAAAAGTTTTCATCCAGAGGATGCTAAAAGATATTCCAAAGGTCAACATAAGCATGCAAATGATGGAAAAGATAGATATTATCGGTTTGGGTCAAAAACTCATCAAGCAATAAAGGTGTTTTCACATAATGACAAAGGTTCATTGATTGATGAAAATAAAAAAATGGTAGGGAAACAGGTTACCGATGTTAACATGTCAAGCAATGGGGTTAATCCAGAATGGTAGATATTGCAACGCTCTAATATTCATAGTTAGCCTAGGAATATTGCAGGTAGGGTTTGATACTTATTACTTCTTGTTAAAGGACATACTTCAAATTTTTGTAATAAGCTATTTGTATCTTTTTTTTTGCATTGAGTGACTTAGATGAAAACTAAGTTCCTTGAGTTTATTTGATTTTATGTGCAGATAATTCCATCCAAGAAACAAAGTTTGACAAGTTTACTCCACCAGGGAATAATTCACAAGGGAATAGAAGTATACATAAGGGAATTTAACAAATTATAGACCGTGCTACAAGTGCATACATCCCTACTCCATTTTCCAGACATGAAAACAATCACATTGCAATTGTTCATTTGAAAACAGTGCTAAAGATATTTTCCATTCAAATGCACTAATTACTTTACCTTTGCTTGTACCTATTAGACATGGAAAGTTGGACCAAGCTAATAGTCATAGCTTGTCAATTGTGGTCTATTCTAGTATTGGAACAAAATATTTCTAGACTTCTTCTCCAGGCTATAAAATAGAAATAGAAACACCTACAGTTATGTTAGAGAATTAATGGTTACCAAAATTTAGAGACCGAGTTTGGACTATTAGCAGAAATTGTGTTCCTTGGTTGTCAGTAACATGATCAACATACATGTGAGTACTTTTGAGTATGCCACACATAGCATTTGGTCAAGATACGAGCTCTATATTTATCATTCTCATGTTGATTGAGCATTGGGTAGTAAATACTTGTTGTACTCAAGAATATTAGTGAGTAGTCACCGATTATGTTGAATACCATACTTGCAAAAAACATGAATGTTTTTTCATTTTTCCATGCTACTGGGCATGTTGGGTATTAGTATGTTGAGTACCCTTATCTCTTGGAGAGTTTGTAGAGTGAAAATATGGTATCTATGGTGAGAGATTTATTTTTCATAACATATTTATTTGATGTTATATGCCCAGGTTCACGTATTCCAGTGCACTAAAGGCCTAACACAGTTTCAGAGAAAGGGCTCTCATTAAATGAGAAGGTAGGAGTTGCTTCAGGTGAATGATGGTTTTGGATTTTCTCATGTATTTTATCTTAAGGATATTTTCTATAACTTGTATTTGTTATCTTTTATCCTTTATACACACTAATGTTGTTGACCTGTCCTGAAAGGGTTTTGAAAAATTTAGTGAAATGTATTTTGAATTGGCTTCCACTTCAAAGGATTCTTTTATATTTGATTTTTGGGACTTGTTTTTTCCATTAGCAATTATAGTCGTATAATACTCCAAATTTTTTAGAAAATAATAACTTTTGTATATTTTCCATTGCCCCTACTTTAATGTGGTTTATTAGCATTTAGAGTCAAAGCATTTCTTATGAAGAGGATACTCAAAACTTATTTCCTAATTTCAAGTTCATTCAAGGATTTTATGATCATACAAATCCCATATTGTTGTCTCAAGTTTCATTGCTCCTTTAGAGAAGATATTCTTGCTCTTTGGATAACCCTTTTATTGAATTATTTTGTAACTACTTGGAAGTTACATTCCATCTTGCCAAAGTATGAGCACCACAGATTTCTATTGGCAGGGATTACAGTTTGCACAGGACTTGGTTTTGTCATTAATGTTAAACTTTAAAATGCCAAAGGGAGAGTTTGTTGATCAATTTGCACAGGCACCTTGGATTAGTTTGCATAGGCATAGCTTGAATTTCGGAGATCGGAGATTACCGTGGATCAATTTGCATAGGAACAGCTTGAATTTCGGAGATCGAAGATTAACCAGCACATGATTCCGAGAGTTTCTATTTCGGGATTCCGGGAGTTTATATTTCGAGATTTTTGCATGATAAGCAAAAACTTCAACATCACGAAGTCCCGAATGCCGAAATACTGAAACCACGACTTAATATGAGTCGTTGATCAAAGGGAGATCATGGACCGTCGATCTGACTCCAATTCGGAGTTCTGGATACTGGGAGTTGGAAGTGTCAAGGATACTCATGACAAAAATGTCGAAATGTGAAATGCCGAAACGTCGAAATACCGGGGATCGGGACTTGGAGTGTC
>SNQJ01S0010210.1:333053-353898 GCA_010110895.2 Picea sitchensis | reverse complement strand
GATGGTCCCAAATCACTTCGGGACTTCGGGACTTTGACAATTCCACTTCTCCTGCGAACACAAGGGTTAAGTCTCGTGCACTTGCCCCCAGATCCAATGATCGTTGGTCCTTCATGCTCAGACCTAACAGATGGGATCCGTTCCTGTCCTCTGCACTTCCTTTGTTCTTTTGGACACTGATCTAATGGTCCAGGATCCTCCCCACAACTAATATGATGGCTGCTACCGCCCCTCCTCTTGAGATTTTGACTTCTTCCGCCTTGGAAGATTTTTTCAATTTTCAAAGGCTTCGACCTTTGACCTTTCTCCTGCGAGTCCGCCTCTTGGATATCGTCTTCACTCTCATAAGTGTTATATATTCTGAGATTTAGGACTTATAATGAGTCTATATCCCACACACTCCTTGCATTATCTCTTCTGAGATTTTCAATTTACTCAATCTCCTATGGGTCTCGGCTCTTCTGTTTCCTTTCAAAGGAAAACTTCATGCCCTCCTCGAAACCTTCTTCTCAAAGAACACCTTGCTGAGAATTTTCTATAGAGTGTTCAACAAATCTGTGAGTATATTCCTTTGATAATATTCTCCCTAAACTCGACAAAGAGTTCTCTCTGTGCACACTTGCACTCGCTCGATGCCCGCCTGCCAGAGCCCTACAGAGTTCTCAATGACTCTATCTCTCTCTAAACTCAACACATAGTTCTTCCTGTGCACTCCTTGCACTTTTGCTGATGAAGGTTCAACGATATCTCTCCTGAGATTCTATGTGGTTTACTTACCTCTGTCAACGCGCTCCTTGCGGACAATGTGCACTCCTTGCAATCGAAAACTCAAAGAAGAGAAACAATTGAATCTTATTCAAAAATTCACTAGTTTACGCATTCAAACCAATCTGATTTAAGAAAATGTTCAAATTTCATTTTCTTTTTGAGCTCTTCTATGCTCTGTAATAATTTTCGGGTACTAGCCCCTTTCTCTCAGTCCCCAATCCATGCGATCATGGGTCATGACTAAGCGCTATATCACTGGATGCTTACTCGGGGCTTCGGCTTTGGAATATTTCAAAGCACCACACAAAAATCTCTCGGAGTTCCAGATTACCAAACTCGCGACGTAGGGCGGATCAACCATCCACGTCTATTCAACTTCCGATGGCTGACACTTACTATGGAACCTTAGGTGTCTGAGTTCCAGGTCTTCGGGTCTTTGGGACTTCGAAGGATCTCACATCCACACATTCAAACTGTTAATCTCCGAACATTCCTAATCACCTTTGGCGACATCATTACGTCACATCACTTAACGTTTTCCAATTGCGGGGGCATGCAACGGTGGTTTGGAGCAACCTGCCTTTCATCCCACAATTCTTCTGATGCTGACACGTAACTCATCAGTGAAACTGTAGTTTGGATTGTGGGACCACCTTGGAGAATTAAATCCCGTGCAACTTGGGTCCCCGCAATGCCTCCTGGCCGTCGATCTTGATGTATCATGAACAACGCCAGTGTGGGTCCTCCGACCTTTAACTACATTATGTAACCTCAACCCCACTATACATGCTCACACTGAAAGCCACATGGAGGAATACTGGCGGATGATACGTGGCCCATTCAGATGGGTGACACGCGTCTCGTTCCAAATGCCATTTCAACCTTCCACAGGTTCGAAACCCACTGACATGTAGCACTCATCCCATGTGTCAACATCCATCCAAGTGACGTCATCATGACTCACTACTTCAGATCTTCGGGAGTTGTCACCCTTCACTACTGTGTTTGACCTTTTAACATTGGCTTGATCCAATGGTCAAGATATCCTCTCTATATCTATGGTGTAGATCCACTTCGCAGCTTCGGGCTTCGGCCCTTCTCTTGTTTCTGGCATTAGACTTCACTAAAGTCATGAAGTCTGAAGGGATTTCAGTTTAACTCCTCTACACCTTCCCTAGATCTGACGGTCATAAGGGATTTCCCTTCATTTCGAACAGATCCTACGACACATAACAAACTCTGTTACTCGACGGATTTCCAAAGGAATTCATGGCGAACTGCCTTGCAACATTAACATATATGACAGTCATGAAGGATTCTCCTTTTCTCGAACAGATCCTAAGGTCCACATTACTTTGCGGCCCAACACCACTTCTGTTGTGGTTTTACGATACCGTTATTCCTCCAGAGATTCGTAACACAACCAAGGTAACTTCTTAGCACTTAGGAATTTTTTGGGGTTCGAAATTGATCTTCCAAACACAATTTCCACCTGAAACTTTTGGTCCAATGACCACTTATCCAGCCCATCCAAGTTTGACGTTAAAACCTTGGCTTTGAACTTGAATTTTTTCCATTCCGACAACAATTATTTTCTGAAACTTTTGCTTCAACTTCCACTAACATGGCCCATCCAGGCTCAATGTTGTAACCATTCTCTAATACCAATTTGTAAGATCCCCAACCATCAACCGACCTGGGCAATGCCACTACTAAGCTTTGACTTAGCTACGATACCAAACTGTAGCATCCCCGACCCTCCACAGAGACCGGGTAATGCTACCACTTTGAAACATTTACATATAAATATATAACATACATTTTTAATCGAAATAAAACACATAACACAGAGTTACTGCTACCATACATATTCAAATGTAATAGAAAGTAATTCATATACGCACGGAATACATGATAACATTCCAGCATCACAGACATGCATAACATAAAATTAAGCATGTAAATTATACTTATATTTCAATTCGAATAACACCACCAACTGCATGCAAACCTACACAAACCTCCCAGCCTTATACCACACTGCTCATCACTCTCAGCAATAGGTCACCCTCGAGCTATGACTAAGCTCCACTGGGAAAGGGAATCTTAGGTTAGGCAAGGTCAACAAGAAGACACACAGTTTATGAGGAAGGATTCTCTCCCAAGAGCCACTTATGCCCACTGCTCATAGACTCTCATTCCCCACATGCCTGTCCCACCACAAGAGTATACACCTTCACTGTTACACAGTCCATCGACTGCTTCACCTCCCTTTCCTTGGGCTTCAACAACAGGCCAAACCAGAATTCTCAAATCTTTGTAGCAGCTACGATACCCCTTCCAGGAGAACTCACTTCCACCAATACACTCTCTCACTTGGAGAGAGTTTCTCATAGGCCTAAAAACCATAGATGATTTTAGGGGTGAAATTTCGCTCATGGGCAAAATTAAGGGGGTTCCAAATTTTTATTGGGTGATTTTTTTGTATTGTAGTGGTTTTTTAAAACTTGTATTATTCGTCCCTAATTTTTTTTTTAAATTGTATATAGGGTTAGCCCATGTGTTTTTATGAGGGAGAGAGGAAAAAAATATATATCGCCCTTGAAATTTGGAGCTACAAGCTTCCATTCGCCCCATTTCCAGAAATTTGGAAATTTCTTATAGGAATTTCTCCCTCACATTGGGTATAAATCAGGGTTTACGGTTTAATTCGGTCCAATTTCATGGCATGGGAAGCTACACTCTTCTGTTCACCCGATTTCTAGAGAATAAGGGGATTTCTGTTAGCGATTTTACCCTCCCATCTGTTATATAAATCACGTACGATTTCTTGGTGGAAAAGAGAACCATTGAGCAGTAGCATAGATTATTCACAATGTTTGGAGGGTATTCAGATGAGGGTATTGGAAAGATAAAGTAATAGCACGATTTTTAAATCTTTGGCAGCGTCTGGATATCCAGAGGAAAGCACAGTAAGCTATTATGAGGAAACCACACCTTCATATTTCTTTGAGAAACTATTTATTGTAGTTGTAAGTAATGGAAAATATTTGTAATCATTTTCTTTTCTAAGTTATCATCATGGGTAACATGTATTGTATAGTTTTTTTCATTTTCACTAAGCACTTGCGCTCCTCTTTATCTTTATAATGACAATTCTATTTGCAGGTCCCGAGGTTATTGGAGTTGAGTACATGATAATTACTAATTAGCAGCGTTCTTGTTTTTTTAGATGGTATAGACTCTACTTGTAATGTATTGGTCTCTATTGTAGTTGAGTACATGATAATAAGTAATTAGCGGTGTTCTTGGGTCTTTTTAGATTGTCTAGAATCTACTTGTAATGTATTGGTCTCTTTTGTTTTCACTTTGTAACTACAACTTTTCAATGTTCACTTTGTAACTACAACTTGACGTGTCCATAAAAGACAATGCAAATGAGCAAGCAATGCTTCTTACTAAGATATTAATGGCATGTCCATCAACAAAACTACTATATGACCTAAACTTACATGCTTAGTGTCATTTGATGTTTTTCACCATGCTTAGCGCCAATTGATGTTTGTCGAGATGTGTTCTCCTGGAGTGAGATGATTTTGGGATATGGAATACATGGACATGGTGAAGATGTTCTTGTTTTTTTATTCCCAAATTGCAACAGATTAAGGCCAGATCATGTCACCTTTATTGGTTTTTTGACTGTCTGCTCGCATGCAAGGTTATTAGATGAGGGTTTGCAATACTTTGAGTGTTTATTCATTTGGCACTCTCCAAGCTCATAAACAATAAATTTCACATTTGACATAGTAGAGGAAAACAAATGTGTAGTTGATTTCATGTGTTATTGACTTCCTTTATATGTTGTTGCACAAGAGCTAGGGTCACTAGAAAAATTATGCTGAAATTTTTGCATTAAAAATGTAGTTGCATTTATACATATTATTTTATCTTAACAAAGGTTGCAACCAATACTACAAAATTTGAGTGGAATAAATTACAACAGGTTTTGTAACACCCAAAGAAATATATGATCTTGACCAACTAATGAATAGATAGAAAATAGATTATGACCACTCTCAGCTTCTGGATTCTGGAGACTGGTATACATTTTAAGACAACACATGGAAAATTGTGGGTCTTGGGCAAGTTGAGATACCTTGATACTTGAATATGATACTATGGAAAAATAAAAGTTCCATTTTTTAATACGAGGATCTGCAACCATAGTCAGAAACAATTCCATAAAAATAAATGTGTCTCCCAATTCATTAATCCATGTAATTGGCAATGGATCTCCAAAGAAGGCCATGACCTTTGTTTCTACTAATAAATTGTCTCCAGAAATGAAGTGGTATGGAATCCATAATGGAATTTTGGTTGACCCATCTATGGATGTTTTGTAAATTCCTCTGCCCACCTATTTACATCTTTAATGGGCTCTCAAGTCTACCCAGAAAAATAATGTATCCTTCTTGAGAATCCCCTTCCTTCCTTGTACAAGTAATTGACATCATCAATGAGGCCTACACCACAAATGGTGGTCAAATTTTGAATGGATCCATGTGGAAGCACCATCCTAGAACTCATTAAATTAAACAAGTGATAGGAAATTTAGACCTGTTTGGAAAATTAAATTCAGTAAGAACTCAATCCATTATGATCATGTGCTTTCCCATCAAATCTAGGTAATGCATTTTTTCAAATTTCTCACTTACCCTTTTCTATAAATTCATTCTGAAGAGGTCCATTTCCTTGTTAGAAAAGAAACGTTTGCCATGACATCATAATGTTATGATGTATGGATTTATTATTTTTATTCAAATACAAGGTCATCCTTGGTTTCCTTTTATAGGAATGCAGTTATTGTTGCCTGTTATGTGTGGGAATCAACCATCCTAGTTGTAGTAGAACATTGATAATGGTAATAATTCCCTATTCCTGCTACACACAACTACTTCAATTTCCCTCATTAAGGAAAGGTCTACGGCTCAACCTATATCATCAAATTGGAAATATGACTCAAAATATAGAACTCTTCACATTCCTTGATTACTAAGTCATTTGTTAAACGTCTCTACACTTCATTGACCAAATAGAGATTGCCTAATTATATGGGTGTCATAACGGATAATGGTGAAATAATTGGGCATAACTTGTCCTATAGGCTAGTCCTAGTTGAAAAATGACTACTTTAAATCTATCCCTTCAACCCATGACATCCACCAAGTCCAGTTGTGAGAAGTATATGTCTAGAAGGATGAGTCTATCTTGTTTGGTATGTGACATGTTTTGGAAATTTATTGTTCTTTGCTTCTGAACATGTCATGAAAATTTCTATTCAAAATTATTGTATATTGATAGATTCATTGTTCTCAAAATTTGAACTAGTTTACCCCAAAAGATGGAACTAGTAAAAGAAAAAAGAAAGAAAGAACGGAAAATATAGCTTTTAGTTGTATGGATATGTTACAGAAAGCCAATCTAGTGGTGAAAATGTACATCGTACCGATTTTTACCACCTTTTTCCTAGATCTTAGTAGGTGCTATGAGCTTGTTGCAGGATAGAAATAGGTTGCTCTGTAACCATTGTTGTGGTTTTTTTTGTATCTATGGCTAATACTATGACTGTGGCACCTTCTACTTCTTAATAAAGAGGAGCCTTTTAAGAGTCTAAATCAGAAATTAACAATGAATCCCATCTTTATGTACTTGAGGAAATAAATTCTTTGAACGAGTGGACAGATAATTCCCAACATGTAGGCTTTGTTGACACCAAGACCATTCTATCTGGGAAAAAATGACCTCAGTTAGTAGTTACCCCAAAGAAATATCAATGCCTCTTGAAAATAGAAGTTTTCATCCAGAGGATGCTAAAAGATATTCCATAGGTCAACATAAGCATGCAAATGATGGAAAATATAGATATTATGGTGGTTTGTTTGGGTCAAACAATCATCAAGCAATGAAGGTGTTTTCTCATACTGACAAAGGTTCATTGATTGATGAAAATAACAAATTGTTAGGGAAACAGGTTACCGATGTTAACAAAAGAGTAGTAGAGACTATGGTCCCTGTCAACATGTCAAGAAATGGGGTTACCAATGTTTTCTTCTTTTTCTTTTGATATGATGGTATAAAGCTGCTCATAACTACAAAGTTCAAATTTCAGAACAGTGGATGTATAAATGATAAATTCCTTTCATTCTAGATCTCTCACTAGAAATTTGTTATGTTTCCTTTTAGTGCTGCCATATTTTGTGCATAATTATCCAGCAAAGGAATCATTCTTGTCTATGTCTCCTAAAGGCAAAAAGGCCTCTTGATCAAGCATGGGTACATGCTATCCACATGGATCCAAATGATGACAAGAAGGTCAGGTGCAAATACTGTCTGACTTATGTTTGGGGGTATAAACAGGTTGAACACCACCTAGCATGGATCCCATTAAAAAATGTCATAGTTTGTGACCATTGCCCCGAAGAAGTTATAGCCCAAATGCAAGATGCTTTGGAAAACATCAAATTAAACAAAAGCAAGGAAATCTAGAGGTTGGAAATTGCAAGAGTTTGTACATCTGAAATGCCACCTCCCGATAGTTTTTCATCAAATGTTGCAAGTCCAATCATATCCTTTCCTTCCTTCTGTCCTCACACAAGCTTAAGAGCTCAACCATCCTTCGAGAGTCTTAATGAAAAGAAGAGGAAGGAGGCAGACCATGCAGTGAGGAGGTTTTGGTACAATCACAACCTCCCATTTAACCTTGCAAACTCTCATTTTTTTCAACCCATGGTAGATGTTATTGCAATAGTTGGGCCTGGATACAAAACTCTGTTTTATAAATTATAATGCATTTAGGGAGAAAGAGATAGATGCAGAGTTGGAATTTGTCAAGGAATAATTGCAAGACATTAAAAAGTTGTGGGAGAGCACTGGTTGCACCATTATGTCAGATGGGTGGATAGATCGAAGGAATAGAGCAATAATAAATTTCTTGTTGCATGCCTTGAAGGAAACATGTCCCTGAAATTCTTTGATGCATCATCACATGTCAAGAATGCAAATTTGTTATATACACTATTGGTGGAGGTTGTTGAAGAAGTTGGTCCCAAACATGTTGTCCAATAATAACAGACAACATTGCAAATTATGTAGCAACTAGAAAACCACAATGTGAGAATATAAAACTATTTTTGCACCCTATGTTTCCCATTTTATAGATTTGATTTTGGATGACATAGGTAAGCTAGTTTGGGTGTAGGATATTGTGAATGAATGCAAAAGAATAACCAAGTACATATATAACCATCCATGTGTATTGAGCCTTATGAGAGAGTGCAAAGAGGGTGAAATCATTTTCCCAGCTATCAGAACTACAAAGCTGCTCAGAACTAAATAAATGACTACGATGACAATGTTAGCAACTAATAGGTATAAAGCTGCTCAGAACTTCAAAGTTCAAATTTCAGAACAGTGGATGCATAAATGATAAATTCCTTTCATTCTAGATCTCTCACTAGAAATCTATTCTGTTTCCTTTCAGTGCTGCCATATTTTGTGCATAATTATATAGCAAAGGAATCATTCTTGTCTATGTCTCCTAAAGGAAAAAAGGCCTCTTGATCAAGCATGGGTACATGCTATCCAGATGGATCCAAATGATGACAAGAAGGTCAAGTGAAAATACTGTCTGACTGTTATGTTTGGGGGTTTAAACAGGTTGAACACCACCTAGCATGGATCCCATTCAAAAATGTCATAGTTTGTGACCATTTCCCTGAATAAGTTACAACCCAAATGCAAGATGCTTTGGAAAACATCAAATTAAACAAAAGCAACGAAATCTAGAGGTTGGAAATTGCAAGAGTTGGTAGATCTGAAATGCCACCTCCCGGTAGTTTTTCATCAAATGTTTCAAGTCCAAGCATCTCCTTTCCTTCCTTATGTCCTCACACAAGCTTAAGAGCTCAACCATCCTTTGAGAGTTTTAAAGAAAAGAGGAGGAAGGAGGCATACCATGCAGTGAGGAGGTTTTGGTACAATCACAGCCTCCCATTTAACCTTGCAAACTCTCATTTTTTTCATCCCATGGTAGATGCTATTGCAATAGTTGGGCCTGGATACAAAACTTTGTTTTATAAATTATAATGCATTCAGGGAGAAAGAGCTAGATGCATAGTTGGAATTTGTCAAATTTTGAGATCAATGAATCTATCAATATACAATAATTTTGAATAGAAATTTCCATGACATGTTCAGAAGAAAAGAACAATGAAAACATCGGTAATCCCATTTCTTGACATGTTGACAGGGACCATAGTCTCTAGTACTCTTTTGTTAACATCGGTAACCTGTTTCCCTACCAATTTGTTATTTTCATCAATCAATGAACCTTTTTCAATATGAGAAAATACCTTCATTGCTTAATGATTTTTTGACCCAAAAAAACCACCATAATATCTATCTTTTCCATCATTTGCATGCTTATGTTGACCTCTGGAATATCTTTTAGCATCCTTTGGATGAAAACTTCTATTTTCAAGAGGCATTGATATTTCTTTGGGGTAACTACTAACATAGGTCATTTTTCCCCAGATAGAATGGTCTTGGTGTCAACAAAGCCTACACGTTGGGAATTATCTGTCCACTTGTTCAAAGAATTTATTTCCTCAAGTACATCAAGATGGGATTCATTGTTAATTTATGATTTAGACTCTTAAAAGTCTCCTCTTTATTAAGAAGTAGAAGGTTCCACAGTCATAGTGTTAGCCATAGATACAAGAAAAAATGAATATAGAAGATGGTGTGCTCATTTTACCATTGACGATACCTTCATCACCCAACCATAGGCCGAAGCCTCCCTCCGAGCACCTTAACCTTGACTGAGAATTCCTCCGGAAGAAAACCCTAGGCTAGATAGCCAAAACAAAGGGTAGTGCACCTCTCCCCAAGGGTAGTGCAACACAAAAGACTGATCAGATAGTCCCAAACCCTAGCCAAGAGATAGTCCAAGCCAACACTGAAACTGCTAGCTGCAGTAGATACACCTGCAACTCTCCTCCACACATGCACACCAACTGGAACTGCAGTGTGCACCAACTGGGAACTGCAGTCCACACCAACTGGGAACTTCAAGCCTGAGATGTAACAAATGAGAACTGGCGCCTTGTATTTATACTGGATCTGCCAGATTTGCTGGGGCCGACTTCTCCTTCTGGATATGTGTCTGTTCAGTATATTATTATTATTTCTGGCTGACTTCTTCTCTTGGAGGCTAATAACCTAATATAAAATATCTTCTTGAGCCGACAAGGCTTCTAGGGTTATTAGCCAACTCATTAGGGTTTCTCTTGCTTCCCGAAGTCTTCTATTCTCGTCAGGTTCACACATGGAGGTAAATACCTCCTGTAGCTACCATAATATTAATAGTTTCAACTTTGCACTTCAAATGTTACAAAGTCCTTTAACAAAGTGATACCCTATGGGCACTTAGGAAGATTGGTCAATGTCACATCAACAAAAATTCCTCTCTCTTTAGGATGATTCTTTTACGACATAAGGGGGTAAAACTTAGAAAATAAATGTTTTTGGTATTTTTCTTTAGAATAAGATGGATGGTGGAATTTACTAAATATTAGTGTCCATCCAATTGGGCTATGGAGTTAGGGAATATTTGGAACAAAATGGTTTGGATACGATGGAGAAAATATAATTAACCCATCATAGATGTCCCATAATTAGTCCCAAACAGATTTTCAGAATGTGCAAGAATAAAGTGAGAGCCTTTAAACAAGATGCATTCTCACAACCATAAATTACAACCAACAATAATGTGTAACCAATAAATAAAGAAGGCAACAACAACCTCTCCAAACAATAGAAACGACATCAGCAAGATCTTTCAATAATTCAAGATCATACCAGGATTAGGGAGGCTTAGCAACCTCAACCCAAATCTCTTCTTTTGGGACAAATCTGCCCTTCCACAAAAATCATTCCAGCAACAAATTAATGGCAATTTTTACAGAACCTAATAATCCATGAAAAGAATAAAGAGATGAAGAAACTTCAAGTTGAATCAATTCCCTTCTTCAAACTCTCCAAAAAGATATTCAACGAAGTACTTGGGAGAAAAAACCCTCTTCCAACCATGCCTTTAGCAAATGAGAGTGATCCTTTTGTAATGTTCACCTCCAACAACTCTCCCATAAAATATTATTTCTTTAGAAGGCCCTAGAATCCTCCTAAGGTGGAGTGCTTCCATACTATTTTCCTTTTGATCGGATAAAATGCTTTGAATAGATCCACATTGCCACTTGAAAATTTTCTATTTTATGAGATCCTCTTAAAGCATGCATGTAATCTTCATTTTAGGGTTTTACCATGTCAACAATGCCACATGGTATCCCCTGAGCCCTCATGCAAAAATCCTTCCTCCAAATATGTAGAAAATGCCTCGAACAAAGTGTTGTCACTCCAAATCCCTCCTCAAAGGTGAAATATGCCTCCAAATATGTAGAAGTGCATCAAACAATGTGTCCTCAACCCCAAGGGACCTGAAAGGTGAAATATGCCTCCAAATATGTGAAACATGCCTTGAACAATGTGTCTTTACTCCAAAAGTCCTCTTCAAAGATGAAATACACCTACGTTAAAACTCCTCCATTAGGGTATTTCTCACCACTCATTGCCTTCAACATGCCATAGCCACCTCCTTAAAAAGGGAGTTCAACATTAAGTGGGCTTTGACCATTCCAAGTGCAATTTTAGTGCCACATGGCACCTTTCCAAGTAGGGAATTTCTCGCTTGTGCTCATTAACTCTCTTCCCTTGCCATGTGTCATGCTTTGGGCCTCCAACAAGATAGGGAATTCCCTCATTAATGGGAATTTATCCAATTCATGGGTGCATCTTCCTCCAAACCAACATTACTTCTTCGCACTTTTGATATTGCCCCAAATGATGAGTAGAATGATGCTCAAGCAAGATAAAACAAGGTGGCATAGCCTCCAATTTTTCTCCTCGCAACCTATAACTGACACTAAACTCGAAGGATTTGTTGAGATGGTGAGAGAAGAAAGCCCATGAAAATGCAAAACAAGCCATGCATTTTCTGGCAATAACACCACTAAAGCCATTTCAATCCTTGATACTCCTCCAAAAGGATTTGGAACAAAATAAATCTTGTTGCAAAGCGTTGATAGATGGGAAAATGATTTCACCCTCTTTTCACTCTCTCATAAGGCTCAATACACATGGATGGTTATATATGTACTTGGTTATTCTTTTGCATTCATTCACAATATCCTGCACCCAAACTAGCTTACCTATGTTGTCCAAAATCAAATCTATAAAATGGGCAACACAGAGTGCAAAAATAGTTTTATATTCTCACATTGTGGTTTTCTAGTTGCTACATAATTTGCAATGTTGTCTGTTATTACTTGGACAACATGTTTGGGACCAACTTCTTCAACAACCTCCACCAATAGTGTATATAACAAATTTGCATTCTTGACATGTGATGATGCATCAAAGAATTTCAGGGACATGGTTCCTTCAAGACATGCAACAAGAAATTTATTATTGCTCTATTCCTTCGATCTGTCCACCCATCTAACATAATGGTGCAACTAGTGCTCTCCCACATTTTTTTAATGTCTTGCAATTATTCCTTGACAAATTCCAACTCTGCATCTATCTCTTTCTCCCTGAATGCATTATAATTTATAAAACAGAGTTTTGTATCCAGGCCCAACTATTGCAATAACATCTACCATGGGCTGAAAAAAATGAGAGTTTGCAAGGTTAAATGGGAGGCTGTGATTGTACCAAAATATCCTCACTGCATGGTCTTCCTCCTTCCTCTTCTTTTCATTAAAGCTCTCGAAGGATGGTTGAGCTCTTAAGCTTGTGCGAGGATAGAAGGAAGGAAAGGAGATGATTGGACTTGCAACATTTGATGAAAAACTACCGGGAGGTGGCATTTTAGATCTACCAACACTTGCAATTTCCAACCTTTAGATTTCATTGCTTTTGTTTAATTTGATGTTTTCCAAAGAATCTTGGATTTGGGCTATAACTTCTTCGGGGAAATGGTCACAAACTATGACATTTTTGAATGGGATCCATGCTAGGTGGTGTTCAACCTGTTTATACCCCCAAACATAACAGTCAGACAGTATTTTCACCTGACCTTCTTGTCATCATTTGGATCCATCTGGATAGCATGTACCCATGCTTGATCGAGAGGCCTTTTTGCCTTTAGGAGACATAGACAAGAATGATTCCTTTGCTAGATAATTTTGCACAAAATATGGCAGCACTGAAAGGAAACATAACAGATTTCTAGTGAGAGATCTAGAATGAAAGGAATTTATCATTTATGCATCCACTGTTCTGAAATTTGAACTTTGTAATTCTGAGCAGCTTTATACTTCTTAGTTGCTAACATTGTAGCATGGATTTCTCATTACAAACTGACCATTAAGGCCCCCAAATGAAATGTGTTTCCAGTGCTAACCTCCCATGCCAAATGAGAGGTATTTCTTGCACCACCAATGTCCCTACATAGAGTTCAAATTTGTTCTTGTGATGAGAAAAACTATCCACACTCCAAAACCAATCAATGAGTTTACAAACTATTGAGTTTGATCCATAATACACTATACAACCATCCAATATAATATTGTAGTGTATTTATTGAATGTCTATGTTTGCAATTGTCGATAATTGACCTTAAACAAATTAATTAATGTATGTGTGGTTATTAGGTACAAAATACTCCTACATTATGTTCTAACACAATCAACATCTCATTTCATTTCATGCTATTGTCAAGAAAATTTCTATTGATAAATAATGTTTATGAATTTTCATGTTTTATTAACAATGCATTTAAATTTATGATCTCATTTGGGAGATTAAGATGTTTTAGTAGTCAAAATTAGTCATGTGGCAGATCCAATTTCTCTTTTTTGTAAATGTTGTTTTCACCCAGCATATAGAAATGCATAGAATCTTGTATGTGTTGTACTTCCTGAAAAAACATGTTGGTTGGAATGGTGATCTACACTAATGGAAAAGGTGGTCTAATTCTTAGAATTATAAAATTAATTAACATAATTTAGATCCACAATCTATTAAACACTTTAGGATTATGTTATTTCTAATTCTTGAACAACAGTAGCTTTAAAAGTTCTGTTATAGATGATCCTACAACATCAACAACAAAGAGGGCTTGAATTTGGTTCTTTCTTGGCCAAGGATAGTTAATCCACTCTGTAACAGAGTTTAAAATTCATTTTTGGATGCCAACATGGAGTTCCTATGATCCATTCTCAAATAATGGGGGATGATCTCATAATTGGCATGATGTAATATAGATTCCATGTGTATTCATTGAAACATATTCCCCCTCTTAGTTTTGAATGAAAATCTAGTAAAAATATTTGACATTTGTGCCAAACTTCCCACTCAATGTTAGTTTAGCTATTCTAGAGACCGCTTCATGCATGTGTCACATTTTTCCAAGCCTTCAATTTGCCTCATCTAATATTGGTATCTTGGGATAGATATTAGTTATTTATTAAATTTCCGCAAGAAAGGTATATTTGGATTTGAACACATCTTACTCCATGATATAGTAAAGAATTCAGGAATGAAGGACACTTGAGGAAAGAATACAGAGTTATATTTTCTAACTAAAATGCTTGTTACAATCTAGTTCTCTCCTTATGGAGATCCTTAGAAATCCCAATAACTTGAAGATGGGCATTTTAGTTCAACAGATGTGATGCAAATTTTGAGAGATGTTGAAATAACATATCACTAGATTATTGTTCAATATAAAAATAATAGAATTGGAAGAATGAGTTGTGAACAAATGGAAATGGGAGTCAAGTGGTCCTAATTAGCAAGTATTAACTTAAAAAAATAGCAAGTTAAATAGGACTTCCAAGCCATAAGCACAAAGTATTTGGAAATTTAAATTTAATCCGGTTTGTTGTATAGTTTTGTATAAAACTTATGTACTATTGAAAGAGAAAAATGATGGATCTTCCTATAGCTCTTGCAGGTTGAATGTTAAGAGGTGAATATGAGGAAATGTCATGGGATCTAAGAGGAGAAGACCCTGCCTATATTTTATGAGTTTAATTTGGCCAAAAAGGATTCTTGAAGATTACTTGCCAGTGATTGTAGAATGCCAAACTTTAGGTTCTACCAGTTCAGTCTATAGTTGAAGATCTACCCGATTGCAACTCAGGGTCTATTAAGATAGCCATATATGTAATGTTCTTATGCAAAACCTAATTTTGAGTCCCTTGGTACTGTTTTCGATGAATGAGTTTGATACATCCCTTTATCTTTTATATTTTTGATGTCATATGTGGAGGTTGTGTCTAGTAACATTAATCGCAAGGAGTATTTGGACCCAGTATATGTTATTAACAAGATAAATTTAGAAAGAAGTCCACCTTGAGGTTTACTAAAGACCATATACATTTTCTTACATGTCCAAAAATATTGTTTTATCCTTGAAATATCTTTCCAACTTTAGTTGGTTCTCATACCTTTCTCTTTCTTGTTCAAAAAAATAATCATTGTACCTATGGTAACACAAATGTGACCTAATATGGAACCTTACTAATATTTGAAAGCAAACTCTTTTAGAGTAGTTTAGAATTGAATAATTTGTTGGTTGCTCATTTTGCTTATCTCTTGTATAGAAGTCTTCATGAACCCCATGATCATATTTTGTTTTTAAATTTGTCTAGTTGTTTGTTTGTTACTCATAACACCTCTATAATATATATAATTGTGGTCTATGGTTTGATATTCCATTTAGATCATTTTTATTTGTATTTCTATGTTTTAAAATACACATTTTGACAAAGTTGAGTGAATAATTCAAAAGTTTGCAAAATTTATTGCAAGATGTACTCAATGTTTCTAGTGCTATCAAGATGTACTCAATGTTTCTAGTGCTATCAAGTGACAAGATAATGTACTTACTCTATGTAAAACATTATTTGATTTTTTGGCTCATCTAGCCTTACATTGATAAGTGTTGTTTGAAAGCCATAAAGTGAAGAGTACTTGGCCATATAATTACATTTGAAACAATCCATACATATTTATTTATGACAACATCAAACTCTCCAGAAATAAAAAAAAAAATGGTCATGCACATGCACATGCACATTGCTAGTGATATTTTCACTATGGGAGGTTATTTGGTGGTAAGAAAAATTGGGACAATTCTCTTTGTGTTTTCGTTTTCATCACCAAAAATGGGCATTCACACTCCATTCGAATAGAAATTTGTGGATAAAAGTGGAAAGGGAAATGGCATGGTCATATTTGTTTGATTTCTTATTGAAAAAAATATGCATTCACATACCTTGCACTGCAACACCAACACTATTCAAGTTTTCAATTGATTTATGTGTTCCTTATTTAAAATGATTTATCTGTTCAAGTTAGATATTTATAGGGATCACAAGGCTATCACCAATATTCCTTTGTTTATCCTACGAGAAACCTTTTTCCTTTGGCTCATGTGATGATAACATACGTTGAAGTTGCATGTCAAATAGTTCCAATGTAAATATGCTTAATATGAAAGGATTACATTATGAAGTCTTAGTAAATTTGCTAAGATTAAATACTTCCTATTTCGATTTTGAAATCATGTAACTTGGATGTACATGTATATACATGTTTAGAGAGTCATATTTTAGGTATAATGTCCATTAAGAGAATAGTTCCTTTTCTATGCTAGAAGATTGTTAAAGAGGTTTGCTTTTGCATATTTCCTTTCCAAGTACTTCTGTTTTTTTTTTTTTTACTGACTATACATGTCATGTCCTATGATCTGATGGCCATATCATCTATGCATGGAAAAGAATATGATACATCATTCCAAATTTCATTTATTGTAACCAAAAATATAATTTACAATTTTAAGGTCTAAGTTTATACCCACTAGAAGATTTTATGGTCTCATTTGTACTCAATAGTTAACACTTATGCTTAGTAGGTGTTTGTTTGCCCTATAGTTCTAAGGCCTGATATATGCCCAACATTTATTACAAAGTTATGTGTCCCCTAACTTTTTTATAAGTTAACAAAAATATAAGGGGTAAAAATGACCTCTCTTCCTTGGAAAGGGGTCCTTTTTGGGTACAAATGGATGATTAGAGAGGAAGTCATGCATGGAATGTGACCTATCAATATTCTTATACTTTTGGAGTTATTGATGGATATATTATGTGCACTCCTATTTAGGAGCATCCAATGATGAACTTGTTTGAAGGGTCCTTTCATAATCGATGAATCAGTAATAAAAAACCATAATAGAAGTGGTAGAGAAAAGATCAATATCTCATGAGCTTGATATAAGTGGTGATTAAGATCAACACATATGAACATTGTGGTGAAATATCATCAAAAATGATTGAGGGATATGCAAGAGTGTAAATTGAGAACTTGACAAACACAACCCTTGATGGTTGCAGCGTTTTTTAGAGGATGGACAAAATATGTTTCTTTTTCCAAATATGTTAAATGAGTATATTACAGTTTAATGGGTGCATTTTCCTATTATTATATATGGTTTTATACTTCATCAAAAAATTCGCCAAGATTTTACAAGGTTTTATAATTCAATGAAAGATTCCTCAAGTTTTAACAAGATTTTATAATTCAATGAAAGATTCGCCAAGATTTTACAAGATTGTATAAAATAGTAAAATATTAGCCAAAAAATTATATATACATATTATGTTATTGATAAAATAGCTTTCGAATATTCCTATGTATGATGGGGATTCACCCATTTATTATAGATATAAATTTAGGGGGGCTTCTTAAAATTACCCCTGCTAAAAACCTGCCTCTTCAACCAAAACCACATCTCTCACCTAGAGAGAGTGTTGCACACATGCCTGACAAACTACTTCTTCAACCACAACCACCTCTCTCACCTAGAGAGAGTGTTGCACACAGGCCTGGCAACCTACTTCTTCAGCTCCATTCTAGCACAAGGAGAACAATAACAAGGCTCATTAAGGAATAGAGGACGACGACAAGCCACACTTAGCCAAGAGACTGCATGTCCACAACAACCCATAGTTATAACACACCTGACATAGACATTTACGGGATGCTCATGCTTCACAAAAGACGTGGGTCGGCTTCACGGGTCTGATTTTCAGAGGTGCATGGCTTATGCAGAGGTCCAACGCAGAGACAAAATGGTTTCTCGGGAAGGATTCCAATGAACTTAGGTTGAGTATGGAAGAATGGGCGTGCCAATCCCAACGTGGTTTGGCTCACGGGTTACTGATTCCAGAGGTGCGTGAGGGTATCCAGAGATCAGTTTCCCCACAAAACAAGACAGACAATAGATCGAATAATGGAGGACGAACCCCGAACACAAATTGAATAATCCGTTTTAACTGCATGCGCCCAGGTCGACACTTGTCTTCCTGGAGCTTCATGCACTCCATTTTGCATATGTTCCTTTCCCAGGAACTTGGGTCAACACTTGGTCAATTGACCACCTTAGCCTTTAACATCTAGGCTCTTCAACCTACTTGCACATAAGCTTACTAGCTTACAATTGCTCGACTCACCAGCCTACGAAACATGTTTACAATACATAGATATAACTGGGGTTCATCCTTGGGGTATTACAACTTAAATCTGTGTTTGGTAAACACAATATTATTCGAGCACATTAGTTATAAAATCAAATACTGAGTTTAAGTCCAAATAATTTTTCTTGCATTAAAGACTATTTATCTAAGTTTAAAACACTCAAAATTTTATGTGAAGAATGTGAGATAAAGCTGGAGGAAGAGAATTGCATCTGTATTATTATTTCCAAGATAGGCAATGCATATTTCGTGTTTGTATCTACCTTTAATGCCATGAGATAGGCTCTAGGGAAAGCTTATAAAAAACCCACTCTTGAGTCCTTTTGTGATGCTTTGATTCGAGAGCAAGATAAGCTTGTAAAACTTGGAGTGATCAACACTACAGGTACCTCCAACAAAGACTTAGTATCTCAACAAAAATATAAACCCAAGAACCCCAAGAAGCAACATCCTCGCCACAACAACAAACAAACAAGTGTCCCAAACTCACTCAACCAACTTCAACTCCTAATCACGACAAAGGAGAAAAATATAAAAATAAGAAGATTGACAGACATTGCAACTTTTGTGATAAAGATGGTCATGATGAGTCCAAATGTTTCACGAAGATGGAAAATTTAGAAGTAGTGATGAAGAAGCACAACATTAATATTGATTCTACTACTTCTTATTCTTCTCATGGGCATGCACTTTCTGCTTCTGGTTTCTCCTTCAATGAAACTTCTATTTCTTCTTCTGATGAGTGACTTATCGATTCTGGAGCATATTATCATATGTCTAAGGATGAAGCCATATTTTATGCTCTAAATTAATGTAACACCAAGAAAATATTTGTTGGTGATGATAGATCTCTTAGTGTTGGTCATTTCAATGATGTATTATGTATTCCAAGTCTTTCTTGTAACCCTCTATCAATATATCAAATCACTCATTCATGTGAAGGTAAAATCTTAGAGTTTTCACCTTAACAAGTTGTAATCAAGGATCTAAAAGGTCCTAAGCATGTTCTTGCAACTAGAATTACTGATGATATCACCATGTTGTACAAGTTTGACAACTTTGGGTCATCATCTTTTCCCTTAGTTTTTGTTGCTCATAGAGATGACTTGAGAAAACTTTGACATGAGTGGCTTGGTCATCTAAACTATTGTTCATTACGTCAACTATGTAATCAACATATGGTGACTGATATTCCTCTTGTTTCATGTAGAGATGGTGTTTGTGCTGATTGACATGTTCTCGACAAACATCATCGAGACAATTTTGACAAACGTGCCTCTTGGCACGCCTCGTGCCCTTTTCATCTTGTTCACAATGACTTGTGTGGTCCACTTTCTTCTCCTTCTTTTTCTGGGTGCAAGTATTTCTTATCTTTCATCGATGAATTTTCCAGACATACTTGGGTTTACTTCTTAAAACTTAAGAGAATTTTTTTTGACAAGTTTCTAGCCTACAAGGCCATTGTAGAAAAATAATTTGGACATCAAATTCAAAGGTTAAGAACTTATAATGGAGACAAATATGTGAACAATAATTTTACAAGTTACTTCACTACACAGGGCATCCAAATGCAACAAATTGTTCCATATACACTACAACAAAATGGTGTTGCTGAGAGAAATAATCACACATTAAAAGAAATGGCTAATTGTATGATCCAATCTAAGGGATTAAGTCTAAATTATTGGGTGAAAGCCATAAAATATGCAACTTACATAGTAAATCACACTCCCACAAAGGCTCTTAAAAATATAACACTGCAAGAAGATTTAAATAAAATTAAACCAGATGTAAGTCACTTCCGTGTATTTGGAAATATAACATAGGCTCACATTCCTGATGAGAAAAGGAAAGCATTGCAACCTAAAAGTGAGAATTGTATATTTGTTGGTTATTCTGAAGATGTCAAAGGTTATAGACTTCTTCAACCACATTGTAATGAAATTATTATTAGAAGAGATGTTAAATTTGATGAAAATATCTTGGCCTGCGAGCCTAATTCGACGATTGTGCCTTCTTCGGCCTACAAGCCATCTTTGACGTCTGTTCCTTCTTCTGTTCCTATTCTATTTTCTTCTTTAGATGATGACAGTGCGGATGAAAATCCACCTCTGCCTACTCACCTTCCTCCAGATGAGTCCTTTGAACTTGAACCAACACCGACACCACCGCTTCCTAGATGGGTCCGTTCAACACTAGAAGCATCTAGTGATCTTGTTGGTGATCCTTTAGATCAATGTCAGACACATTCTCAGTTGTAGCGAGCCTCTTCTCTTTTGTATCAAGTTTCATAGATTCATGATCCGTAGACATTTGCAGAAGCTTCAGGTCATCCAGATTGGGATACAACAATGAATGAATAATATCATTCTTTAATGGAAAATGATACTTGGGATCTTGTACCTCTTCCAAAAGGA